>JACEFZ010000395.1:132500-290944 GCA_014155875.1 Cepaea nemoralis
ACGCATATTATGAGGCTGGGCTGATCACAGAGTATTAGTAGCTGGACATGATGACCATGCCACGGCTGAGGGTTGAACCCAGACCACTCTCATGGCAGATCAGTGAGCAGAGTAAGTAAAGGACCTGTTTTACGTGTCTTGAAGTGCATAGGGTGTATGATGGTAGCCCCATATTTGTATACACCAACTGGCTCTCGGAGAATGATGTGGTCATTAGTATCACACCGGCCACCCAGACTTCCCTAGACATGTACTGGTACCATGTTAAGCTGGGTACCAGGAAACTCAGGTCAATTATTAAAATCTGCCTCCATGTGAATTCAAACCCACGACCACCGGTCCGGCAGGCAAGCAAGCAAGCAAGCATACAAGTGCATAGACATAATTATTATTTAAAAATATGCTTCCAAAGTGGCAAAGAGAAACACCTCAATTTGCATAAATCATAACTTTAAGAATATAAGTGTATGTTACAACAGGTGATAGAGAAAAACGCCTCAGTTTGCATAAATGATAACTTTGATAAAATGAAGTGTATGTTATAACATGGGTTTATAAGGCAATATAAAATATAACTAGATTTTTTGCACACAAAATAACCATCACAGAAGGTGGGAAATAAGAAAACAATTATGTATTGTTTTCACGCAACAAAAGGCAGTTCTGTCAACAAATTAAACTCTTAGAAGTTACATAAAGCCACCTATTTACAAGCCCAGTTTGAGAGTACATTTAGGGTCATGTTGATAATAGTCATTTGAAGATCACTGCTTCAGATAGAATTATAACTAAAAATTCCACCACACGTTAACACACAGATTCAAAACAACGTAGTCCCTTGTAAATTTAAACTGTTTTGTCCCTTGTGAATTTAAACAACGTATTCCCTTGTGAATTTAAATAACGTGTTCCCTTGTGAATTTAAACAACTGTATTCCCTTGTGACTTTAAATAACCTATTCCCTTGTGAATTTAAACAATGTATTCCCTTGTTAATGTAAACAACATATTCCTTGTGAATTTAGACAATGTATTCCTTTGTGAATTTAAACAACGTATTCCCTTATGAATTTAAACAACATATTCCACTGTGAATTTAAACAATGTATTCTCTTAGTGAATTTAAACAACGTATTCCCTTGTTAGTTTAAACAACATACTCCCTTGTGAATTTAAACAATTTATTCCCTTGTATATTTAAAACAACATATTCCCTTGTGAATTTAAACAATGTATTATTTCCTTGTGAATTTATACAATGTATTATTTCCTTGTGAATTTAAACAATGTATTATTCCCTTGTGAATTTAAACAATGTATTATTCCCTTATCAATTTAAGAAAACGTATTCCCTTGTGAATTTAAACAGTGTATTCCCTTGTGAATTTAAACAACGTATTCCCTTGTGAATTTAAACAAACATCTTTTTGCGAGCCTTGACGCATCCTGGCTATATGGTGCTAGGTCCATATGTTGACAGACCAGTCGGCACTCAAGAGTTGGTGTGGTCAATATCAGGCCTGAATACTGGACTTCCCAGGTCATTTCCTGACACCCGCTTCAGGCTAGGTCAAGGTCAACCTGGGAGCTCAGGTCCATTTTTCAACATTAACCTTGATGCAAGGTCAAACCTATGACCGACTGCCAGCTGACTATCATGCTAGCCACGTACACCACCGTGGCTCGCAAATGAGAACAAAATAATATAAATCTATAGATTACCTAATTCTGAATAGAACCAAACAAAACAGGTCCAAATGGCACACAAAAATATAATATTGGGGAAACAAAACATATAACAAAAAACATTTTTTTTTAATCAAAAAAAAAGTAAACAACATTTATAATTCACACACATACAAAACAAAAACGAAAACATTTTCGTGAAAACCTGAAGCTAGTCAATTAAAATTAGGATCAGAAATAAATTAACAATATACCCTCTGTATGGTAGCAATCAATTAATTATGTAGAGAAATGAAAAACTATTGTATAAAACAGAATGACTTATTATATTAAATTATGTAAATGTGCAGATATTATGTGCGACTATATATTATGTAAAACGACAATATATTATAAAAAAACAACATATCTAAGACTTCAAATATGTACAACTGCAGATATTATGCAAGTCTACAAATATTAAATAAGAATGAATATATAATATAGTAGTGTAGCTATATATTATCTACATTCATTCATTCATTCATTCATTCATTAGCATGTCCTTTGCAGAACCTCGCTCCCATAACAACCTTCCAGAAAACTTCTCGATCACAAGCAAAATGTCCCGCGTCCGATACACCCATCTGGAGATCATCCGCCACATCCTGCACCCATCTTCTCTTTGGCCTTTCTCTTCCTCTCTTCCCAGGTATATACCCCTCCATTATTGTTCTCTCCAAACTTTCATGACGTTTCAAGTGACCAAAATATTTCAATTTTCTTTGTTTTATCGTCTTTAATAGCCAACCCTCCTCAATATTCAGCTCTTGAAGTATGGATGTATTTGTTCTTTTCTTTACCCAAGATATTCTTAGAACTCGTCTATAACATTTATATTCAAAGGCATTTATGCGCTATTCAGCTTGTTTAGTAAGTGTCGAGGTCTCACAGGCGTATGTTGCAATGGGAAAGATCCATGCTCTTATAAATCTAAGTTTTGTTGTTCTATCTGTCCCACTCCATAATTTAATCAGTTGTTTTAGTCTTTGAAGAGCAACTGATAGTTGTCGTTTAATTTCTTTCATTGTGTCACCATTGTTGGTAATCAATAACCCAAGATATTCAAAATTTTCCACCACCTCCAATCTTGTCTCATTAACATATATTTCTTTCTCCATAGTAGTTTTATCTGTATACATTATCTTTGTTTTTGTTATATTAAGATATACGTTGTGATTTTCACTATTTCTTTGGGTTGAGGTTATTAGTGTTTCTATACCATTCTGTTTTGTGGATAGCAATACTGTATATTCAGCATATCAAATCTCTGGTAGTTCATGACCACCGATATTTAGGGCATCATATCGCTCTCTGGTTATATCATCTCTGACATGTCTCATTATATTTTCAGCATACAGGTTAAACAAATAGGGTGACAGCTATGTGGACCTGAGAACCTGGGGCAATGAAAAAACAAGCCCACCTTCAGGAGAATTTGAATACACGACCTCGGGCTAGCAGACCTGTTCTTCTTTCATTTGCTGGAAATCTGTCTCTGTCTGAAATGTTTTCTCTTGCATGAACTTTTCTGTCTTCTTGCTACTAGTAATTGCTACTACTTGGGAGTACACTTGACCGATTTTTGTGTGTAGATTAGCTTTTCCTATAACCAGTGTCCCTGGCCATCAGGTGAACCCACTCCAACGTCTGAAGTACAGGAAATTTATTTCTCCAAGTCAAGGACAAGAAGTCAACATTTCAGTCCAACTGACCAGTGTAGGGGTTAAATATGCTACCCCACCATCAGCCCACCAGAAGTTAGCGACCACTCTTATCTTTTCGGACCTGCTAACCCCCACAGAACAGAATATAACCAGATATTGCAGTGAATGACTAGAAAATAGCAGCACATCATTAAAAGTAAATGCAACAACTCAATTCAGCAATACCACCAACAAATGTCAAAGCTGTGAGAACAATAAACAACACAGCACAATGTCACAAAATAAACAGCCCTGTTGTAACAATAACAAAACAAAGGCAGCAAAAATATAGGCTCTGTACATAATTACAAATATCATAATATGGTTCATGAGTCCACCACAACTTTATCTAGCTACAATGTTGTAAAACCCAACATAAAACTATTCAAAACAATGCAAAGTATAAAAGTGGAAAAAATAAACCACATCTTCACTAACATATAATAGTTGTACTTAACAGATTACGTCTAGAACTTTATGTATTCTGAGCCACCCGTAGAAAATATCATGTAACGCTCAAGAAGGAAATAATTAATAAAATGCTAATGAATAAAACTGATTAAAAAGTCACATTAACCATACTGAATCTAATCATATAAAATGAAAACAGGTATGTGTCACTCTGGTGAGCAAAATGTGATTCACATTTTTCTTATTTCTATTGCAGAGTAAGAGTATGTATTGGTATATTTAATGGACAACTGTTGGAACTTAATAAGACTCAACAATGCTTTTGTTTCATATCCAAGCTCTTTAGGGGTTTCTGGTTCACTTCTTGTGATTCTAGTTTTATATTATTTAATGATAATTATCAGTTCCTTTCACATATCCAGTTAAACAGTTCTTATCTCAGTGTCTTGCAGGTTGACAGTAAATGTTCACATCTTACCCATTTATCACATATGTTGACGGTCTATGATCACATCTTGCCCTTATGTCATATATGTTGAGTCTATGTTCACATCTTGCCCTTATGTCATATATGTTGAGTCTATGTTCACATCCGTGCCCCTTATTTCAATGTCTATTTGCACATTATGTCATATATGTTGTCTAGTTCACATCTTGCCCTTAGTCATATAGTTGAGTCTATGTTCACATCTTGCCCTTATGTCATATATGTTGAGTCTATGTTCACATCTTGCCCTTATGTCATATATGTTGAGTCTATGTTCACATCTTGCCCTTATGTCATATATGTTGAGTCTATGTCACATCTTGCCCTTATGTCATATATGTTGAGTCTATGTTCACAATTTGCCCTTATGTCATATATGTTGAGTCTATGTTCACATCTTGCCCTTATGTCATATATGTTGAGTCTATGTTCACATCTTGCCCTTATGTCATATATGTTGAGTCTATGTTCACATCTTGCCCTTATGTCATATATGTTGAGTCTATGTTCACATCTTGCCCTTATGTCATATATGTTGAGTCTATGTTCACATCTTGCCCTTATGTCATATATGTTGAGTCTATGTTCACATCTTGCCCTTATGTCATATATGTTGAGTCTATGTTCACATCTTGCCCTTATGTCATATATGTTGAGTCTATGTTCACATCTTGCCCTTATGTCATATATGTTGAGTCTATGTTCACATCTTGCCCTTATGTCATATATGTTGAGTCTATGTTCACATCTTGCCCTTATGTCATATAGAGTCTATGTTCACATCTTGCCCTTATGTCATATATGTTGATTCTATGTTCACATCTTGCCCTTATGTCATATATGTTGAGTCTATGTTCACATCTTGCCCTTATGTCATATATGTTGAGTCTATGTTCACATCTTGCCCTATTTTCACACAAGCTTACAGTCAATGTTCACATCTTGCCCTATTTTCTAAAGCAAGGTCTGTCAATTGCATGTGAGGCCCATTAGACCAATCTATATTATTCTTACCTATGGGTTTGACTAGAGTTCTATGATGCTGATTCTTAGAACCAAGAACATGTTTTATAAACATTTACAGATTTGCCCAACATTTTATTATGCAGATTCTTAAAATCAAGAACCAAATACTGACTTCACAGATTAATATATTGCCTTAATGACAGCATGTTGTGTCCATGAAATTATTTTTTGTGTCAATGAAATGATATGTTGTGTCAATGATATTATATGTTGTGTCAATGATATTATATATTGTGTCAATGAAATTATATGTTGTGTCAGCAAGGGACACTGTTAATAGGGAAAGCTAATCTACACGCAAGATTCAGTCCAGCACTACTAGAAGTAGTGTGTTTGGACTACGAAGTTCAAAGTGAGCGAGCGGAAAAGATAAAACAAAAATATGTTTCAATGAAATTATATGTTGTCAATGAAAGTATATGTTGTGTCATTGAAAGTATATGTTGAATCAATTGCTTTATGTCACTTCAATCCCAGAATATAAATTATTAAAATAAATCAACTACCCTGAAGCAGTTTGCTGCTATAAGTCTGTGATGTGATAGTGCCATAACATTGTGAAGGCCAAGAGCAAAAAGGAATAGTTGACACTAACAACATATATTGCTTGAATGACTTGTTACGTCAGTGACAGTGTATGTTATTTCAATGGCTTTACATTGCTTCAATAACAATATATGTTGCTTCCAAATGACAGTACTTTCAGGGATAATAGCTACGGGTCTGTGAACTGATAGTGCCATCACATTTTGTAGGCAAAGGGTAAGGTTGGCTAGGTGGGCAGTCTTTCCCTCACTGTGGCAAGTGATGAGGCCAGGCATCAAACCCGGGTCCCACCATGCTCATGACATTTCCAGCGCTATCACAATGCGAGGCAATGAATGAATCACACACAAAAACAAGAAGTAGATTGTGAGCTTAACTAGAACACGATTATAAGAAACATAATGGGCGTTGCGGTCAAAGCGTTCGTCAGCACAGAACAAACACAAGCAGACACACAACTACATGAAAAACACAATATCACTATACTAGTATATACTGCTTAAAAATGACCATGAATGTTGCTTCACAGGCAGTTTATGATGCTTCAGTGAGGCTATATGAAGAATCAATGACAGTAAATGTGTGTACCTTGCTTCTACGACCATCTATATTGTTTCAATATGACAGCATATGTAAATTCAATAACTGTATGTTGTATTAATGGCTTTATGTTGCTTCCAAATAACAGTACTTTCAGTGACAATAACAACATATAATTCTTCACTAAAAATGTGTTATTTCAATGACAGTATTTGTTATATTCAAATGACAGCACTTTCAATGACAATAACAATATATAATGTTTCAATGAAAGTGTATGTTGCTTCAGTGACAATATATGCTGCTTCAATGACAGTACACGTTGCTTCAAAGTCAATCTATGTTGCTTTCAAATGACAGTACTTTGAGTGACAATAACATATAATACTTCACTGAAAGTGTATGTTGTTTCAGTGGCTTTATGTTGTTTCAATGACAATATATGTTGCTTCAATGACAGTATATATTGATTCAAAGAATATATGTTGCTTTCAAATACAGCACTTTCAATGACAATAACACACTTTGCTTAACTGAAAGTGTAAGTTGTTTCAATAGCTTTATCATTGCTTCAATGAACAGTGTATGTTGATTCAAAGACAGTATATGTTGTTTCAAATGACAGCACTTTGAGTGACACTAACAACATATATTTCTTGAATGACATATGTTACGTAAGTGACAGTGTATGTTATTTCAATGGGTTTATATTGCTTCAGTGACAATATATGATGCTTCCACATGACAGCACTTTAAGAGATAACCGCACATATTACTTCAAAGTCAGCACACATTGCTATCATGGAATTACACACTGCTACAATAAAAGCATATCTTAACCCAATGACAGAATAAATCATATTACTGGCAATATATGCAAATTCAATGACATCATGGGTCGATTCACCACTGTATTCTGTACTCTAGACAGTACTAGCATTCTCGATGGGTATTGGATCAGAAATACACAGCCTAGTGCCAGATTTTGTCTTTGCCAGAACACTATTTGAATGAGTGAAAGTTAAATTCACTGGTTCAAAAGAAGAAGTAAATGAAGATAAAAATCGCTTACGTTGTGCCTTGGAGGATGCAGAGTTCTTCAAGTACTGTTTAGCTTTCTTTCCGCTGTAGTCTCGTAAATTGGAGTCTGCCTCTGTTAAAAGTTAGGTAAATGTAAATGAGTAAATTAACAAAATTGAATTAGTTTTGCAAGAACAAAATCACAAGTGACAGAATAAATGTTGTCGCCTGAACCTTCATCAGCACACAACAGCTGCAACAACTGATCCATGACAGTTTGCGACCAGGTGATGTAATCATCTACACGGATGGTTCTGTGCTAAGAGGTGAAAGAAGTGCCTGGGGTGTTTGTGGCGAAGGTTGGTGGGCAGTGTTTGGTACAGGAGAGCCTGGCATATGATACCACAACATCTAGTCTGAGAATAGAGGTGGAGGCAGTCATGGTGGCATTCCACAGGACAAACAACACGCATGGTGTGATTGTAACGGGCTCACAAAGGATGACGAAAAAGGTGAAGACAGACATGCTTTGGGTAAAGTGGCAGACATGAATTCAACAATCAAAAATAAAGAGCATCTGTTGGATTTTGTCCCCAGGTCTGTCTGTTCTGGTGGGAAACGAGCAGGCGGACAGGTTGGCTGGGTCCGCACAGCTCGCTGGGATATAGGTGCACAATAAGATAGACATGTTCGGGGCCTTTTGGGACCGTGTGTAGAATGCAGAGGAACAGATTGATCATCACAGCTTGATGCAGAGTCTGACCGACACTCAGGACTCCAAGGAAAGGCCAGGCAGAACGAACGAACGAACGAACAAACAGACTATTTTCAAAGGGTAACAAATTGGGCACGCAGGCCCGTCTTACATTCGGCCCTTCCAATCACTCATCTTTCTTTCATCAATAGTGCATAGGAAAAAAACATTGTCACATGAATTTTGTAAACATAAACAATACATATTACTATGTTATGAGACACATCCACCACCCACCCACACATCCCCCATTCACTCCAACTCCCCCACCCAACCACACACACATACAATACATTCCCCCACCCATCCACCACATCCCTACACATCTCCCCACCCACACACACCTCTAACCCACCACACATCCCATCCACCCACACCCCAAGCACACATACATTCAATAACCCACACATCCCCCCACCCACTCACATATCCTCTACCCGTACCATTTCCCACCAACAATCACTCACCCAGTATCCTCCTCCACCCACACACCTCCAACCACCCAGCCAAACACATTCCTCAGCCACACACACATCTCCCCGTCAACTCACATATTCCACACCTACCCACACACAAATTCCGCACTCACCCACATAATCTCCCATCTCCCCCAGCCCACTCACAGATCCCGAGCCCACACCTACAAACATCCCCCACCATCTCCTAACCTGCACACACTCACCCACCCACATATCCTCTACCCACCCACACATCCTCTATCCACCCATCCCCCAACCAAACATCCCTTAACCACACACCCTTACTCCTAAACAATCACCCAGCCACACATCCTCTACCCAACCACACATCCTCCATCCACCCATTCCCCCAGCCACACATCCCTTAACCACACACCCCTACCCATATACCACACATCCCCACCCATGCACAATCTCCCCACCCATACAAACATCCCTCACACACATCCCCACCCACCAACACATTCCCCATTCACAAACACACACCTCCCATCCACGCACACACAACCCACACACACATCCCCAACCCATACATTCATCCCCTCACACATCCCTAGACACACGTACTTATCCCTCAACCACTAACACCCACACATCCCTTACCCACTCATCAACACATACATCTATCTACCCACCCACACTCACACATCCCAACCACCCATCTAAGCACACATCCCCCACCCTCACACATATCCTTCACCCACCCGCAAACCCAACCACACCTTCACCCACCCCAACAAACATTTATTTACACCCAGCTCCCCTCCCACACAACACCACACCCACACACATCCCAAAGACACATCCCACACACACACATCTATCCACACATCTCCTACCCATCCACACATCCCCCAACTACAATCACCCTCACTACCCACACATACTTCCTCCATCCAGCCACACACATCCCCACCCAGCCAGACATATCCCCCACCCACACACACATCTCCAAATCCATCACCCACACCCATCACGCACCCCTCCCCCAACCCACACACATCCCCACACACATCCCCCACACACATCTCTCACCCACACACATCTCTCACCCACACACACTCCCCACCCATCCACCCAAACATCCCACACCCATACACCTCCCTCACCCACACACACATCCCCAAACCCACAACTACCCCCACCTGCACACATCTCCCACCCACCACATCTCCCCACACCCACATCTCCCCCACCCATCCCATAACCCACCATCAATCATCCACCAACATATCCTCCTCCCCCCACTCACCAACAACCACCTAGACAAACACACATCCCCACCCACAAACACATCTCCCCATACACCCATACATCTCACACGCATCCACACACAAATCCCCCACCCACCCACACACAAATCCCCCACCCACCTACACAATCCCACCCCACCCACCCACACAATCCCACCCCACCCACCCACACATTCTGAGCCCACCCACACACATCACGAATCCACCCACACACACATCCCCCCATCCCCCAACCTACTATTATGATCAAACTCCCACACTTTACACACATACAGTGATGATTGTCGTGAGCATTGTCGCAAAATTGTAAAGAGATGTGCAGACATGTGTGACACACAAATGTGCAGACACATAATCAGACAGCTACTGGTACCATTAGTAATGGGACTCTTAGCTGGCTGTTGAAGATGAGGATGGAACATGTATGGGAATGTTCCGAGTGCTGTAATGCCAGTTGTTGACTCAGCTCAGCACACAAACAGCAAGCAGACACAGATTATATTACAAAAAATACATTTAAAAATTATTTAGTTAATGTCTATTCGTTGTAAGAATGGGCACGGAAATGGCATACATTTAAATTAAACAGCTATAACAAACATGCATCTTTGATGGTAGAGCAGTCAGTATGTTTGCCAACCCACCAACATTGTGATTATGAATTCAATGTCCAGTGGTGGCAGAATGTTTGTGCTAACCAGAACACCTGTAGTTTGGGAAAACTGATCAATCAATCAATCAATCATGTGCCATGCCGGAAAGCATGGGCGGTAATGACTCTCCATTTCACTCGATCACCAGCGTCGTGGATCAGCTCAGTGTTCCTGTCTCGTCCATGCCATGTGGCCAAGCCATCCAGATATTTTCCTCGTGGTCTTCCTCTTGGTCTGTTCCCTTCGATCTTGCCAGTTGTCACTAAGTTCTCCAATCCATTTCTTCTCATAACATGTCTAAAAAATGTTGACTGTCTACGTCTAATTTCTGTAATCAATTTACGATTTTCATTTGTCTCCTGTAGTACTTAGTCATTGGTTTTTCTGTCTGTCCATGGTGTTCTTGCATTTTCCTCAGAAACCACATTTCTGCAGTCATCAGATGTTTTTCAGCTTGACAGCACATTGTCCAAGTTTCACATTCATACAAAAGAACAGGCTCTATGTATCCCCTCAACAATCTTTTTCTCGTTTCAATTGACATTTTTTTTATTGCTCAGAAAGTTGATAAACTAATACCAAATTATAACAATGTTTGGCTTGGAAAGGGAGAAATTAAATGGACATTAATGCACTGAACTATGAACTATGACAGTCATATCACTGTTATATCCACATAATAACGAGAACAGGTTATTTTCATAAGAAGTAAAAACCACATTTGTTGCACATGTGATGAGAAACAGAAAGCTAGAGTATGTCGTGACAACAGAAAACTTGGAGGGAGGAGAGGAATGGGGAGATCGAGAGAGATGGAAAATTTGACATCATGGCATGGAGGAATATTAATATCAGAAATGATTTGCAGTACATAAGACTGAAGGCTGTAGACAGACATTATCACCAATGCCATATAGCAAGGACTATAAGAAGAAGAATATATGTGCAGAGCAGGGACAATTATTTCAGACAGTAAAAAATGTTGCATGACCTTCTCAGGATGTTATGATCAACCCGAAGTTGATTTTCTAGGCAATCTTGATCTGTTCAGTAGTACTGGCCTACACCAGTTCAATTTCAGGACAAACTATGAAGATGTATACAACCTCTAGTTGACTGCTTTCTTTAACTGATTCAGTGCTGAAGGATAATATATCACCAAATGCAACCTCCCATTTGGACAGAAAGGCGATATATCATCATACTAGGGTCGACGTGTTTTGTTGTATTTCATAGTATCTTCCACAATTTCAATGTTCATTGAAAGAAATGTACATTAAAATACTCTTTCATTTGATTGTGTACCATGTTTGGTCTAAACCAACCCTTTGTCTCACACTGAATCAGTTAAATACATGCATGTTGACGTCTGAAGAACACACATAAAAAAGATACCCACATCATTTTCTTTTAGTTTATTTTGTGAGGTGTTGGTCTGCTCAATTCCTGTTGTCTCACGTATAGCCAATCATTTCTGATCAATACGTTCCTCCATCCCAAGATGTCAACTTGTCTAGCACCTTTTCTCCTCGTCTCCCCCTGCTTTTTTCCCCCTTCAACTTTTTGGTTGTCACCATAAACTCCAGTTTTCCCCTTCTCGGGATATGGCCAAAGAATGTAGATTGTTTTCTTCTGATGTGAGTAACCAGTTCTCTTGGTGAGTTAACTACTTTCATGATATATCTTCATTACATTTGATATCTGCTTACTACAGACTTATCAAATCATGCCATTACACCTTTTCCTAGCCCAAGCAAACAACATGCATAATACAAGTGATCCAAGTAAGATTTACTTGACAACTAACACAAGGATTCTCAAAATCTCAATACACATGGCTCCAATCTCACATAGTCGTGCATATTTCATAAACTTATGTCATGGTAAGGAAATAGAAATAACCAAAACAACAATTCAGGAACCATATAAGGGCAGCTAATCCATATAGCCGGCTACATGGCTAAAGGCTTACGAACACGGTCCGTGAGCCGGGTACCAGGCGTTCGAAGCTCAGCTGCGACTGATTTATGCAGCAGACCGTGTCGCGTTGTGTTATAACATGCTGGTATGGGAGCCGATCATTCAGAAAGCAATGGCAAACTACTGAACGTAACACTTGCCTAGTATATCAACAGCAGCTGAAAAATGCTGATGTTGACTGCAACATCCGTAAGGGATACGCAACAAATTTTTTTTGTTTTAAAGCCATATAACTGTCAGGAGGGAAACCAAGCTGTACTTACTGTATGTCTGGACCAACAACTCAATGATCTCCTCCTGGCCGTGGATTGCAGCTAGGTGTAGAGCAGTGTAGCCCTGCAGGAATTATATAAGAATATACACATTCAAAACAAAGTGCAACAACTACAAGAGAATAATCACATATTGCAAAGAAGATATTATTAAAACTCGTTCCACTGTAGAATTCACTAATAGTAATATAGATCAAACATGCTTTCCCTATTGCCAGTGCCCCTCGCTATCAGGTAAACCCACTCCGATTTCTGAGGTATTTGTAATTGATGTCCCCAAGTCAAGGATGAGAAGTCAACATTTAAGTCCAACTGTGCAGTGCAGGGAAAGAACCACCTATCTCACCATCAGTGCTGTGAATTTTAAGGGCAGGCACTCTGACCTTTTGGCCATGCAACTTCTAACAATCATCATGCAGCCGGTCCTTTGCAGAATGTCATTCTCATCTTCTTAGCAATCTTTAGGATTCTTAGCAGTCTCTGGGATTCTTAGCAATCTCTGGGATTCTTAGCAATCTATGTAGAACCCACATCTCCGTAGCCTCTATATTCTCTCCAATTTTAGTATTCAGGGCCATGATTTACAGCCATACAGATAGGCAGAGTTTATAACATCCCCTAACTTCTTTCCACCTAAACATATTTATTGTGATAGGAAAACAACAAAAGAAATAAACAATAAAGCATTCATAAGTTTTAATGGCTTATAGTAGAAAAGAAGACAGTGAATAAGGCATGAAAAATAGAATAGAAGACAGACATAAATGTTAAAGTTTCACTGTCAGTAGTCAACAGAATATCCCCTTTGCTTTTTGAACCACTCGGTCCATTAGCGCTCGGATCCCCTTCTCAGTGTGCTGCTGCTGATGACATTAGTTCTGTGTTTATTCAACATATTCTTCTCTGACCCCCTGCATGGCACTTATAACAGAGCACCATCTCTGTTAGTACTTTAGGAGATAGATGGTGTGCAATAGAAAAGGGTTTGGGAAATGAATAGGTGGTGAATGATGCACGCGTGAGCACGATTGGACTAGTGGTTAGGGAGGCTCACGCGTGACGTGGAGGATAAACATAGTTGAGTTCCAACTCGGCCTGCAAACTAACTAGAGGTGTTTTCAATTTGCTATACATACTTTTATACCTTGACCAATAAACCGATACGTTTACACTTTGGCCGGAGCCTTGACTTGATATATATGCAGTTGCATTACGTTATATTCAGACTCTCCATGATCTGTTACACACTGTTGCCTGGCTTCAGCCTTTTGACTTGTTGTTCTTGTAGTCTGGTTCAGGTTGTAGATTCACAACCACTCATTTATTTCATCGCCCTGCCTCTCAAAGAGCATTCAGTATATCAGCCGAGTCCTTTATTCATCAGCTGTCCACGTTATCTCCCACCCACAAGCCTACCAGCTTGTTTATTATGCTCACTCACTTTGCTAGTTCTGCATGCAAGCACATTCACATGTCAGTTTTCTGTAAAGAACATTAACCAAAAGAGCACAATTTCAAAAAGCAAACAGAACTTACCCCCTAAAATGCAGTCAGTAAAGGTTCATTCCATTGAGCCATGAGAAACATGTGGAGGAAAATAAACAAATGCACACATTATTTATACAAAGTGTTAAGGAAAAGTGATTCCCATGGCAGATATTGCTGTAGACATGTGAAGTATTGAGAATTAACATACATTAGATCATGACATAATAAGCTGGAGTGACCAACTCTATCCCTCATTGTCCAATCCTTTCCAGAACAATGTGAAATTATCTGATTCCTATGTTATGAAGAGAGGTTGGAAAAGTTCACATTTCAATGCTACTGGAATGCTGAGATGTTCACCTGACTGGCACCTGGCTGTCTGGATAGACGATAGTTTGTAAAATGGAGTTATACCTCTCCATAACACAAGCCTGGGCTGGATTTAGAGACTGTGTGTTGCCCATGCAGTATGATCCCTCTCTCGACCTGACTAGTTACTCCAGAGGAAAGGTAACACCAATACTTCTGGACCAAGACCAGCTGCAGAAGCTGCCAGATCAGCAAAGCAATGCTCTAACTGTTCGCCTAGCTAACAAGGCTTATGGCCTAGATTTTCACCTATTTTAAAAAATATTTTCCTATGGACATTTGCTTGGAGTCGGTTGACAATGAAATGCCTAAAATGTGTGGAGGGAACAGACCAACCCAGGCCTGATGTCAGCCTGTCTGTAGGCACTGTGCTGAAACATGACCTGGCTACAGCCAATATGACTCTCTGAAGTTGTGATGTTCTAGTAACAGTCTTGCTCACCCTGCTGGTTTCTGACCTCAGAGAGAGGGAGGAGATCTTTGAAATACAATCCCCCTTGAGGGTAGTAACTGGGTACCAGGTTGAGAAGTATCCACACCAACATCATTCAGGGTGGCAGATTTCAATTCAAGTACAGAGTGGATTTTTCCCCCAGGATATGCTGGTGTGGTGGGGGACAAGCAGTCGGACAGATTGGCTGGGTCTCAATCACTCGGTGGGGTATTGGTTCATGATAAGACAGACGTGGTCTGGGCTCTTTGGAGAGAATGAGGATGCAGGGAGTGACCACAGGATCTGTGCGACACTCAAGACTCTGAGGAGGCCAGACACACACATAATCATAATACTACCAGTACCATTAATACTGGGACACTTCGCTGGCTGTTAAGATGAGGACGGAGCACATATGGGAATGTCCTGAGTGCAGTGATATAAGCTCTGGATTCGACTCAATATTATTTAGATGCAAACCTTTTCTGGGCACAGGCAACCTACATGCTAATCTAGCGGGCTGACAATTTAACATTCAGTCTTCTGGGGGGATTCTCACACCAATGTTGACTAACACTTATTTTGAGTTAATGTTACTGGTGGCGCAGCCACCCACTTTGATCTTTCTTGAGTAATCAGTAACATTGTTATATACATCAACTGTGACCTTTCCTGAGTAAACAGTAACTTTGCAGTAATTGTGCAATATATTGCCTGGCATATCTAGCTGTATGTGGTGACACTGAAACATGTGCCAATGTGTGTTTGTTTATTGTGGTTGAAAGGATTCATTATGTTACTCCATATGTTTAACTTTTTCTTGTATTATGCACCTGTCACGTCTCAGCGAAATCTGCCAGGCAATAAATTGTGCAATATATTGTTTGTGTCTTTCTACAGCTAACAGTAACATTTTTTGTTATGTACATCACCCCTAACCTTACTGATGTGTACATATCTGATTGTACTACAATGATCCATTTGGACTTTCACTGGGTAAATGATATTTCTTAAATACATCAACTCTGACCCTTCACATATAAGCAGTAACAAAATACATTATGTTACACACATTGGTTTTGACCTGTCTGTTATAAACAGCTTGTAGCACAGCGACTTATATTAATATCTCCAAATTAAAAACTAACACCAGCACCACATCCATCGACTTAGAACTTGCCAAACAAACAAAAACTAATTACCAAATAGTAACAATTATTGTATACTTACATGCTGTGTGTCAGATGGTCAGGAACATGAGGAAAGACAAAAACATCAATTAATTAGCAGAAAGCTTAAAGAAATAATCAAATAGATTGGCTTGCCAGAATGTGCGTAGAGATAATCAATTAATTAAACTGGCCTGTGGTTTGCTATAATGGGCATAGATATAATCAATTAATTAGACAGACCTGACAGAAAGATCATATAAATAATCAATTAATTAGATTTGCTTGACAGTAAGCTCATAGAAATAATCAATGAATTAGATTAGCTAGGCACAGGGCTCATAGAAATGATAAAATAATTAGGATTGCTTTGTAGAAAACTCATAGAAATATCTAAAACTCATCCTATACATGACCAAATTGTCCATTGTATTTTATATCATGTTGGGAAAAGGCAATCCCAGGACACACTGCCATGAGTTAACACAAAATGGTCCACTAAATATACAGATAACTAACACTTCCCTGAAACAAACTAAAGAATTCAAATATCTAAGAAGTATGTTCACAGAAGATGGCAGATTGAACAGAGAAATGGAAATCAGATGTCAGAAAGAAAGTGCGCTTACATATCAACTATTACCCTTACTGAAACTTCCAAATATACCCATGTCCGCAAAACGACAGATAATAAATAGCATATTCACACCAACCCTATGCTACAAATCTCAAACTTGAAATCACACTTATGCAAAATCAACACCTGTGAGATAAGATGCCTGAGGAGAGTTGTCAACTTAACCATCCGAGACCAAGTAAGAAATATCAGACAGATAGTGGGATCAACACCTTGTACAACATTTATCGGAAGACAGAAGATCAACTGGTTTGGCCATCTCGTTAGAATGCAATACCATTAACTACCAGCACTAGCCATACATCAAAGATCATCTGCAACGAGAGCAAGAGGACGCCCGAGAAGAAAATGGATTGACAATATCAAAGACATTGTACAATCACACGGAATGACACTATCCAGTGCCACCCATCGGGCGCTTGACGGCAAAGTGGAAGATGATGATGATGATGAAAAAATAGTGGTGATCACGTGTTTGAATCCACATCGAGACAGATATTTTTATCAACGATCTGTGTCTTCCCCCCCCCCCCTCCACCAGGGCAAGCCAGCTTAAAATGAATACCAGGAAATATAGTAGGTAGTAAAGATGGCTGGCGTGATCTTGACCATATCATCCATCGAGTGCCAAGTGGTCCATACAAATATCGGGCTAGTACCATGGACCCAATACAACTCAAGTCTTGTACAAGGACTCTTTACCTGACTGACTTTTACAATATGAAACACACCTTATCTGCCCACAGCCACTCTCTGTGTCAAATTACTGCTCTATAACTGTACTAAATACTGGCACTTGTTACATTGTGCTTCAAAAAATTCATAATGACTGCAACCCATGGCGGTAGCAAATGTGACTGATCACACCAATTCACATGGTAAATGTTTGTTCATAGTGGATGCATGTGAACACATGGTAATTTCCACCATCACGCACCATCTGACATCTCACACACACCATCTGACCTATCTGCAATCATTTTCTCCTTTGTGTGCTTTATAATGAATACATTTATTTAACAGAGTCAATACCTGTACAGTTTTAGCTTGGATGATTTACTAATTATTTAAAGACATTATGCCCTGCATAATGATAAAGCAGACCAAGAGAATGATGCTGGATAGACAGACTGTAGCATGGAGGAATATCATCAGCGGAGTTGAACCAGAATACCAAGAACTGAGATTTGAGGAGAGACATGGACGCCTATGCCAGTTGACATGGCACATGAAAAGTGCCTTACATTATGTTTTTGAATCAAAGTAACAAATGTTTTGTAAATTGTTTAAAGAACCAAAGGTTAACAAGTTAGAAGAGCCACTTACAGATCTCTGATCCACGTTAACACCAGGCTTGTTAGCCACAAGTTTGATCACTTCTGACTTGCCACTTTTAGCTGCCCAGTGTAAAGCCGTCTGTGAGAAAATCATTCCGGAATTAGCTGAAGTTAAAGCAGCTACATGTTAACAATTCACTAAACACAGGTGTCATCCAAATGCCTAATACCATTCAACTGTATCCTTCCAATTCTACTAACTCACCCATCTCCTTCAGATATCCCTTAACCATCACCTTCACAGATCATCTATTCATCATCACCTTCAGAGATCATCTGTAAATCTCCTTCAGAGATCATCTGTAAATCTTCAGAGATCATCTGTAAATCTCCTTCAGAGATCATCTGTAAATCTCCTTCAGAGATCATCTATGCATTTCCGTCGAAGATCAACTGTAAGTCTCCAGAGATCATACCATTAAACTGTGTCCTTCCAATTTTACTAACTCACCCATTTCCTTTAGATATCACCTGTACATCTCCTTCAGAGATCATCTGAAAATCTCCTTCAATGATCATCTGTAAATCTCCATCAGAGATCACCTGTAAATCTCCTTCAGAGATCATCTGTAAATCTCCTTCAGCGGTCACCTGTAAATCTCCTTCAGAGATCACCTGTAAATCTCCTTCAGAGATCATTTATGCATTTCCATCGAAGATCAACTAAGTATCCAGAGATCATACCATTAAACTGTGTCCTTCCAATTTTACTAACTCACCCATTTCCTTTAGATATCACCTGTAAATCTCCTTCAGAGATCATCTAGTCATCTCCTTCAGAGATCATCTGTGCATTTCCTTCAGAGATCCTCTATTCATCTCCTTCAGAGGTCACATGTCCATCTCCAAATTATCCCTCTCCTCGTAATCATCACCATCCTCATCAAGTTTCATCTCCGCACTGAAGATGGCTGTAACAATAACGACTAACTCTTCTTTCTTTAGACTTGTTCATGGGTGGTTGGATTTTGCTGGGAAAGTTTTCTATGGGAAAGGAAAGCTGGTCCGGAGTTCAACCCTCCTTCGTAGCCTCTTATGGCATGAATGGTACGTTACAATGTTGATACTCTTTGCTTCATTTAGTACACAGGTAAACAATATAAAATAACACGAAGTAATGCAGCTTTACAGAACATGACTATGCGGCTATTAGCCTCCATTAGCAAACAAATTCGCAAAACACAACATATAAACATGGGGAAGACATCATAGTGACTACATTAAGACATAATAACCAATGAGAAGAATATAGAGATGAAAACAAAATTAGAGCGTCGAAAAGAACATGAGAACATGTGCTACTTATCCCGGAATCCCAGACTGTAATACTGAGAAGACATGTATCACAGCCTGTAATTTTGAGATGAGTAGCACATTCTTTCCTTTTCTTTTCATTGTTCTCATTTTTTTTCCATCTCTCCATTCTTCTCAATCGGTTATTTTGTCTTAATGTAGTCCACTATGGTGTCTTCCCCAAGTTTAGATGTGTTTTGTGAATTTGTTTGCTGATGAAGGCAAGTCACCATAATGTCTTACATTTTCCGCAACTGTGTTCTGAAAGTTGCATTACTTTGTGTTATTTTATAGTTTACATTTCCACAACTTTACCACAGTTCCAGTAATTTTATTCATACTTTAGTACACAAGTTCCCCCTTTGAAATGCCAAAGTTTTATTGTGCTGCTAAATTACACACACGACACAAGAGATACTTACATACTATCATTTCAGGACCACAAGTCAACACCAGCAGTGGAAAGAAAGAGATAAAATCATGCATTAGTCATAATGATTCAATGTTGATTAACTGACAGATTACAAAGACGTACTCATGAGATTAAGCTTAGGTCACATTTTACATAGCTGATTACAATGATGTTGCATTCATTACACAAGACAAATTATCATTTACATAAGACGTTACACTAATGAACTCTTTTTAAATTAGCACATGCTCGTTTTGGACTCAAGCGTAGTCCATACACGTGCTACTACTTCTAGTGCACTGAAATGATTTTTGCGCGTGTATTAGCTCTTCCTATTACATGTGTCCCTTGCCATCAGGCACATGCACTTCAACTTCTGAGGTACTTGTAATTTACATTCCCCAAGTGAAGGACAAGAAGCCAACATTTTAGTCTGGCTGACCAGTGTTGGGGTTGAACCTGCTATCTCAGCATCAGCACACTGGAAGTTTAAGAGCAAACGCTCTTATCCATTAAGCTATGCTGACCTCCCAATGAACTCATCTGCCTTCCTCTTCCGCCTTTTATCCCACAACAATGCTTGTTGTTAAACTTCCCAGTCATGTTTTATGTTTTATTCATTTCCTCTGGTCATGCATTTACACATTGGCACCTTGCCGTCTTGACAGACGATAGTTTGTGCTTTAAAAAGGCATAATAACTTTTAACTATGGCGGTAGCGAGTGTGACTGATAAGGCCAATTTGCGCTGTAAATGTCCGTTCACAGTGGGTGCATGTGAACACGTCATTTCCACCATCATGCACCATCTTACGTCTCAAACGCTCTTTGTGTGACTTATCTGCAATAATTTTCTCCTTTGTCTTTATTCCATTTCTGATGTTTGCCCTCCATGCAACACGTTCAGCGGCGACTTGCTCCCAATGTGCATTATCAATGCCTGTATCAATCATGTCCCGCTTACACACATCTTTGTATCGTAGTAGATGCCGACCCTGAGATCTCTTACCCATCTGTAATTCACCAAAAAAGATATCCTTTGGTATTCTACCATCATCCATCCTCCTAAGATGTCCTATCCATCTAAGTCTATGAAGACTGAGCATGGAATAAACACATCTTGATCTTTCCAATACTTCAGTATTTGTGATTTTGTCTTGCCACTTAATACCAAGAATTCTTCAGCATATGAAAGCTGTTTAAATGTTTCTCTTGGTGTGAGTAAGTTGTCCAGGTTTCACTGCCATAGAGAAGAGTACTAAGGACACAGGCTTGATAGACAAGGACTTTTGTTTTGGCAGTAAGCTTCCTGTTCTCCCAGACTTTTTCTTAACCTGTTCATTGTTGTTGCTGCCTTACCAATCCGGATGTTGATTTCCTGATCTAGGGATAATTTGCTATTTACCACTGATCCTAGATATGTAAAATGGTCTACCATGTCTAGTTCGGTGTTGTCAATAAAGATTGATGGTACCCCATGTGCACCTTGTGTCATAATCTGTGTCTTCTTTTTGCTAATTGTTAAACCAAATTCAGAACAAGCATTGGAGAATGCAGATAGTAGACATTGCAATTCTTCCTCAAGAGTGAGTCGTAACTGCAGCATCATCTGCAAAAAGCAACTCTCTGATCAGTACCCTCCTAATTTTGGTCTTAGCCTTCAATCTCTGAGCATTGTAAAGGCCGCCATCTGAGCGTGAGTGAATGTATATACCACCATCCTGATCACAAAAGACATATTTCAGTAGAAGTGAAAAGTATATTCCAAAGAGGGTGCGAGCTAGTACACAACCTTGCTTAACTCCACTCTTGATTTCAAATTCTTCAGAAGTTGCACCATCAAACTTGATTATACCCTTCATGCCTGTGTGGAACGATTCCACAATTCTGATCATGATTCTGGTCATGCAATAACATAATAATCATACATAAAGTCAAGTCTCCCTATGATTTAGGATAGTTTTCTTAACATAAGTGGTTACACCGCCTGCCTCCCACTCTGAAAGTTGTGGGTTAGATTTCAGGCCACACCATTCGATTCACAAGTTCCATTTTCTCAGAGACACCTGGGTGGTCAGTCGCTGAAGCTACGGAGTTTTGTGTTTTGTGTGGCGCTTCGACAAGACGCCCTACAGAAAGAGACTGAGCCATATGGGATAAAAACCGGTGCAATGAAGATGATCCTCTTGTCCTTGAAAGCTTTTTTAAACCTTAACATATGTTCCTATCAAGTAGTATTTCTTCTGCACCTTACATTCCCTTAGACTTCAGCAAGTCTTTCTATTTACACTATAATGTTATACCTGAAAAAGGTCAAAGGTCTGTTCTAGAGGACCCCGCTATAACCCAGAAGATTTGAGTACGAATAAACGAACAAACAAACTATTTTCAAAGGGTTAAGAATTAGGCATGCAGGGCTGTCTGACATTCTGCCCTTCTTCTCTCTCCTCTCAAACGTTATTTCATTTAACATCACTTATGAAGCCAACCTCAGGCAACAACAAAAAGGTATAGTTAGTTAGCCGTCAGATTATCCTAACAGCACATCGAACCATGCAGTCCACAAGTGTTTGGATCCCCTCCTCAGTATCTCCCTCAGCATGCAGCGGTCAATGACACCAGTTCTGTGCTGTTTGACCATTCATCTTTGCTCTCCTTCAGAGTGCTTGTCTGACTTCATCCCAATTGACTTGTTCATGCAGTCTGATCAAGGTTGCAGATTCACAGTCATCAATCACTTCATTCATTCAATCGTCCTGTCTCTGACCAGCCCACAGCATGCCCACTTCCACCCCAGCCCATGAGTCTATCAGCTGGTTCCTTTCCTCTTACACCAATGTGGCTTAGCACAAAAATTGTATTTGCCTCGACCTCTTCAGAGACTCCACCCACCATCTCTGAGCCCAGCCCATCGCGACCTTCCTGATATACAACAGGTAAGGTCGCTTAAAAGTCGACAGGATCAACTTGATTGCACCGGGTTTTATCCCATATGGTTTGGTCTCTTTCGGCAGCGCGGAAAGCATCGCACAAAGCACGAACTCCATAGCTCGAGCAACGATCCACAGAAGTCTTCGAAAAATTTCACTCGTGAACCCAAGGACACTGCCCGGAATCGAACCCACAACCTTCGGAGCCCGAGTCAAATGGCTTGCCCACTTCGCCACGGAGACTCCCAACAGGTACAGTTGGACACCCTATGACAGAGGAGCACAGGTAACCAGGTGTGATGCAGGCCCCTCATTTGAGGAATGTCCAGAACGATAAACAGACAACACAACAGCAACAATAAATGTACACTTACCCCCTTTATAGTGATATTTCCATCATAACATGTGGACAAAGAAAAGACATACATTTCAGTTAAAGTAATTCTAGAGTAACACTTGAGGGAATGATGGGGTGGCAGTGTGGGGTATGCGCACAAATATGCAAGGTAAGGTATCCAAATGTGGAGATGTGATGAGATGATACAAGCGTAGTGATTTAATGTTAGAACTGAATATTCTAAGTTTAACGCTAAGTTTAATTTATTTTGACATCCACAAATTTCCTAGTGCTATGAAAGCTCTTCTTGCTTTGTGCATTATTACTTTAATATCTTTAACAGTTCCCCCATCTTCCTCCATTCTGCTACCTAAATAGGCACATGATTCCAGCTCTTGAATGAAATTACTTCAAGGGTTTTCATTGGCTTGATTTACCTCCATTGGTCTTGTCCCTATCAATTTTCAGACATAATCGTTGCTGGCCGGTCTCCCTGGCCTAGGCGTTAACGTCTTTCTCCGTAATCCCATATATCCACACGAGGAATGTAACCTGTGCGAGAATCAGTAGCAGTTCTCGCAGCGTTGGTAACTTAGGGATATGTAAGCCGGTCGCTCAGAAAGCAATGGCAAACTACTGAGCGTAATTTTGCCAAGAAATCAACAATCAGCTGAAAGATGCTGATGTTGACAGCCATGTCCTGTAAAGATATGCGGGAAAAAAAGTTGTTGACTTGTATCCAATATGCTTAGTTTATCCTGCATTTGATTCCTTTTGTGGGTCAAGAGGGCAGTGTCATCAGCGAAGCCCATATCATCAAACTGTGTTATCAGAGGAGCCTATTTAATTCCATTTCTGGCTCACTCATACTTGGTCACAGATTTATGGGGGTGTGGTGATCAACTCCATTACTTGCTATGATGTGTTCCCCCAATCACACAAAGTTATCTAACTATTTTATGATATGCTGTGTGAAAGTATTATGTGGCTAGATTTTCTGCCTACCACCTTCGATAATGAATTAATGAACAAACATTTTAAAAAAAATTAAGATTGGGCAATCAGGTTAGGCCCATCTAATATTACGCCCCCTTATCTATCTCTTTTCACACATGATTTCATTCATACATCTCTTATAAGATTAATCTTAAACAACAACAATATATGATTATAAATGCACGGATCATGTGTATAATTCAATGTAACATGACAAATCAATATTAATTATTAATATTATGGTAAAAATAAGACATGATTGATTGATTGATTGATTAAGGAATTCTAGCCACATGGCCCATTTCATCACTTGTGATTGGACTTGTCAAGCTGACCCTTTCTACTATACATTCTTAATGATTTATTCATAATGTATTCAGCAATGGTTAACATATAAATCATGGATAAAACAACAGTAATGCATGGATGCTTCCCTTCCTCCCTCTGGTTCTGTGTCTGAATGGCCCTCCTATATGTGCCTATTCTCTGCTGGATATTCTTCTCCACCCTTCCTATTTTTTCTGCTCGTTCCTTATACTCTTAAATGTGTCATCCCTAATCAGCAAACCTGATCACACCACACACAAGATTTGTTTCTCTTTTGTTCACATTAAGCACACGTGTTACTACTTCTAGTAGCTGCTACTACAAGTGAGTCCACTGGACAGATTTCTGCGTGAGGGTTAGTTTTCTCTATTACCAGTGTCCATCGCCTTTAGAAGAAACCTTCTCCAGCATCAGAAGTACTTGCAATTGACATCCCCAAGTCATCATCAAAAAGTCGGCCAGACGATCGATGCTCAGAGGAAAGGCGAGATGGACATATAATCAGATTGCTACTGGTACTATAGTGTTGGAACCCTTCGCTGGATGCTGAGGATGGGGACGGAACGCTTATGGGAATGCCCCGAATGCTGTGATGTCGGTTCCTAAATCAATCAATCAATCATCGAAAAGTCAACATTTAAGTATAAATGGCAGGCGTGTGTAACAAATCCACTACACCAGTCAGAGGGAAAGTTTAAGCACACTGAACATCTCAGCCATGCTGACCCCCCACACAGATTGATTGTTGTGTTCTATGAGAGGTTATCTGCGATGATCCCGTGTTTGCAGTCAAGTACATTTTTACAAATTTACATGTAGTTATATTTGTGTCTTCTTTTGTTTGCTGATGAAAGCTTTCTTGCTACAGCATCCATTCTGTCTCTTCTAATTGTGTTCTTGACCTTTCCCACTTTCCTCTTTTGTTGATTTATTCAATCTATTTTTAGGTTTACTGCAGCTCAACCTACTCAATTGTTCATCAACACTTAAAAAATGGATCAGAGAAGACTTACTGATTATAATCTCTATTTCATTTGTTGTGACGAAGGCCTTTCCAGTTATCCTATTCCAGTGAATGGAGAACTTACATAGAGAAACACTACAACTATACAAATACTCATCAATTATCAATAGTATGCGGGAACACAAGTGCTTCCTGACAAGGAACTGACTTGTTTTAGAGAGAACATAAAATAATGCCAAGTAAGACTGAGCACTTACAGCTTTACCCATAGTGGTATGAAGCTTGTTCTTAGCAGATCTTCTTCTCATGCCTTTTACCTACCGCTGGAGCACAGGCCATCAAGCAGCTCACGCCCAGCCATCCTACCTTTAGCTATTTCCTGCAGCTCCATCCATGTTCTCCCTACATTATTCTCTGATTGTAATTCCCTTCTCTGTAAGTCTCCCACCATCTCTTTCACCCTGTGTTGTTGCAGACATGTTATGATTATTATACTCACATTTGTAAAATCCTGTGGATAGAAAACAACAAAGAAATTAAGCAAGTAATCAATATTCAGATGAACAGATTTAAAGAAGTATGTAAAAAAGTAACATCAGCATCTCTCTTTTATTTATTAGTCATTCCTCTACTACTCAATCATCTCATCTTGTTCCTCTTGTACCTTGCTGTGTTGAGGTGAAGCATAAACAGTGGGAGAGTGCAAGTTTATGGGCTCCAGAAATCAAGATTTCTATAAACTCTGTTATTCTATTACTCAATGAATCAAGAAAAACACAGCACACAGCTTGCCAATGACATTACCATACATTGGCACAAAACAATGCAAGTAAACAGCATTTCCCAGAAAACAATAACCAAAAGACAATACAAATACTAATGTAAAGGCTATTTAGTTGCATTATCCAATCTATTCTGTGTGTTCATGTCCTTGTAAGTCTGCCTAATATACTACAAATTTTTTTGTTGGCAAATTGCACCTTCACAACCTTTCCTTTATTCAGCTAAACCCTAATGACTCTATTCTACTCTACTTTGTCAGAGCTATGGTAGTGCAGTGGCTAGCATACCCAGTGGTCATATGTTCAAATCCCATTTGAGGTGTGAATTTTTAAAATTGAACTTGGCTTTCAGGTTGACTCAGCCTAAAGTGTGTACCAGCAACATTTCCTGAGAAGTAAAGGCGGCCACATCACCTCCAGGGGGTTAACTGGTCTAAAAATACGGGACTAGCACCAGACATCCTGCACACTCCATGGTAGGAAAAGGTTTCCTTTACATCCTTTACTCCATCCATCCATCATGTGCCATGCGTATAAGCGTGGGCAGTCATGTTCTGCCATTTCACTCAATCACCAGAGTCGTGGATCAGCTCCATGTTTCTGTCTCGACCATGCCACAAAGCAAAGCCATCCAGGTACTTGCTTCTAAGTCTTCCTCTTGGTCTGTTCCCTTCGATCTTACCAGTTGTCACCAAGTTCAATTCATTTCTTCTCATAACATGCCCAACATAACATCCTTTAATCCAATTTGTATATCCAGTAGCAAAATTAGGGGGCAGGAAAAGAGTTCCTTTATATCCATTACTCCAATTGTTTATCTAGTGGCAAAATTAGGGGTGTGAAAAGTGTTCCTTTTCCTTTGTATCCATTACTCCAATTTGTATATCCAGTAGCAAAATTAGGGGGCATGAAAAGGGTTCCTTTATATCCATTACTCCAATTTGTACATCCGATAGCAAAATTAGGGGGCATGAAAAGGGTTCCTTTATATCCATTACTCCAATTTGTATATCAAGTGGCAAACTGGATAGCCCACTGCTTACCAAGACTGGTCCAAGTTCAAACATCAGTAGTGGATTGGTTAGTTTTTCCAACCAGTATGAATGTGAAGAAAACCCAACTGGATCATTTTTGGAATTTTCTGATAGACTAGCAAAATAACATTTAGGAGAGAGTTAATTGAAATGAGAAATTCTTGGAACTAGACAGGCATGCTACATTTAGGGGTCAGTTGCCAAACCTTAGAAGCTCATGAATATAGATTTGCGTGCTAGTATTTAGTTCTTAACAGCTTGAAATTATTATTGCATCTGATTTCCTCTTTGAAAATATGTGACTAAATATTTGAAGTTCTCCCCTCCACATGTACAATATTTGTCATACATATGCTATATTATAAATTTTGTGTTCATAAAGAAAATGATGCTTAAAAGATGATTCACCCCAATGACTTAGAACATATATGAAATCAGACTCAATGGTTAAGGGCTCAGTTATGAAAGTTTAGATACCTTAATCTTTGCTAGAGCTGGATTTTTGGAGAGCAACCTGTTCATGTCATGATAGTCTGAGTGAGAGCACACAACCATCCACTCCCTTTGTTCATCGTCCAACTGCAAACACAGACATGATTATCATCAAGTCCAGCAGAAGAACATAGTTATCAAGAAAAGCAGAAAAACATCATAATCATCAAGTCTAGAAAAAGAGCATAATTATCATCAAATCAATCAGAAGGCCACCATAATTATCAATTCAAGCAGAAGAACATTATCATCAAGTCAAACAAAAGACCATGATTATCATCAAGTCAAGCAAAGAAATATAATTTTCATCAAGTCAAGCAGAAGAAGATAACCATCATCAAGTCAAGCATAAGAACATAATTATCATCAAGTCAAGCAGAGGAACATCATAATTATCAAATCAAGCAGACGAACATAATTATAAAATCAAGCAGAAGACCATAATTATCATCAAGTCAAACAGAAGAACATAATTATTATCAAGTCAAGCAGAGGAACATCATAATTATCACATCAAGCAGAACAATGTAATTATCAAATCAAGAAGAAGAACATAATTATCATCAAGTCAAGCAGAAGAACATAATTATTATCAAGTCAAGCAGAGGAACATCATAATTATCAAATCAAGCAGACGAAGATAATTATAAAATCAAGCAGAAGACCATAATTATCATCAAGTCAAACAGAAGAACATAATTATTATCAAGTCAAGCAGAGGAACATCATAATTATCACATCAAGCAGAACAATGTAATTATCAAATCAAGCAGAAGAACATAATTATCATCAAGTCAAGCAGAAGAGCATCATAATGATCAATTCAAGCAGAAGAACATGACTCATCAAATCAAGCAGAAGAACATAATTATTAAGTCAAGCAGAAGAACATAATTACCAAGTCAAGCAAGCAGAAGAACATAATTACCAAATCAAGCATAATTATCAAGTCAAACAGAACAAAATTATCATAAAGTCAAATTGAAGGCTGTTGAGTTTAGGTTTAAATAGGATCACTTTCATCAAATAAGTATGTCATCTTAAGTGTTCCAATCTCTTCTTACATATCACATGAGAATCTTAGCTCAGTGCACAAACCCTGTAACATCAGTGAGCATTCAAATGTGTGCACATCAGAACCACACATGCTTTTAATTATTCTTTTCTAGCTGACAATTTTATGTGAAATGTAGCCTCGGAAGCAGTTGACTGGACATACCCTTTTCAATTTCCAGCCACTGATGTGGTAAGGACACTTGGGGATAGTGTGTATATTGTGGAAGAACAGATAAATCATTATGGTCTGGATAGAATGGTGCAGCAGGGAGTGACCAGAGGATGTGACTGGTATCAGGACTCTGAGGAAAGGTCAAACTTTCACACAATCAGATTGTAGCTGGTACCATTAATATTGAAACTTTCACACAATCAGATTGTAGCTGGTACCATTAATATTCAGACTCTTTGCTGGTTGTTGAAGATGATATAGTGCATATGGGAATGGCAAAAGTGCTGAGATGTCGGTTCTTGACTCAACTTATCTCATCTCTCTGCTGGGGAATGTTAAGCTGTGCTGTGTGCACACAAATCATGCTTTTTTATCCTTATCTGAGAAGATCAGATGTCAGATCTAGTACCCCAGCATCAGATAGAAGCATGCCATGTTCAGATCTAGTAATGCCATGTTCAGATATAGTAATGCCATGTTCAGATATATTACCCCAGCATCAGATAGCAGCATGCCATGTTGAGATATAGTAATGCCATGTTCAGATATATTACCTCAGCATCAGATAACAGCATGCCATGTTCAGATATAGTAATGCCATGTTCAGATATAGTAATGCCATGTTCAGATATAGTAATAGCCATGTTCAGATATAGTAATGCCATGTTCAGATATAGTAATGCCATGTTCAGATATAGTAATGCCATGTTCAGATCTAGTACCCCAGCATCAGATAGAAGCATGCCATGTTCAGATCTAGTACCCCAGCATCAGATAGAAGCATGCCATGTTCAGATATAGTAATGCCATGTTCAGATATAGTAATGCCATGTTCAGATCTAGTACCCCAGCATCAGATAGCAGCATGCCATGTTCAGATATAGTAATGCCATGTTCAGATATATTACCCCAGCATCAGATAGCAGCATGCCATGTTCAGATATAGTAATGCCATGTTCAGATATATTACCCCAGCATCAGATAGCAGCATGCCATGTTCAGATATAGTAATGCCATGTTCAGATATATTACCTCAGCATCAGATAGCAGCATGCCATGTTCAGATATAGTAATGCCATGTTCAGATATAGTACACCATGCATCAGATAGAAGCATGCATTTCAGATAGAAGCATGCCATGTTCAGATATAGTACCCCAGCATCAGATAGAAGCATGCCATGTTCAGATATAGTAATGCCATGTTCAGATATAGTAATGCCATGTTCAGATCTAGTACCCCAGCATCAGATAGAAGCATGCCATGTTCAGATATAGTAATGCCATGTTCAGATATAGTAATGCCATGTTCAGATCTAGTACCCCAGCATCAGATAGAAGCATGCCATGTTCAGATATAGTAATGCCATGTTCAGATCTAGTACCCCAGCATCAGATAGAAGCATACCATGTTCAGATATAGTACCCAAGCATGGGATAGAAGCATGCCATGTTCAGATATAGTAATGCCATGTTCAGATCTAGTACCCCAATGGACTGTATGGACAGTCGCGCCATTTTGGAAGACGTCTCCAACTTCCACAGACGACTCCGCCTCAAGTACCACCACAGAGACAAGCCTGTCCTCAGTCCCACCCCACAGCTTCCTGATATTTTTCCATCTTCAACCAAATCCCATTCCACATGGACCCCACCCTCCGGAGCTTCCAACGCGCTTGACCTCTACATAGCTAACACACTCCATGAGATCAAGCAACTTTCTTTCCCTCGCTTGAAACGCTCCAACCTATCCCCGCCCGAATGGCGTGCCCTGTCTCAACTACAGCGCAGACAGGACATAGTCATCAAACCGGCGGATAAAGGGGGTACGGTGGTTGTTTGGCAAAAAGATCTATATGTCGAGGAAGTCATGTCTCAACTCAATAAACCTGATAATTATTCACCCTGCACCGAAGACCCCACTCTCTCCTATAACCGGAAGATTCAAAATACCATCAAACAGCTCATACGTGAGGATGCCTTACCACCCAGTGCCACTTCACTTCACATCCATGACTCTGACTTGGGCAAACCCACCCTCTACATGCTGCCCAAAATACATAAACTCAAAAATCCTGGACGTCCGATAGTTTCTGCATGCTCATGCCTGACTGAACTGATCTCAGCGTTTCTTGACAGGATTTTCCAACCTCTAGTTGCGAATCTCCCGTCATACATCAAGGATACAACGCATGCGTTACTTTCATTCAACTCTCTCCAACTGACTCCTGGGAACACATACAGACTATTCATAATGGATGTATGTTCCCTCTATACCTCCATTCCCCACGTCGATGGCCTCAAGGCGCTACAGTTCTTTCTGGATCAACGCACAGATCAAGCCATCCCTACACGCACACTTGTGAGACTCGCTGAATTGGTCCTCACCAATAATTCCTTTGAGTTCAATGGCCACTACTTCGAACAAATCAGCGGTGTCACCATGGGCACTAAAATGGGACCCAGCTACGCATGTGTATTTATGGGACATCTGGAACACCAGATTGAACTTAGCTATGATGGTCTTCTCCCTTCTTTTTACCGACGCTACATCGATGACGGCATAGGTCTCACTGACATGTCAGAGGCGGAACTGAACCGTTTCATTAATTATGTCAATAACTTCCATCCATCGATCAAATTCACCTCAGAAATTTCTACCACCTCTGTCAATTTCCTTGACACCACCATCAAGTTAAACCCTACAGGCCTGACGACCTCCGTGTACTATAAACCTACTGATGCTCACGGTTTCCTCCTGTACAGCTCATCCCACCCCAAAAGCTGCAAAGATTCCATCCCATATTCCCAGCTACTCCGCCTTCGTCGTATCTGTCAGGACAATAATGACTTCCTCGAGAGAGCCCACGAAATGCTGGACTTTACAGTATAACTGTGGCATCTTCCCTAATTGTTCACACTATCTATTACTATGCTGTCCCCCCCCCCCATATCTAACTTAATTGTCCTCACCTTCCTATATTTTCATAGCAGACTGTTCACATATTTTTGGCTACTCCAATCCTGTTTGGCAACCCATTTTTAATTCAGCTGGCCAAGTCACCTTTCCGGCCTCACGTGGCTAAGTTATAGATCGTGTGTTAGTGTATTGTGGTCTTTCGTTTGCTGTATCTCGTTGTTAGCTGTGTTATTGACAAAGATTCTGAGAATCGAAACGTCTGTGTGTCGTATTGTATGCGTTCGTGTGTTTTTTATCTTATTTTATTATTCATTTTTATATTATTGAGTGCTTCTGATTTCGGATTTTTCACCTGTATTTCGCGACACGTGGATCTCCTTGTAAGGTATGTGCAACGTTTGTTGATGTTTAGTTCGTTTTTTCTCGCAGGAGTTTAAAATATCTATTTGTTTCCATTTCATAGCATCAGATAGAAGCCTGCCATGTTCAGATCTAGTAATGCCATGTTCAGATATAGTAATGCCATGTCAGATATAGTAATGCCATGTTCAGATATAGTAATGCCATGTTCAGATTAGTACCAGTCAGATAAGACCCCGTCAGATAAGATGCCATTTCAGATCTAACCCAGCATCAGATAGAGCATGCCATGTTGTTTTCTGTTTATGTACATAGAAAAGATTTCTGTCACTAGAACACACGATGACTGCATGTTAATAGAAAATTTTTTATCTAGTAACAGGAACAATACTGCCTTCAGTAACCGATCAGTAAGGAGTTTTTTGTGGGGCAAAAAATAACTGCCAGTTCGAATGATGCCAGCGTTATCCCAGCTCAGATCGCATCCCAAGTAATATAGTAATGCATTTTTTAAGTAACAGACAATAAGATTTGTTTAGTAACCATGTAGATTAGTACCCCGCATCAGATAGACAGCATGCCATGTTCAGATTAGTAATCCAGTTCAGATATAGTAATGCCATGTTCAGATTAGTAAACCAGCATCAGATAGCAGCATGCCATGTTCAGATATAGTAATGCCATGTTCAGATTAGTACCCCAGCATCAGATAGAGCATGCCATGTTCAGATCTAGTACCCCAGCATCAGATAGAAGCATGCCATGTTCAGATATAGTACCCCAGCATCAGATAGAAGCATGCCATGTTCAGATATAGTAATGCCATGTTCAGATCTAGTACCCCAGCATCAGATAGCAGCATGCCATGTTCAGATCTAGTACCCCAGCATCAGATAGCAGCATGCCATGTTCAGATCTAGTACCCCAGCATCAGATAGCAGCATGCCCTGTTCAGATCTAGTACCCCAGCATCAGATAGAAGCAGCCATGTTCAGATATAGTACCTCCAGCATCAGATATAGTAATGCCATGTTCAGATCTAGTACCCCAGCATCAGATAGAAGCATTGCCATGTTCAGATATAGTACCCCAGCATCAGATAGAAGCATGCCATGTTCAGATTATAGTAATGCCATGTCAGATCTAGTACCCCAGCATCAGATAGCAGCATGCCATGTTCAGATATAGTAATGCCATGTTCAGATCTAGTACCCCAGCATCAGATAGCAGCATGCCATGTTCAGATATAGTAATGCCATGTTCAGATCTAGTACCCCAGCATCAGATAGCAGCATGCCATGTTAAGATATAGTAATGCCATGTTTCAGATATAGTACCCCAGCATCAGATAGAAGCATGCCATGTTTCAGATCTAGTACCCCAGCATCAGATAGAAGCATGCCATGTTCAGATATAGTAATGCCATGTTCAGATATAGTACCCCAGCATCAGATAGAAGCATGCCATGTTCAGATCTAGTACCCCAGCATCAGATAGAAGCATGCCATGTTCAGATATAGTACCCCAGCATCAGATAGAAGCATGCCATGTTCAGATATAGTAATGCCATGTTCAGATCTAGTACCCCAGCATCAGATAGAAGCATGCCATGTTCAGATATAGTACCCCAGCATCAGATAGAAGCATGCCATGTTCAGATATAGTAATGCCATGTTCAGATATAGTACCCCAGCATCAGATAGAAGCATGCCATGTTCAGATCTAGTACCCCAGCATCAGATAGAAGCATGCCATGTTCAGATATAGTAATGCCATGTTCAGATATAGTACCCCAGCATCAGATAGAAGCATGCCATGTTCAGATATAGTACCCCAGCATCAGATAGAAGCATGCCATGTTCAGATATAGTAATGCCATGTTCAGATCTAGTACCCCAGCATCAGATAGAAGCATGCCATGTTCAGATCTAGTACCCCAGCATCAGATAGAAGCATGCCATGTTCAGATATAGTAATGCCATGTTCAGATCTAGTACCCCAGCATCAGATAGCAGCATGCCATGTTCAGATATAGTAATGCCATGTTCAGATATAGTACCCCAGCATCAGATAGAAGCATGCCATGTTCAGATATAGTACCCCAGCATCAGATAGAAGCATGCCATGTTCAGATATAGTAATGCCATGTTCAGATCTAGTACCCCAGCATCAGATAGAAGCATGCCATGTTCAGATATAGTAATGCCATGTTCAGATATAGTAATGCCATGTTCAGATATAGTACCCCAGCATCAGATAGAAGCATGCCATGTTCAGATATAGTAATGCCATGTTCAGATATAGTAATGCCATGTTCAGATATAGTAATGCCATGTTCAGATATAGTAATGCCATGTTCAGATATAGTAATGCCATGTTCAGATATAGTAATGCCATGTTCAGATATAGTAATGCCATGTTCAGATATAGTAATGCCATGTTCAGATATAGTAATGCCATGTTCAGATATAGTACCCCAGCATCAGATAGAAGCATGCCATGTTCAGATATAGTACCCCAGCATCAGATAGAAGCATGCCATGTTGTTTTCTGTTTACTGTGGAACACTGAGAACTAAGTATTTTCTGTCTACTATGAAACGGACAACTGAGTGCATCCTGTCTACTGTGTAACATGGAGAACTAAGTATTTTCTATCTACAGGTGAAACAAGGAGAACTAAATATTTTCTGCCTTCAGTGAAACACTTCGTATCATCGGTAAGGGAGTTTTTTTCTGTCGGGGACAAAAAGAAACCTCTAACCTGCACAGTTTGCGGCAACTGCACTAGCCAGGCGGCCTTAATTCCTCAGGCTCAAGACCCCTCCTGCCATACCCCGAAAGATATTATATATTGGCAGTAAATGACATTTTTTTTTGACAGTGAAACAAGAACAACTAAGTATTTTTTGTCTTCAGTGAAACATGGAGAACTAAGTATTTTCTGTTTACAGTGTAAACACACAAAATTAATCACTTTGTAATTACAGTTTAAACTAGAGGAAATATGCTTTTTCTATTTACCAGATAAATTAGGGTGTTAACAGGATAAACATGGTGAACTAAATACTTGGTAACGGCTTAAACACAAGAAAAGACACTTTCTGCACAAGGGTTATATAACAGGAACCAAAGACAAACAATGTTTCAGTGATAAAATATGTGGAGGAAAATAAAAACTTACAGCAACAAATGATCCAGAGGAATGTGAGCTATCATCATCATCTCCTCCCTGATAAATGGAAATGAGTCATATAAAGTAAGGCTAAGCAAATCAATTTATTCAACAACATAACACACAGTAACGTAATCATGACAATTATCATCAACCAATCACTAAAACATATAGACATACATAATCACAGGTATTTCTTTTTTTTTTTTTAAACATAATCTCAAAAATTATTATCAATCAATTACTCAAGATCATATACAGATACATAATTGCAAGAATGTTTCACCAACAGAACACTAAACCAGAGGCAGACAAATTATCACTATCACAAAAAATTAACAACAATAATTCAGTCAAGCATCACACACACACACACAAACACAACCACAAAAACTATCACCAAACACTCACAAAGATACATAATAACAATCACAAAAATTGTTGGAATCATATGTCAAAGACTTTTCTTTCGCTCTCCTTTCATATGTGTGGATGTGTATACACATCCCCAACCACATGTAACATATATAAACCAATAATGAAATCAATACAGAACAAACGTATGTTAAAAATCTGAAAATTTCAAGAGTGTCATTTCCGACAGTTACAAACTCATCAGCTCTGGACTGCCAAGATAGACAACTCAGCTATGGGCTACCAAGATAGACAACTCAGCAGCTCTAGGCTGCCAAGATTGGACAACTCAGTTCTGGGCTGCCAAAGATTAGCCAAACTTAGACAACTCATCAACTTTGGGTTGCCAAAATTAGACAACTCATCAGTCTTGGGCTGCCAAGATTTGACACATCAGCACCTCTGGGCTGAAAAGACTAGACAACTCATCAGCTTTGGGCTGTCAATAATAGAACTCAGCAGCTCTGGGCTGCCAAGAGTAGACAACTCATGAGCTGTGGGCTGCCAAGATTAGACAACTCAGCAGCTCTGGGCTGCCAAGAATAGACAACTCATCAGCTTTGGGCTGCCAGGATTAGACAACTCATCAGCTCTGGGCTGCCAAACAAATCAGCTTTGGGCTACCAAGATTAAACAACTCATCAGCTCTGGGCTACCAAGATTAAACAACTCATCAGCTCTGGGCTACCAAGATTAAACAACTCATCAGCTCTGGGCTACCAAGATTAAACAACTCATCAGCTCTGGGCTACCAAGATTAAACAACTCGGCAGCTCTGGACTGCCAAGATTAGGCAACTCAGCTCTGGGCTGCCAATATTAAACAACTTAGCAGCCAAAATTTGACCAACAATTGAAAAGGTTGGCCATCTCACGTGATCACCAGAGTCTTGGATCAGGTCTGTGGTCTTGTCCCAACCAGGCAAGCCACCAAGGTATTGATCTCTTTGCTATCCCATTGATCTTTTCCTAAAAATGTTGCCAGTTGTCACCAAGTTTTCAATTTTATTTTGCCTCACAGCTTGCTCAAAACATCTTTACTCTCTACATCTAATTTCTTTAACCGGTTTACAATTTTCATTTGTATCTTGAACGTTTTCATCCGTTATTATGTCTCCCCATGGAATTACTATGCATTTTCCCCAGAAACTGCATTTCCACCGCCATTAGATGTTTCTTGCATTGCTTTGCTTAACCGGCAGCTTTTGTAGCTTGTCTTGTTCATAATGTATTGGTGTTGCCTTTCCTTTGGAGTAAATTAGGCAGGCCGAAAGAAGGATCATGCTGCATGGGCAACACATGGTCTCTACAATTCAGCCCTCCATCCCTTGTCCCTGCCATGGGCTGTGGCTATTATGCCTTTTTTTAAAGCACAATGGAATAAACTATCAGTTGTCAAGATAGCAGTGTCAGTAGTAGATGTTTCTCAGCTTGTCTGCTTATTGTCTGTCTCTCACAAACATACAACTGTACAGGTGCTATATATCACTTCAACATTCTTTTTTCTCACAGCAATTGACAACAATAACAACTGTGAAACTACTTACAGCATTTTTGTTTATCTTCTTGTTCCCCCCACTGGAGCCGTTTGTTGATTTTGGCTGGTTCACATCCGATTCAGAAATATTCTTATTCAGTTTCTTTATCTTGTCCTTGACACTAATAACGGAAGCATTGACATCCTCATCCATGGATGCCACCCCAGATGTGTTGGAAGTCAATGACTTCTGTGATCCCTGCCCAGAGAGAACAAACATGCACATATACTTCCCTTCACATCCTCAGGTAGAAGACGAACACAGAGAGGAGAGACGTATGTGTGTGGTTAGAGAATGGTTGGATGAGGGTTTAGAAATCCGGTTCCACATATAATGGAATCCAGATTCTAACTCTGGTAAGGTCAGAGATTTATATGCATTGGAAAGGAGGTCAGCATGGCTGAATGGATAAAAGTATACGCTCTTAAACTTCTGGTGTGCTCATGCTGAGGTAGCGGGTTCAACTCCTACACCGGTCAGCTGGACTAAAATGTTGACTTCTCATCCTTGACTTGGGAATGTAAATTTCAAGTACCTCAGAAGTTTGAGTGAGTTCGCTTGAATGCGAGGGACACAGGAAGAGGGAAAGCTAACCCAAACGCAACAATCGGTCCAGTGCACCAGAAGTATTAGCACTTGTATGACCACGCTTCAATTTAAAAAAAAAAAACCACCCACACACACAAACAGAAAACAAATTTACAAAATTCTAAGCTTGAAAACGACCTTGTCAAGCAACCTTTATCTCATCAGCCTTATCAAAACCCTCCTGGGATATATCAGCGATGGTGAAGTCAGTCAAAGATAGTCAACGATCCTTGTTCATGCCTACAGACATATTAGGTATGTGGCGCTAGCCTTGATTTGAAAAGACCAATCGGCACTGGGTTGGTGACGTAGTAAATATCATACCAAAACACCTTTACTTCCCAAAGCATTTCCTGGTCCCCCACTTTGGGTAGGGCCACCCTGCAAGCTCCCAGGTCCATTTTGTGGGTAAATCTCCGCCTAGAGGGAATGTGAACATATGATTACCTGGCAAGCAGGCACGCATGTCAGCCACTGTGCCACAAGAGCTTCCAAGTGTGTAAGTAACAATTTTGTTAATAGTGTGAGTGAGTTTATGAGAGACTACAGTGTGCAGGGCCTTCCTTTCCTCTACACACTAAGGTGGGAGAGAAGCAACAGAGAGTGAAGAGGCAGACATTTTCTGCACCTGTTCTCTATCCTAGCTGGGTGTTTACAGTGCTAGGTTCAGTAACTATATCTGGAGCAAGCTTTGGTGTGTGCTTCATTTACCCTAACATTCACAGACTCCGATATTCTACCAATCCATTGTCTGTAAGTGCAGTCTTTTGCTGTACTAGAGCTCTTTTGGGGACTTTTGTCTTATATTTTCTTCTTATTCTGTCGTTTTCTAACCACCAATGGAGCACCAGTCCTCAATTAACTCATGCCAAACCCTCTGTTGCTAACTTTGCAGCTCCCTCCATGCCCTCCCCATATTATTCACCTCTACTCTAATTCTCTTCTCCATGTGTTTTCTGGGTCTCCTTACATTTCTTCCGTGGGCTTCAGAAAAGGATGTCTAGTTATACTATTACCAAGTTTTGTTCAATGTTGTCATATTCAGCACCAGTGTCTTTTCCTGAATTCTTGATGACTTTAAATGTGTTTAGTTCTCTCCATTAGTGATACTGTCACAACAACAGTGTATATAGCTGCCCATGTGTTACAGAGCCTATCAGGAAAGCAAAGAAAATGATCTCAAAAATCAATGAAGAGAATCATAAAAGGTGACTAAAGAGAGTTGACAAGGTGACGCTATCAGATTCAGAAGAAAAACTTAGTTGCAAAAGCCAACCAACAATGAACAAAGGAGGGGTGGTATGAGATGATGCGGACCTATGTTACATTTGGGGGTATAAGGCAACAGGTGAGGAAGTACATACAAGCAATTTATACAATTGTTCCTGTTTTAACCCCTTATTTAAAATCACACAGACACAATCAATCAACCACAATGAATATTTGATTTAAAGCCTGAAAATGATAGCAAATAAGTCTTACAAGATTCTATTTTGATGAATGAAATGATTAAGATCCGCGCCCAACAATTAGAGTAAAAAAAAGGTAAAGGAACCTTTTTCACACTTTGAGATGTACTTAGTATGTGATCTAGCCCCCCATATTTTGTACAGACCATGCGACACTCTACGGGTGCTGTGGTAAATATCTCAGAACATATCCAGGTGTCTTTTTAGGCTGGGTCAACCTGGCAGCACAAGTTAACTTTGCTTTAGATTCCCACTTCAAGGGGGACCCAAACATAAGACCACCTGGCCAGTATGCTGGTCGCTGTGCTACCACATCTCCCAACAATCGGTGGTTATCAGTGTAATCAGTGATTACAATTAAATATGATAGCAGTGACTCTTTACAAGATTACATATGCTTTTTTTTCTATTGCCTTTTAAACTTTTAATTGCAAAAGCGTACATAAGTTTCATTTCAGGAGACTGAATGGAAGGACAGTCCTAGAAACACACAGGCGTAAAATGTATCATGTGACATAAGATGCATAAAAAATGCAGCTGGAAAAATGAGAAGAGATAAGATAGACAAATGATGAACTAAGAACAAGTGTAGGGATAACACCTATTACTGACTTAACAGAACACCAAAGAATTAAATGGATTGTACATTTAGCTAGAATGGATCAAGATCAACCAGCGGCTAGAGTGTTGTACATGAAAACATCGGGATACAATGCAAGTGAACAACCCAGGAAGAGTTGGTTAGATGGAGTACAAGAGCCAAAACAATCAAATACGATGTTAGTACAATAAACAAGATGAGAAACATAAAACATTACAACTGCCTCCTCTCTGCAACGCTTCACAGCCAAGGCTGTAGGACAAAGAAGAAGGGAATGTCAGCACTAAGTAATTTCAATTAAAAATATATATAACAATCTTACATCTGCAGATGCCAGTGAAGAATTGGAGCCATTTATGCTTCTCACATTGACACTGTCTTCAACAATCCCTGCCGGCATAGGTAACCTGTCTGAATGTCTCAAGGTCACCTCCACAGATTCATCACTTCTGCCCTTTGACATTGATAAACCATCAGGGTTGTCCAAACCTGCTTCACTGGTCCCGGTAGCACCTTAAATATATAGCATAACACTTTACAGATACAGAATAACACTATACAGATATAGCATAACACTTTACAGATATAGAATAACATTTTACAGATATAGAATAACATTTTACAGATATAGAATAACATTTTACAGATATAGATAACACTCTACATAAAACTGAAAACAGCCAGAAACATATGTGATGTAGAGAGAACAAGCATAGGAAGAGAGGGAGAGAAGGAGAGAGATAAAGACAAAGAAAGAGAACAAATGAACGAATAAACATTATTTTCAAAGGTTAAGAATTGAGCAAAGAGAAAGGTAGAAATGGGGGGGAGGGGGGAGGGGATTAAGAGTACTGAGGGAAGGAGCAGAATGTGTGTTTGGGAGGGGGGGATTTGAAGACATGAAAAATGAGAAGTCTATAAAGAAAGATGTTACACTGCACAATCAAGACATGAAGCAAACAATGCTGGAAATACACTAAAGTTGTCCTACAATGTCAAGATGGCAATTAAGTGTGATTTCCAATAGCTAACACATTTTGACAAAAATAAAAATAAAACTTACAATAAATAAATAAAATTGCATGTTAATTTTGTTTGTAAATGGAAGTTTAGTTCCAGGAAGGAGCTTGTAGTGACAAGCCTTCACCAGCAAACAAACAAAAGAAAACATAACATATAAATCATGGAGATGACATAGTGACAATCTCAAGACATTATAAGCAGAATGAGATCAATGGAAAAGATTTATAGAATTTATCCTGTTTATCTCAGTCCCAACACAGAAAACACACATATAAATCACAGAGAGCACATTATAATGACTACATTAATAATTTATTATGCCCTAATGTAGTCACTGTTGTCATTTCCATGATTTATATGTTGTGTTTTCTTATGTTTGCTGATGAAGGCATGTCGCCGCAACATCTTTTGTTCTCTGTAATTGTGGTTTATAAAGCTGCGCTATACTTCATATTTTCATATAGTTTACATTTCCACAGCTTTACTGCAGTTGAACCCATTTCATTCACATCCTTCCAGCAATAAGTATGTGAGTATAGATCTAATGCCCAGTGTTACTGCAACAATCATCAGCTACACCTTAAGACACTTGCTGAGGAAGGTGTGAAATTTATGGGGGTTTTCCAAGAATGCTGTGCTGCCAAATCTTAAAACCAAAAACTGAAAGCATATACACAAAATGACTTGGTGACGACCGACAACAAGCAAAGAATTACCATTTGGTGGTTCTGACTGTGCTCGGAGAGAATCATTATGTGCTAGTCTATCGTCGATGTCAGCAGCAGGTGATGCTGCCACAGATAATGATGATTGCTTTGCTGACAAGTCTGGTTCAGACCTAACAGCTTTTTTGCCACCTCCTGCTGATTTGGATCCAAACTGGGCTGGTGGGAATAAAGGCGGAGCTGTTGATGAGTCGTAGTTATCTGAAGGGGGACGATGCTTCTTTTTCAGCACCAGAACCTTGTCACCCTGAAACACAAAACCAAGAGCATTAAACGATTATTATCAAAGTATGATAATTAAATACATAAGAGAAGAAAGGTGAAGGTAAAATGCAGTGGCCAAACAACAAAAACAATATGACATGGAAAAAGACATTATAAACCCGGATTCAACATCATGCTTATTTTATAGTCATCCCTATCTCATCCTTGGTCATACAAAAGTATGTTACAGTATGGTATTACTTCATCCTTGTACATCCAAGTTTATGTTATGGTATAATTTCATCTTTGTACATCCAAGTTTTTGTTATGGTATAATTTCATCTTTGTACATACAAGTTTATGTTATGGCATCACTTCATCCTTGTACATACAAGTGTATGTTACAGTATGGTATCATTTCATCCTTGTACATACAAGTTTATGTTATGGTTGCCATACATCGACTGTGTACTGGCTCGTGACTGATGCTGGACACCAACACGGAAAACCATCACATGCAGGACGTGTAAGAGAGTCACAACTTAGCGTCCTTGTGCAAACAACAAGTTTATTCATAGAGTTTTATCAGCCAGCCATTCCCCCGCCCTCATGCTCTAATAACAGAAGAGGGTAGAGGGCGCCATAGATTTAGTTGAGAATGTGCTGGTCTTAATATTTAAACAACCGTATCTCTTGTGTCAGCCCAATCGTCTGGAAGAAGCACCTTCTCAACCCACTCCTACAATATAACTGTTAAAGGTTAAATATGGGCCAACTTACGCCAGTCCGCTCGCCATGTTGCTGGAGTAGTCACAACCGGCCTGTCGGCAGACGAAATTTGAATCACTTTAAACTGCCATCATCTTCATCCGAGGCTGTAATGTTATAATTCAACGCCCAACATCTGTGCCTCAACTTATAGCACTGTTAACTTGGCTTCTTTGTTGATTTCAAATAGCTGCAAACATTTCTTGCATCTTTCTCACACAACAACCTTGGCTTAACTGAATGTGTTCCTTCCGCAGGTCCGTGTCACCGGCTTCGTGTCACGTGATCCGGTGAACTCTTAACCTTTAGAGTTCACTCTGTTTTTATACTGCCAAATGGTTTTCACTTTATTCGCCTTGTCTCCCTTGTATCAGGCTCTCGTAGAGATTAACTCTATTCTCCTATTCATTATGTCCTTGCCTGTTTCTATTGACTATTCATGTCCTCCCTATACGAGTTGTTACATGGCAATGGTATAATTTCATCTTTGTACATACAAGTTTATGTTATGGTATAATTTCATCTTTGTACATACAAGTGTATGTTACAGTATGGTATAATTTCATCTTTGTACATACAAGTTTATGTTATGGTATAATTTCATCCTTGCACATACAAGTTTATGTTATGGTATAATTTCATCCTTGCACATACAAGTTTATGTTATGGTATAATTTCATCTTTGTACATACAAGTTTATGTTATGGTATAATTTCATCCTTGCACATACAAGTTTATGTTATGGTATAATTTCATCCTTGCACATACAAGTTTATGTTATGGTATAATTTCATCTTTTTACATACAAGTTTATGTTATGGTATAATTTCATCCTTGTACTTACAAGTTTATGTTATGGTATAATTTCATCCTTGTACATACAAGTTTATGTTATGGTATCATTTCATCTTTGTACATACAAGTTTATGTTATGGTATAATTTCATCCTTGTACATACAAGTTAATGTTATGGTATAATTTCATCCTTGCACATACATACAAGTTTAAGTTACAGTATGGTATCACTTCATCCTTGCACATACAAGTTTATGTTATGGTATAATTTCATCCTTGCACATACAAGTTTATGTTATGGTATCATTTCATCCTTGCACATACAAGTTTATGTTATGGTATCACTTCATCCTTGCACATACAAGTTTATGTTATGGTATAATTTCATCCTTGTACATACAAGTGTATGTTACAGTATGGTATCATTTCATCTTTGTACATACAAGTTTATGTTATGGTATAATTTCATCCTTGTACATACAAGTTTAAGTTACAGTATGGTATCACTTCATCCTTGCACATACAAGTTTAAGTTACAGTATGGTATCACTTCATCCTTGCACATACAAGTTTAAGTTACAGTATGGTATCACTTCATCCTTGCACATACAAGTTTATGTCATGGTATAGTTTCATCCTTGCACATACAAGTTTATGTTATGGTATAATTTCATCCTTGTACATACAAGTATGTTACAGTATGGTATAATTTCATCTTTGCACATACAAGTTTATGTTATGGTATAATTTCATCCTTGCATATACAAGTTTATGTTATGGTATAATTTCATCCTTGCACATACAAGTTTATGTTACAGTATGGTATCATTTCATCCTTGCACATACAAGTTTATGTTACAGTATGGTATCATTTCATCCTTGCACATACAAGTTTATGTTATGGTATAATTTCATCTTTGTACATACAAGTTTATGTTATGGTATAATTTCATCTTTGTACATACAAGTTTATGTTATGGTATCATTTCATTCTTGTACATACAAGTTTATGTTACAGTATGGTATCATTTCATTCTTGTACATACAAGTTTATAATGCAGTATGGTATAATTTCATCCTTGTACATATGTTTATGTTATAGTATGGTATATCATCATCCATGTAAATACAAGTTTATGTTATAGAATGGTATAATGTCATCCTTGTACATACAAGTTTACATTATAGGATGTTATAATTTCACCCTTGTACATTCATGTTTATGTTATAGGATGGTATAATTTCATCCTTGTATATACAAGTGTATGTTATAGTATGGTATAATTTCATCCTTATACATACAAGTTTATGCTATATGGCATAATTTCATCCTTGTACATACAAGTTTATGTTATAGTATGGTATAATTTCATCCTTGTACATACAAGTGTATGTTATACTATGGTATAATTAAAATTTTTACTGTGTCCTTTCTAGTGTCAGTACCTTTTCTTCACCTCTTGATTCTGCCTAGTTTCTCTAGAATGTCAAGTTCTCTCCATCAACTCTACATTGGTGATCCTGTCCAAGCATTTCAGGCTTATTCATAATTCTCCAACATACTAGTCAAGGGATGTCAGGTCTTAGTCAGATATGACTGAGCTACCGCATGACAGCAGACGGTACGACCTGCTTCTGTTAGCGCCGAATGTTGGGCGACGCTTACCAAACCCAACACCCCACAATGTGCCAACGGCTTCGGGCGGAAGAGGGCAATTGGGAGGGTACTAGCCTTATCCTGGTGTGAGGAAATGCAACCTAAAGACTAAATGTCATGGCAGGGCAGACCAGGCCCTAAGCCTTAGTTGGTAACTGGTCTAGAATCGAAGCTCCAACAGGTGGACAGTTAAAGCATTGCTTTGCTGATCTGGCAGCTTCTGCAACTTGTCTTGTTCCAGACATATTGGTGTCACCTTTCCTCTGGAGTAAACTAGACAGGTCAAGAGAGGGATCATGCTGCATGGGCAACACATGGTCTCTAAATGCAGCCCAGGCTTTGTTATGGAGAGATAACCCCATTTTATAAACTAGCGTCTGTCAAGACGGCAAGGTGTCAGTCAGTCACTAGTCAAGGGTTCAAAATCAACTGCAGGAGATTTAGAAGCAGATCACTTTGCAGTGACTTCAAAGGTATGAGCGTCAGCCATCAAGAAAGTAATGGAAAACTATAGAACATAAAACTGGCTGGTGAATAACAAACAGCCAATAAATGCTTGTGTTGGTTGCAACACACTCTAAAGGACATACAACAAACAGCCAAAAAAAATCCTTGTGTTGGTTGCAGTGCACTATAAAGGACATACAACAAACAATCAATAAATGCTTGTGCTGGTTGCAACGCACCATAAAGGACATACAACCAGCATCTGTGCAGGAACCAATGAATTAAAGGTTGTAATTGATCAGCAACTGTGTTTTTGTTCTTCGTGTTTATGATCTATACAGCAGTACTGGTCTGACATTAGAGACAGATACTCAAGTTTGGAGGTAGTTTTAACTTCTTGTAACGTTTAAATAAAAATACTTACCCCTTCAATTTTAACTGTGGCCAACTCATTCACAAAATTCTTGAACTTGTCTCTGTTGCGAACTATTTAACAGGAAAAATAAAACAATAATTACAATTATTTATTAATAATTCCTTTAGTGTCACATTTCAGTTTTTAGATGCCTAGTCTAGAGCAGACTTTAGAGATCCTCTCTGTGAAGAGTAGTGAACTGGATTGATTTGTGCGTGTGGATTAGCTTTCCCTATTACCAGTGTCCCTTGTGAAAGTTAGTGTTGCTTACATGATTAAGTGTTGCCCAGCATACACCTTTCACTGTCAACATCCACCTCTCTTGTCTAGATTTCCAACAAAGGTTAATTTCTCCATTCCAGTTCTTCTATTGACATGTCCCAGAAATTTCCATTTTCTTTTCCTTAAGTTGTTGATGAGTGATCTAGCAATGCCTGCAGCTGTCACTACCGCAGCATTTGTTTTCTTCTCTGTCCATGATATTCTCAACATTCCCCTTAAAAAATCTCATCCTCACTGTCTCCAGTCTCTACTTAATTTGACTGCTCAATGTTCAGCATTTGTTTTCTTCTCTGTCCATGATATTCTCAACATTCCCCTTAAAAAATCTCATCCTCACTGTCTCCAGTCTCGACTTAATTTGACTGCTCAATGTTCAGCATTTGTTTTCTTCTCTGTCCATGATATTCTCAACATTCCCCTTAAAAAATCTCATCCTCACTGTCTCCAGTCTCGACTTAATTTGACTGCTCAATGTTCAGCATTTGTTTTCTTCTCTGTCCATGATATTCTCAACATTCCCCTTAAAAAATCTCATCCTCACTGTCTCCAGTCTCGACTTAATTTGACTGCTCAATGTTCAGCATTTGTTTTCTTCTCTGTCCATGATATTCTCAACATTCCCCTTAAAAAATCTCATCCTGACTGTCTCCAGTCTCGACTTAATTTGACTGCTCAATGTCCAGCATTCATGTCCCATACATGACTTCTAAATGAACCAATGTTAATAGCATATGAAATAAATCTATGTCTTCCAAACTTGAATTTGCCTGTTAATATCCTGATTCAGACTATCATTCATCATCAAGTGCCGTGCCGGCTGGCGTAGGCGTTCATGGCTCTCCATAGATCTCGGTCTTTGGTTTTCTGGATCAACTCTGCTGCTGATATTCCTCCATGCCACCGCCTCAATCCATCCAGCATCACTTCTCTTGGTCTACCTCTGCCTCTCTTCCCCTCGATCTTTCCAGTTGTTACAATGTTCTCCAATGCCTCTCTTCTCATCACATGACCGAGGAAAGCTGTTTGTCTCTGTCTTATTGTTGTATATAATGTTCTAGTTTCATTAGCCTGTTTCAGGCAGTCGTCGTTAGTTACTCTGGCAGTCCAAGGAATTCGCAACATTCGTCTCAGGAACCACATCTCTGTTGCTTCTAATTTCTTCTTAATTTGTTCATTTACATTCCAAGATTCACTGCCATACAGCAAAACTGGTTCTACATAGCATTTCAGCACTCTCTTTCTTACATTCAGTGACAGTGACTTATTGCATAAGATACTCTTCATTTTATGAAATGCGGCTTTTGCCTGCCCTATTCTGCTCCTAATCTCTGTTGTACATCTTCCATCTGATGTTATAAATGCCCCTAGGTATCTAAAATTATCAACTTGGTTAAGGATTTTCCCTTCTATTTCTATGTCACATTTTGGTGTCACCATTTTCTTTGATATTACCATTGTTACTGTTTTCTTGATATTCAAGTTGAGTCCTTTCCTTGCACTCTCTGTTACTACAACGTCTAATAATTGTTGTAGGTCTGTTGAATTATCCGCCATCAATACTGTGTCATCTGCATAGCGTATATTATTTATATTATAACCTCCAACTAGTATTCCTGGCATCTCTTTGATCTCTCTCATTATTACTTCGCTATACAGGGAGAAAAGATCTGGTGACAAGACACACCCTTGTCGTACTCCTAGCTTTATCTGTTCGTAACTACCCTCTTTATTTCCCATTTTAATTGCTGCTACTTGGTTCCAGTAAATATTCTTTATTATTCTTAAATCTTTTCCATCAGTGTTGATATCTTCCAACATTTTAATCAGTTCATCATGTTTCACTTTATCAAATGCCTTAGTATAATCTATGAAGCACAAATATATGTCCCTCTGTTTCTCTATTGACCTTTCTATTAGTGTCCGCAATGTATAAATTGCATTGTTTGTGCCCTTTCCTTCCACAAATCCATACTGTTCTTCACTAATTTCCATTTTTATTTTCTTTTTGGTTCTTCTCATTATGATTCTGAGTAGAAGCTTAGTGATATGGTTTATAAGGTTAATTGTACGAAAATCTTCACAATCAATTGCTCCTGGTCTTTTTGGTATAGCTATAAATACAGATTTCAGCATATCACTGGGTAAATATCCACTGCTGTAAATATCATTCAACATTTTGGTTAATATATCTACTCCAAATTCTCCCAATACTTCTAATTCTTCTATTGTGATTTCATCTGGCCCAGCTGTTTTTCCTTTCTTCATACGTTTCATAGCGTCAGCGACTTCTTCTTTCAGAATAGGTGGACCTTCTAAGTTACTATCTTCTGTTAATTCTGCCCTTTCTCCTTCATATAATTCTCTTATATACTCATTCCACCTCTTCATTATAGCATCTTCCTCTAATATTATCTTTCCTGTTTTTGATTTCAAACACCCTGTATTTATTCTTATTTTTTTTCCTGTAAGCTCACTGATTTGTCTGTGCATATTTTTTGTATCTTTAATGGAATTTAATTCAATTTTTTTGCATTGCTCGTTTAACCAACTTTCTTTCCTAGCTCATTTAATGTCCTAACATTCCATGTTCCTACTCTAAATTTATTTATTTTAGTTAAGATTTTGCCATCAGTAGCTGGATGACGGTCTGGTGTCACCTGTGGCTCATGACTGTCCCTACCGGACGAGGATGCCCTAAGACAGCCATTAACGTCCTTCACTAACTTTGATTTATGTTTTGCCATGAAGTCTTGGGAAGATAATGTGGTGGTTTCCCCTTGCCTTCCACATTCACATGGTGGTCTTTTTACCTCTGCTTTTGACAGCCATTTCCGACTGTAAGGACAAGTGAGTGCCCTGCTCTGCTCAGCTGCAGAGTTGTCCACTTATTCCGGTGGATACTCGGTCCCCAGAGCTGTGTTAGCCACACCGTAGTGTGTTTCCATCCTCTACCGCGTGGAGGTGCAGTTGGGATTTTCCCTTCATAAAGTTATGGTCTCTGACCAAAACTCTCCAGTACTTTTAGAAGACTATCATTACATGTAATAAATGATAAAAAGGCAACACTAACAGAAACTAAAGATATATTACAAAGATTGAAAGATTACTGTGAAGGAATGCATGAAGATATGACAAATAATTAAGATAGGACACATAAAAGTGAAAAAGAACCAGAACCTTTATTAGAGAAGGTAAAAACAGCAATAAGTCTGAGAAAGAAAGTCACCAGATTATGACAATATACCGATGGAACTATTCATGAAAGGAAATGCCAGCATCCTTATCAACCATGCAGTCTGGCAAGATCTAGAAAAATGTTGTTTGGCCCATGGCATGGAAGAGACAATTCTACATCCCCCTATCAAAGAAATGAAATTTTAAATTGTGCAAATCTACCGTACTATCGCACTAGTTAAGTCATGCTAGCAAAATCCTCACCTGAATAATCATTAAGAGGATTCCAAGAAAATATGAATTACAAGAAGTATAGGCAGGATTCAGACAGGGCAGAGGAACTAGGGATCATATTAATATTTGTAATATAAGAACCATCTTTCACAAACACTGATAGTACAATGCAATGTCATACTTGTTTCATGGACCACAGCAACTGGTCTTGCCTGTGTTCAGCATACAAAATTGTGGACAAATATGACAGTATCACTACAATACTACTATGATATTGATCATTAATTATAAATAAATTAACAAAGTGTTTATTCGAAGCATGCTGTGAATAACGCCTCCCATAGGTACGTATAATTCGCAGTTGCGGCTAGTCACATGACGTTTACTACCATTGAAAATCGCAATAGAAAAAGAAACATTCTTTTCATGTTTCGGGTTAGGAACTGCATACAGGAATGTTTCATGTGGAATGGCTCGCATCGCTTTAGAGGACACAGATTGTGAGAATTGCATAGATATTTTGCTCTGGCCATGCAGGGGTGCGGGGGAATGAACAGGCTGATAGGCTAGCAGGGAATACACCTCTTGGTGGTAGATTGCCTATGGACAAGGGGGAGGTGGTCATGCGCTTGTGGGATCAGGTGGAGAAGGCGGAGGAACAGACAGACCCCATATGTGGAAAGAATAAGATTGTGGGGGATCGGTTGGGATTCTGGAAGAAACTCAAAACTGAGAGGGAAGACCAGGAGCACATTTAATCAGATAGCAGTGGGAACGATTTATAGTATGACTCTTCGCTGGCTGTTGAACGAGGGGATGGAGCACGTATGGGGATGTCCTGAGTGCAGTGATGTCGGTTCTTAACTCAATTGCATACAGAACTAAATGTATAAAATGTATATAAAAAATGATGAGTTACATTTCAATGGGAGCCACACTTAAATCTCACAGCTGTGAATAACGCTCAGTATGTGACAGTATATGACTGATTATGAGGTAGAAAGACCACCTTCCCTTCTAAACACTTCACGTGTTTGTCTTTCCCAAAAGTTACATACAGCAAGTTATAAATATGTTATAATGAAGATTGAATTGAAATGGGTAGCAAGAATCAAATATGTCAACACTACCTTAAAAAGGGACACAAAGTAAAAAAAATAATATTTGAATTTTTTCTCAGGTTGATTTGTATGGAACTACTGGTAAGACTTAATTACAACATAAATTACATCCAGCAGTGTAATTTATGCTCTTGCGACACTTATATAAGCTATAAAATATAATTAATAGTAATTAGTTTGTGACGCAGTCTCCGATTTTAAATGTAAACAACTAAAAAAAACAATAAACTAAACTGAAACTCACAACAAATTTTAACCGCAAATTTTAAATTACACCACCCCCAAACATTACTTCTTGTACTCTAATAACAAAAGCTAATTACCTTTATCAACAGGGTGATTCAAAAAATTCCTGAAATGAGTAACCAGTTCGTGATTTCTGACACGACATCCCTTTGAAATAATAAAGTAGAGAACATCTTCCATCTCAAAGTCGCCCATTGTTGTGCTCCTGCTGCAGTTGTGCTGGCTCCCAGTCACAGTTACCTGGCTTTGCTCACCGGAAGTTGGCCCACAGACGTGAACACTCAGCCAGGCGTGAATCCCGTGTCTCCCAGGTTGGTTTGTTTGCTTCTCTTAAGTCAACAGTCATTTGTCATTACATTAAGGGGGGATCATTTCTTTGGTTGGAAATTTATGTTATGCTTACACCGCCATGTGCCAGTAAGCCTTACTGAGTAAGGCTGTTTGCTGCAATGTTTGGATTCCTTTCTGTCGTATGTCAGTACCGATGCTGATTCTTGAATTCTGTTTTCATGATTATGGGAGCCCCTATACTATACACAAATCACCGTCATGTTTGTGAATAGGTAGAATACGAATAGAAAGAAAAAGCAGCGGCTGCAGCAGGATATAACAATATGAATTTGAAACAAATTCAAATAGGTATATTAAACTCCTGCGAGAAGAAACGTACTAAACAATAACATCAACAACGTTGCTTGCAAATATCTGGTATGTGCACGTTGTTGATGTTATTGTTTAGTAGTACGTTTCTTCTCGCAGGAGTTTAATATACCTATTTGTTTCGAATATGAATAAGAATACGAGCCCCTATTCACACAAATTTGAAGAAGACTATTATTCTCTCTTCTTGTCATGTCTTTTTTTTTTTTTTTTTTTTTTGAGCACTTTATTCAGATGCTTTGAGTTTCTCAGTTCTGTATTTTAGTTCCTAAAACAAGCAACTAGAAAGTCGCTTAGATTAAGGCCCTGGAGATGTGGCTATTTTGGCCATGTTGTTAAAAGACATGATACTCTTATAAAAACCATACTGGAGGACAAGAGGTAGACAACGATACAAGTGGGAAGATAACATCAAGTCAAGAGATGGACGAACATCAGACTGACAGAATGTACACTCAGGCGAGAGACAGTGTTGGAGATCCATTGCAGCCAACCTTCATTGTGGAGACGGCACCTGATTGACCAATTAAACATTTTTTTTAAATTGCTGGTGGGGAGTCGAACCGTAGTCTCCCGCGTGACAGGCGGAGATACTAACCACTACACTACCGAGAACACAATGATAGTTCCACAAACATTAATACTGTAGTCAAAAGGAAGTAGACATCACGTGACCAGCAACAAATTTTTGTGTATAGCGGCTCGTACTTTTCACAAAATTTTGTGTATAGTCACTCTGTTTTATTGTTAGGACCTAGCTAGTGGGTTCGATCATGATTTTCAATTTGTGTATTTACTAATGAGACCACCACAGGTAGATAGGCCTTGAAAAGCCAGATCTAATGCTACCTCAATGGTGCCTGTATGTCAATTCTAAGCGGAGATATTCACATTTCAATGTCAGTATTTCCAGCGAAAAATTTAACATGATTTCCCTAATTTCATAGCTATTCAGTGTGTCCATTTATCCCTGTGTGCGAGGTTGTCTCAAATGGGTCATAGATGGATATGAAAACTGACTTCAAAAATATGTTCCGTCATGTTAAATGATAAAAAGATAGTAAAAGTAAGCAAATAAATTATTAATAATCTTTGGCAATCTTCCGAATGACTGCCCCAAATTATTTAGTGTAAAATGCATCCCTTACAGGGCCTCATTAGCTGATATAGTATTAAAAAAAATACGAACTACGAACTAAAATATAGAACTGAGAAAATCAAAATACGTACCAATAATATTTCACAATTATATGTTGAAATTGTGGCACAAAAGTTGTAAACACTGTCCGAAAACATGTTCTTTGTGAATGTGGTGCCACTGAAACTGCTAAATATGTATTACACAATGCATGGCTAGTGTCGGCTTGGTAATCGCTTATTAGTGAAACAAAGAATCATATAATTGAGTGTGGTGGACTGCTAAACCTATCGATGGATACAATAAATGTTTCTGGGGGGGGGGGGGGGGGGGGGGGGGGGGGGGGGGCCTCACTGTCGTCAGTACTACAAGATGTAGATATACACTCCCAATGACTGTGAGGGGCCTCCGGGCCCAGAAACATTTATTGTATCCATCGATGGGTCTAGTAGACGATGATACACTCAAACGTAAGTGATTGACAACACATCGCTCTGGTAATAACCTTATGAGGCCCTATAAGGGATGCATTTTGCACTAAATAATTTGGGGCCGTCGTTCGGAAGATTGCCTCTTTAAACTTGAATTCTCTTTAACTTTAGTAGGTCAAATTGCACATTTTGAGCCTAGGCCTATCAGTATTCACATTGGCCGCCATATTGGCTTTCCATTCACAAAGACCAAATCAACATATCTGCAGAAATAAATTTCTACCGCTTATAAAGCGAGATAAGCGATAAAATTCTCCAAATATATGTAAAAATGGGTGCAGAATTCGAATATCCATCAAAAAATATCTTAAAATTAAATAAACACGCTCTAAAAAATAAACTTACTTTTTGCCAAATAATTCATTTAAAAGGTCATGATAATTTCAACCAATCGCTGTGCACGGAATATTAGACTAACCTTTTTTGCAGAACCTAAGATGGCGTCTGTTATTGTCACATGATATTTGAATGAATGAATGGTCTTTACATAGCCATTTTAGGGGACATAATTGATCAGTCCGGGGTGGCACGGTATATTACTTTCGGTTTCATTTCGGTTAGTGGCACGGTTGAACCCACTTATGTTATCGGGTATTATTATCCTATACATGACATCGCAGGCAGCTGCAGCATTCTTAGCTGCTCGTGATCTCTACACAAATTTACGTACAGTATAAAAAATGCATCCATATGACAAGACCTTAATATTGAAGAAGGTTGGCAAGATGATAAACCAAACACTGAAATATTTTTGTCACTTGAAAGATCATGAAAGTTTGGAGAGAACAATAATTCAGCAGTGGAGGGGTATATGCCAGGGAAGAGAGGAAGAGGAAGGCCAAAGAGAAAATGGGTGGTGGATGTGGTGGATGATCTCCAGACCCTGGACATCTTGCTTATGATCAAGAGGTTTTCCGGACGGTTCTTATGGGAGCAAGGTTCTGCAAAGGATATGCTACTGAATGCATGGGTTTGCCATTGCTTTCAGAAAGATCGGTACTCATACCAATTGAAAACCAACACAAGGCGGTCTGCTTCCAAATCACCCTCATCTGTTTCGAACGCGTGGAAATTTCTCATAGTATTATTAGCAATGTCGGCTACTGGCCTTTGTGAGTATGGGGGTGGGTAAAGGTGGAAGCGTTTTTCCCGGAAAATTTTTAGCGACCATCCAGTGACTTCCGGTTTTTACCCACGTCTGCTTTTGATTTCGATGTATTCGAAAACTACACGTCACAAATCGGGGGAAACAACTCTAATAAATGCTACTGTGGCTGCAAGCAACTGTCGCTTAGAACTTTCTTCTCTTGAACTTAAGTTTATTCACGAAGGTTAGGCTAATTTTTCTTATACCTCCTGTATTTTAAACCAACCTTGTCTTTTTGTTGCATTTTTAAATTCTGTATTCTTCTTCTTCTTCTTTTCGTTCATCCGGAGTGTTTTTTCAGATGTGATTGCGGTGTGTCTGTTATGCGCCCTTGGGCCGAAACCCGTAGGCCAACACATCGACTTTAGCGTGCTTTTTTGACCAGGTAGCATTCCTGGGAGATTCTCACTTTTGTAGTGCCATCTGCAACCATGCTGGCCAAGGTTGAACGGTCGAGGACAACGGTCATCCCTCAAAGGAAGGCAGGGACAGTCCATAGCATTTTCCGCCATCCAAGGTTGCTTCCATAGTTGCAGGGCCGACACATAACGCCCTGGATCTGGGCTCACCGAGGGAGATCGTCACGTCCTGCTCATGGCTGCTTTAAATCCTCACTTCAATATATTGGTCATTTCGTTTCCCCGGGTCATTCCCGCACAAACCAGACAGGTTTGCAGACGGCATCCACTCAGCGAGTTTTCGGACATGTGCTTGTCGTTGCGCCCATCAGAGCTTTTCCAGGCACAACAGACATTCGGAAAACTACCCAGTCAGAGCTGTTCCGAACAAGAGCGGCATTCGGAAACTAGGTAGTCAGAGCTGTTCCTAGCACGGGAGACATTCGGACGAGACATTTCACTCGGACGTAATTGCGTAGTGTCAATTTTTAGTTTGCCACCCGTAGGACGACACTTCCGACTTCAGCGGGCATTTTTTGAATGAGGTTAGCCTTCCTCTGGTTTCGAGGCACGTTTGACTGTTGTGATGTCGCTAACATCTCAGCTGGTCAAGATAGAACGATGAACGACATCGTGGTCGGCCCTCAAGGGAAGGCAGGGGCAGACCATGAGCATTCCCTCGCTATCCAAGGAGGCTTCCATAATTGCAGAGCCGGCACATATTGCTCTGTGACTGGGCTCACCCGAGGAGTTGCCACTGTCCTGCTCATGGCTGCTTTAGTTCCTCACTTCCATGTGTTAGACAACTCGTTTGCCACTGATCGCTCTAGCACACACCAGGGACGGTCAGACTGCAAGCGACACCAACTCGGTAAGCTTTTGCTTTTGACTTCGGACCACACAATAGGTTCGCTCGCCGTGCGTTCCATTTTGCGTCATTGGGACGTTCTTCCACTTTTGTCTACACTCTCTATGAGTTAGATACAGTTTTCGCAGCCGTTTTTCTTCGACTGGGGCACTTTTTTGACTTTTTGAATTCGCTTCACGAGGTAGGCTACTTGTGCTGCCGGCTCAGCACCTTACCTTCGTGCAACGATGAACGAGAAATGGCCTGGCCCTCTCATCCGGGAATCTCTCATATCCCACAGCTGAGAGCCTTCGAACTTCTATCAGACCTGAGCATGTAGCTTGCTCAGTATCACGCCTTTATTTTTCGAAAGGTGGCTATCGGCCCGGCTCTCCGGTCCGAGGGTTTGTGGCTTAGAGGCGTTCAGCCACAGCCCTCGACATGGAGCCTTTAGTGTTTTGTCCGGACCAAGAACTTCTGCCTTCGTGCACCTGATTTAAATTTTTGACTGCTATCCTCAGTCTCACCTGCAGAGCAGCAGGTTGTGTCTCTCTTAGTCTGGTCCCTATCCCATAAGCTGTCCGATATGTAGTTTTTCATCCATCAGCAAGCAAATGGGGTCGATGTGACACGCAAGCTCCCCCACCACGTCAAGGTGGAGACACATCGGGGGAGAAATTCTGTATTCAATTTTACATATATGTGAAGTTTCAACAATGCTAATTTTCGACCGCGTTCAGGAACAATGTTCAGCAAAACTATGAGCTATACATCCATATCGCAAAACTCAAAATGGGGCCGCCCACACAATAGCGGATGTGTACTTTACTTTAAGTAATTAGAACTGGCAATTTAACTACTAAAATTAAACAGAATAGAGTAGCGAGCCCCATCACGATTTAAAATTTGAGTATTTACTAATGAGACCACGACAGATAGATAGGCCTTGAAATTCAAAATCTAATGGTACCTCAATTATGCTTGGATGTCAATTATGAGCGTAGATATTTACATCTGAGTGTCAAAATCTCGATACAGATTTCGCCATACTATATTCATACTTTGAGACTGGAGAGTCGCGTCCATTGTTATTGCCACTTCCGGCCAATATGGTTGTCTTAGACTGGCCGCTGACGGATATTAAATCCGACTTCATCCATATGATCCGTCATGTTAAATGATAAAAAATAGTACAAGTATACAAATAAATTATTAATAATCTTTAAACTTGTATTATTTTTAACTTTAGTAGTTTTAATTGCATGTTTGAGCGTTAAACAGTGTCCAGACCGGCAGGCGCCATCTTGGAGTTTCATTGACAAAGATTGATTTTTTAACGACATTTCAAGCTATTTAAGCAATGAAACTCTCTAAATATATGTAAAAATGGGTGCATAATTCAAATATCCATCTAAAAGTATTTAAAAATTAAGAAAACAAGCTTTAAAATATAAAAGTACTTACTTTTTGTCAAATAATTATGTTTATTTAAAAGGTCATGATAATTTAAACCAATCGCCGTGCACGGAATACTAGGCTAACCTTTCCTGGAAAACCCCAGATGACGTATGTTGTTGCCAGGTGATGAAATGAATGAATGAATGACGTCGAAAGAATGCATGGTAATACTTAGATAGCGACTTCCGGGACACGGTTTTTTTTGGCGGGATGACACCGTACATGGCGTGAAATGGCACGATGGAACACGCTAATAGAAGTTTTATTTGTAGCAGTAATTTATCTGTGTACTTGTATAATTAAATAAACCAGTCAGAGTAATAGAAAACAAAATTTAATGTTCTTAGCTCCCTTTACTGGGCGGCAATCAGCTGTGCTCATTTTACTCAGATTCCTTTGCATTTCCTGGTTGTAGATCGTAGCACAAAAAATATTAACTCCGCTTAGAATTGACTTACAGTCTACATTTAGATACCGTTGGATTCATCTTGTCAAGCTGTATCCAGCTGTGATAGTTTCATAAGTAAAAACCCACTGGTCGAGATGCTGATGTTGACCGCAATATCCTGAAACAGGATGGAAACACGGGGGAAAAAAATATGTTAGTATTATCTACTGGGGAAAAAATTTGTTCAGGTGTTTCAGATTTTATGTTGCTATCTGCAGTTGTCATAAAACATTCAACTTTATATTGCATACCATGGCAATGAGCTGCCTTGCTTTCAACTGAACCTGGCGATTCCATGACACAAAACCAATGTATTTCTTAAGTACATTCTGTCAGCTTTCTTAAATTCCTACAAACTATTCTTTTTATTGCATTAAACCCCATCCTCTTTCAACAGAAATCAGTTATAGAACTGGACGCTGAAGTGAAAGATGAAGCAAGAGGAGCTGTATAGAAACAAGGTGATCTTGGCCCCTATGGTGAGGGTGTGTGCTCTACCCATGAGACTTTTGGCCTTGGATTATGGGGCAGACTTAGTTTATAGTGAGGTATGCATATCATCATCATTTCTAGTCTCCAAGGTGGTCACATGATTCTTGTTGCCTGATTTCAAATATACGGTGACTTTTGTTTGTTTTGGCTCATTCTGCAGCAGTTGACAAAAACCTCTTTTACTTCTGTCTAAGGTATTCAGACTTCTATGTGGTCATCTTCTTTCTTCCTTTTAACTGCTTTCTAATTCTTTACAGCACAATGGAAGACGTTGTTACATATTTCTGTACTTAATCACTTTTTTTTTTCAGGTTGGAGATACCAGCTACTTTATTTGCTAGTTCTGTGCTTTTTGTGCCATGTTTGTATTCATATAGTGATTTATTTTGTCCTTTTTGTTGTTTTTATACAACTCATCATTCATTGGCACCATGCCGTCTTGACAGACGATAGTTTGTCACATTGTGCTATAAAGAAAAGGCATAATAACTAAACCCATTACAGCTGCGAATGTGACTGATTAGACCAATTTGCCCTGTACATGTTCGTCCACAATGGATGCATGTGAAACACATGGTAATTTTCACCACGCATCTTACACACTCAGTGTGTGACCTATCTGCAATCATTTTCTCCTTTGTCTTTATTCAGTTTCTGTTATTTGCCCTGCATGCAATGCATTCGGCAGCGACTTGCTCCCATTGTGCCTTATCAATGTCTGTATCAGTCATGTCCCGCTTACACACATCTTTGTATCATAGTAGAGGCTGACCTTGAGATCTCTTACCCATCTGTAATTCACCAAAAAAGATGTCCTTTGGTATTCTACCATCATCCATTCTCCCAACATGTCCATTCCATCTAAGTCTACGAAGACTGAGCACGGAACAAACCGTCACTCAACCTGATCTTTCCAATACTTCAGTATTTGTGATTTTGTCTTGTGTGTCATTGTGCCATCTGAGTGAGTGAATGTATATACCACCATCCTGATCACTAAAGGCATGTTTCAGTAGAAGTGAAAAGTATATTCCAAAGAGGGTAGGAGCAAGTACACAATCTTGCTTAACTCCACTCTTAATTTCACACTCTTCTGAAGTATCGTCAAACTTGATTATACCCTTCATGCCTGTGTGGAATGGTTCCACAATGGACAGAAGAGTTGGTGGGCAGCCAATCTTCTTTAGTGCCTTGAGTAGACCCTCACGACTGACCAAATCAAATGCCTTTGTGAGGTCGATGAAGGCAATAAACAATGGCTGATTCTGTTCAAGGATTTTTCTTGCATTTGTCACAATGAGAATATATCAGTGGTAGACCGGTTCCGTCGAAAGCCACACTGTGATTCGGGGTAGACTTGATCTCCCAGGACTTGAAGTCTGCACAGAACAATTCTGGCAAATACTTTCCCAACAATACACAGAAGTGAGATACCCCTATAGTTGGTACAGTCACTCCGATCCCCCTTGTTCTTGTACAGTGTTATGATGCTTGTCCTTCTCGCCGGCATAGCTCTGTTAGATGGTGGATCTATAGAGTGTGTATGTCTTGGCCACTCCTGATAATGTCCTTTGGGAGACCTGGGTTCAAATCCTGGGTAAGGTGTGGAGTTTTTTTCTTCTGTCAGGGGCGAAAAGAAAACTTTAACCTGCACAGTTCGCGGTGACTGCACTAGCCAGGCGGCCTTAATTCCTCAGGCTCAGGACCCCCCCCCCCCCACCCCCCACCATACACCGCATGGTACTATATTGGCAGTAAATGACAGTTTTTTGACAATCCTCTGCTTGGTCTCATGTGTAGAGTCCATTTTATGAGAAGATAAAAAAAATGACTGAGACATGTTGTGACAACTGGAAAGATTTGTAAAAGGGGGATAGATGGAGTCGGTGAGAGCAGAGTCTTGACTGGCTTTTGTCATGGCATGAAAAGGTGTCAGCACATGAATTGATGCACACTGTTGGAGATGGCAGGATGTGGAGAAGCATGGCCATCCAGTGAGGAATAGGGTGATGAGAATAAGATACATCTGTTTAAGTTCATGATCATCATCTTCATGTGCCATGCCGGTAAGCATGGTCAGTCATGTTTTGCCATCTCACACGATCACCAGAGTATTGGATCAGCTCCATGTTTTTGTTAGATGATACTCCTTACTTATGAGTGTCTGTAATTATCTCATCAATCTTCATTCATTGGCTACTTCTTTTCTATGAGCTAACAATGGTTGCTTTTAATGCGTAAGCTTCACCTGGTATATCTATAGTCCTCAAACCATTACAAGCCAATGGACGTAATCATTGGATACATGATCTTGTGTGCTACATTCAGTAATCGATATATTTCATGGCGTATCTGCATAGCATCCTGATCGCTGTGGTGCATCTCCTGTCTGATTGCCTCAGTCTTCAACACCTTTCTTTTTCTGGGGTAGACTGGTCTTATTCGAGTTTAGATATGTATGTATGTACACATGTGTCTGCTCATGTATGTACATACATACATATCTAGAGCAGTCTGGAGTTATGGCCCCAGAGACTTGCCTTCATCCCTTCTCATGTTAGTTAAAATATTTGTGCGATATGAAAGCCAGGAATAGGACTGTTGCTGCCAGAGGTGATGAATGCACAAGACATGGGAGTATTTTGCAAGACTGGGCCCTAGCCCTCATCTCTGCGCCCCTGGCTATAACAGCAGTTTGAAATCACTACATGCAGTATGTTTAACATACAAAGCCTTACAAGAGACAGGCGGACACCCACACGCACACACAGAACTAACTCACTTTAGAGAGAGAGGAATTGTTGATTTGTGCAGTGTTGTTCTACATTGTCTGTGACTTTGTATAGCAAAACATTACTAACATCAGCATCTTAACATAATTTAGATTGATCTTTCTGTAACGTTGTATATTTACTAACATAAGTTTCATTGCATCTCCTTCATTCCTCTTTTGAGGGGAGTGCATCACACCTATATTTTTTTTTTTCCTCGTTTCCATCCTGTTTCAGGATATTGCGGTCAACACCAGCATCTTTCAGCTGTATGTTGATTCCTAGGCTAGATTACGCTCATCAGCACACCATGACTTTCTGAGCGACCGGCTCCATACTCTCATAAGTCACTGGCATGATTCGAACCACTTCTCATTCTCGTCCGCTCACGTCGACCACGAGAGTATTCGGGGTTAACGGAGAAAGCTGCTAGCCCCTCGGCCAGGCAGCCGGCATCACACCTATATGAGTCTCATATATATATATATTCTTTTTATTTTCTCCTTTTCTCCTTTATCCCCCATTGTGACATAATCCCACAAGCAACTCACTCCTAGCCATCCTATTTTTGTACTGTTTCATGCAACTCATCCATATCCTCCCCATATTATGCATATGTCTCTTATACTCTTCACCGTGTGTTTTAGGACTTCCTCTATTTCATTAGCCCTGTAGATTCTAGTTCAAGGACTTTCTGGTTATTATACTATTCTCAGGGTTTCTCTATATCCTATCCAGAACTACCATCTTTTCCTTAGCTCTTGATTCACTGGTAGTTTAGTTCTCTCCATGAACTCAACGTTAATGATTCTGTCATATTTTGTGTATACATTTATTCAATTAGTGTTCATTACTGGGTTTACTTCTCAAGAGCTCATTATATATTCTTTGCTGTGATTTTTATGTTTATTTAATTCTATTTTTGCTAAAGTATTGTGCCGGTTTGTCACTGTTTAGCTATATCTTTCTTCATTTGCTTTTGGCAGTTGTATATCTAATTTGGTATTACTTGTGGATCTCTGTACTTTTGCATTTTAGCTGAGTTTTCTCTTCTTTTACGTAAAACATTTAAAATTAATTATTGTATTCATATATTTTCAGGAACAGATTGACAGAAAGATCTTGCTTTGTCAGAAAAAAGAGAACCGTAAGTAACTGTCAAAATATGTCATTTTAAAAACTTTTTGTCCAAAGTGGGCATTTTTTTTTTTAAATTAATGCTCAGGGTTAGCAAAGAGTTAAAATAATAAGTCTGAGACTTGTTAAAGTAACAACTAAACAGAAAAATGTAAAGTAACAACCAGCACAGAATCAATAAATATAATAACTATCCGAGACTGAAAGTAAAGTAACAATTGTCTGGGACCTAAGTAGTTAAAATCTCAACTAGACATAAACCAGCCCAGGGTGTCTGCAATGTACTGTCTCCTTCGTGCTAGTTGACCCCTGCCTCTTTTTTCCAAGACCCATGTCTTACATCACAGATCTTCCCTGGCGACCCCAGCATTTAATATGGCCATAGTGTTGCCGTTTCAAGACACAATGCTGTTTATGAGCCAGATTTGATTAATGAGCATATGTCGTAGTATATCTGTTTTTTTCTTCTTCTTGTCCGTGGTATTCTAGGAATTTTTCTGTCACATTTAAGTTCTGATTTGTTTCTTTATTAATGATGAAATGGTCCATGACTCACAAATATTTTATTATATTTGAATGCGGTGTACTTGTTCTGTGATAGATGTAACTTTGGCGGTAACTTTGACTTTTTGCGTTTACAGCGGTCCTTCATACTACAGACTTCATGCTATCTGATGGGACAGTTGTGTTCCGAACTTGTCCAGCGGAGAAAGGCAAACTGATTTTACAAATTGTGAGTATTTGTTGACGTTGACAGGGTATTGGAAATGTTTTATTGATTAGCAGAAAGTCCAAAGGTGAAGGGATGGTCTTTACTGCACTAGGTTTCACCACACCTGGCTCAGTTGCTATCTGCAGAACAGTCAGCCACCTGCCGAGAGCATCAAACAATGCACAAACTCCTTAGCTCCAGTGATAACCTACGGTATCTCCAGAAAAATTGTATTCATGGTCTGAACGTCGCAGTCCGAGTACGAACCCTCATCCTTCACAGCATGAGGCGGGCGGCTTACCACTTCATCACATAGATCTCTTGGTTAACAAGTGCAGTAGCACGGCACTGGGGACACATTCATAAATCATCCATCTCCCTCAGCAATGTTGCCTTCTAAGGATGCTTACTGCCCCTGTCATTCTCTTTAGGAAATGCTTTCATGTTTGTGAGCATACTGTACTGGCATATGATCTTGCCTTTGTGTACAATATGCGATAGTACCCTGTGCCACAACCCATTGTCCTGGCCCAGCAAGTCAAGTACTGTGTGGCCATTTTCATCATGAATTGGATTATGCTTCCGTAATTGTAACAAATTAATAATCTTGTGAAACTAATTATATCATATTTTTTTTGGCCACATTATGAGAAGACAAAAACTGGAACACTTTGTGACAACTGGAAAGATTTGTGGAAAGAGAGATATAGGAAGACCTTGAGAGAAAATTCTTGACAATCTTGTTGTCATGGCAGGGAAAGGAATCAATACATGAATTGATCCATGCCGCCAGAGATGGCAATTTGTGAAGCATGATCTCCCACACCGGCTGGCAAGGCACTTGATGATGGTGCTGAATCAAATACTTGACTGGCTTTTATAATTGTTTGTATATAATTTCCCCAGGGTACTTGCGATGGGAAGAGAGCTCTAGCAGCCGCAAGGAAGCTGTAAGTACGTGTTAACTTACAACTATGTCTTGTTTAACACATGCCCAATTCAATATTAGTTGTTTGGTTTGAAAGTCCTCTGGAGGACTTGAGGACTCTGTTAATTTTCAGGTCATTGGAGTTCTGAAAAGAGCTTGCATCTGTCAGGGTAAACCTGGTGTAGAGTTTCTTGTGGGCTTGGTACCGAAGTCCCGTCTCCATGTAGACTCTTGCAAAGCTACCCTTCTAGATAAACTTTCACAGCTAGAAAACCGACCTGGAGTAAGATGTGTGATTTTGGTATGTGCACATTGTAATCCTCGATGGTGCTGCTTGGTGTGGACGCTTGTCCGAGACCTCTGTGTGACTTTACCAGGGTGAAGCACAAATTGGTCATTTCAAGTGATTTGGGGGTGGGCAGGCCATGGTCTCAGGTTCAGAAGTTCAAATCCCAACATAGGCCTGAGCATTTTTACAAAACACAATAATTTCTAATTTCATATATCCGTCTGATCTCTTGTGAAGTGGTATTTGATACCTAGATTGTTCAAATAAGGGTAAAAAACAGGAGGTTCTCTGTGCAATATTTAAAATATATCGGTTGGAAATCAGAGTAGACCTGAAGGCTACAACCATTAGAATGATTACCTACCCATAGGAAGATAGGGCCCGCTGCCTTGGATGGGATCTGTCCTGTCAACCTGACACAAGTGCATGATGAAGTTAGACACCCTGACCTTTAGGGTGTGGCACTCTTCACTTGAGAAAGGAACCAGGATGAAGAAATTATAATTTTGAATACTATCTTTCAATGAATTCTCAGGATTTAAGTAGAGAAACAGAGACAGGAAAGTCAAGGCAGCGTGTGTACGGACATGAAATGTCCACTAATGCACAACCTTTGTTTCCTCCTACACCATAAGATACTTTTACAAGTCGAGAGGATTGACTTCATTGCACCAGGTTTTATCCCATATGGCTCGGTCTCTTTCCGCAGGGTGGCCTGCCTGAAGTGTCGCACAAAGCACAAACTCTGTATCTCCAGCATATTGTACACAAAGGCAAGACCCCTAGGAGTCTCAGAGAAAAATGCACTCATGAACCGAAAGACGTAGCCCGGAATCGAACCCACAACCTTCAGAGTGTGATGCAAACAGCTTGACCACTTCGCCACAGAGACTCCCATACCATACGATACAAGAGGGGTGACTATGAAAGACAGGACATTTTTATGTAGAACAGAACTTGTGCATGTTTTCATTAGTAAGGGACCCTTCTATCTAAAATGGGTATCGGGAAATGTTTGGGAAGTCAAGGCAGCCAGAGTGATACCGACCACATCACCCATTGTCAGTCAGTTGGTCTATACAAATGTGGGGCTAGCACCATATACCCAGTATTCCTCAAGGTGTGGACAAGGGTCCTCTAGTTTACCTTCCTTTTTCCTATATCTTTCTTCATTTCTTGCTTTCTTATCTTCCTTCCTTTTGTAACTGACTTTTCTGCTGCTTTTTTTCTTAAGTGTCAACAATTTGTTCATTTTCTTATTGTAACTTTTCATATATATATATATATATATATATATATATATATATATATATATATATATATATATATATATATATATATATATACACACACATTATACAATCTTCCTATTCAGTGTATGATCCACATCAAATTATTTGTATAGTGTTCGAATGTTTAAATTGTTGAATGTGTTTTTCTGGCCTACTCAACCATAATGTGATGAAAACTCAAAGGAAGAAATATATGATGATTCCATGTAACATCTATTATCTTTCTCTTGCATATAGTACAGCGATGAAATATTTGTTGTGTGCATTGTGCGAACTTTCACTCTGTGTATACCTATTGTCAAAGGGCCGTTACTCTCATTGGGGTTTTGTGTTATATTCTAAACAGTTAGTTGCATATCCTTTACAGGACGTAGCAGTCAACCCCAGCATTTTTGGGCTGTTCGTGAATCCTGGGCATGTTTACATCCATTAGTTTACCATTGCTTTCTGAACGACCAGCACCCCTTCACCACAGTATAATGAGATAATATGGCTAGTTCCCTTCCTCACCTCGTTTCCATTCCAGACACTTCTGAAAATGGTTTAGTACTCATTTAATGAAGCTTGGTTCACCTATAGGCTGCCCTTTCCATAAAGAAGAATCCTTCTATTGTTGGGATTGACCAAGGCAGGGTATCCAGCAGATGTTTAGTTTTCATTGCTGGACAACTGACCAAGCCAAAGTATTCAGCATATATGACATTCTTCTCATAGAGCGTGGCATTGGTGATCATGTCTGTCCACAGCCTCCACTGTCTCTTGTGCTGCCAATCATTTCTCATACCAATGTTCCTCTATGCCATGATGTAAAACTGTCTAGCATCTTCTCTCTTGGTCTTCCCCTGCTTCTCCCCTCCATCTTTCTCATTGTGACGACATAACCCCAGTTTTCCCCTTCTCATGACAAGTCTAAATAATGTGGACTTTCTGCTTCTGATGCGAGTAACCAGTTCTCTTTGTGAGTTCACTTCTTTCAAGATATCTTCATTGCTCTTTCTATCCGTCCATGCTGTTCTCATCATTCTTCTATCAAACCACAGCTTCCTCATAATTCTTCACTTGTCTGCTAATTGTCCATTTGTTTCTGTACGTCAGGATTGGCTCAATATACCTTTAATTTGTTTCTTCACCTCAATTGACAAAGATAAATTACAGAGAATATTCTTTGTCTTTTGAAATGCTGCATTTGCTTGGGCTATTATCCTAATTTTAATTTCCGTAATACATCTCCCATCTGCAATTATTAAAGTACCCAAATACTTAAATATATTAACATGGGTCAGGCTGGTTTCATTAATTTTGATGTTGCGTTTTATTATTCCATATATGACAGTAACAGTGACACAACTTTTATAACTTTATTATTTTGTCTCCAATCCATTGTTTAGACAGGATTATATTGCAGGCGTTGACGTCAATATGGGCTGTCCAAAGGAGTTTTCTGTTAAGGTATTTACTCTCACTAGAATTTGGTTACATCATACACGTGTTTGGGGAGCAATATACATAAAAATAAGCAGATATAGATATTAAAATAAGAATTCAAAAGTAAGAGGGGCTTTCATAGCATTAGTACGTTCGTGGAAGTCAAATGAAGTTAAACTTAGCACCAGACTTAAATTGGTACTACTGTATGGGGGCGAAACATGAAGAACAAAAGAAATTACTAATAAACTATATTCACTGATTGGTGCCTGCGCAGAATAGTGGGACTGAAATGGTAAGGCAGAATCACCAATGTAGAACTCATGGGGAAAACTAAACAAATTAAATTGAACCAAGAGATGAGGAAAATATACTGGCGCTGGATAGAAGGCACACTGAGAAAACCTTATTAACCACCCGATTTTAACATTCACATCAACACCCTTTCCCCCTCACATTAGACAATATGAATGCAGCAGAATATTAATAGTATATGTTCTAGAGGACAGGCAAACTCAGTGCTAAAACATTCTGAGGTGAAGTTGCAAGTGTTGACACAATGTCAGAGTATCACAGCTTTAGTGCAAAGAGATACAATGTAATCGTCAGCTTTTTTTTCTTCAGGATTAAATTAGAAAGAAGAAAAGCTTACCTTAATATCTATCAGCAGCAGAAGCATGTAATAAAATGAGGGTATACAACAGAAATATCACGACCAATGCCCGTATGAAAGTGAAACAGTATCACCAATAAATACTTAGTATCACGGTATAAAACAGAAATATCTCAAGCAGTGCCTATGTGAAAGTGTGAACACAATTTCACAATATGTACCCAGTGTTAAGCTATGAAACAGAAATATCACAAGCAGTACCCAGTATGAAGGCATGCCTACACAGTGAGAATCACCAGTGAGCAGATCACTGGACCTGGCAGGACATTGTCATATGCCGATGATGTTTTAGTGTATCGTCAGGGTAAGGATAGAGAGGAGGTTGCTGTGGAACTACAAACCGAACTCAATCGCATAAGTACTTGGTGTGATGAAGCTGGGGCAATGGTCAACCCAACAAAGGCAACAGTGACTTGGTTCTCGTTGAATAATCATATTGTCAACACTCCAACACCAACTATAATGCTGTGTTCAGATATGGTGGAAAGAACGCAGGCAATGAATTACCTGGGGATACGGTTTGATCGAAGCCTTGCTTATAATGTGCACATAGACCAGGTGATAATTAAGACCAAGCGGGGTTTGGCAGCGATGCGGGTGATGGCGGCAGCAAACTGTGAGCAGCGCCATCTATGTCTTCTGTACGAGGGGCTGGTCATGTCTGTTTTGGAGTATGCAATGGCAATCCTGACTCTCAGCCATAAGCAGATAGAAAGGATGGAAAGGATACAGAATGAAGTTGTGCGCATTATTCTTGGATGTACAAGAGATACAGCATGCAGGGCGATGCGCTACCTTCTTGATTTTCCAACCATTGAAGAGAGAATACAAGGTTGCAGGGCACGCGCCTACCTCAGAATTAACTGCAAACACACAACATCCACTGCATAGTGAAATTAGGAAGGTGAAGGGCAGCAGGTTAAAAAGATGGACGGTCGTGGATGGGTCAAGCCGAAGACATTCTTCAACAGGTGTGTTCACTTGAGGACTTATAATCCTGGCGAGGAGTGGGTGCAAGTGCCAACAGACTTCTGCACATCCTTTTCAGTTTGCATCCAACTAGATAGAAAATGCAGACAAGAAAATCCGGCTGCTGTTGAGGCTGAAGTACAAGCGTTGATTTTCGAGAATTCGCTAGACGGTGACGCGGTCATCTACACAGATGGGTCGGTCGTCCGACATGTGAGAAGCTCATGGGCCTTTACAGCTCGGGCCGGAGGGAGAATTGTGAAGGAGGACTCTGGTGCTTTCACTGAAACCACAAGTAGCCTGACCATGGAAGTCATGGCAGTAAGTAAAGCAATAACATGGCTCGAGACACAGACATTCACTAGGGCTTGTTTCCTTAGCGACTCAATGAACATGATCAAGAGGATAGAGGAGGGATCGATCCGAAGAGAATGGTTGCTGCCTCTGGAGCGGTCTCGGCTGGCAAAGATTAGTTTCATCTTCGTGCCAGGGCATGCGGGAGTACAAGGAAATGAGCGGGCTGACAAGCTCGCAGGTGAGGCTACTGTGGAGGGCGGACGCGCCATGGACCAGGCCGACATTCTGAATGCTCTACGAGAAGTGAGACTTTTGCGAGAACCAAGTGATGACTGTGAATCTACAACAATGGCCAGACTGCGAGAGCAGCAAATTAAAAGAGGGGTGGCCAAACAAGAACACTACGCAGGAAGCCAAAGAAGATTGATAAACCAACACAGAACTGGCGTCGTTAGCCGCTACACGTTGCGGGATTTGCTGAGGAGGGGATCCGAGCACTTATGGACTGAATGGTTCGATGTGCAATGAGGATGATCTGTCGACTAACTAACTAGTATGAAGGCATGAAACAGAAATATTGGCCACATTATTCATCGAATACATCTATACAAATATGGGGCTAGCACTTCAGAGTGTACAAAAGGGTCCTTTACATAATACTCAGTATCAAGGTGTGAAACCGACAAATCACAGCAAGCACAAAAAATCTACTTAATGAAATGTGTGTGACCTGTTCTTTTGTATGGATGCGAATGCTAGACAATGAGTATTGAAATTATAGGTTTTCTATTTGTTCTTTTGAATTCAAGCTTAGTTCATGCACGCTCAACTTATTCTAGTGCATTGGGCTGATTTTTACATGTGGGTTAGCTTATTGCCATCTGGCGAACCCACTCCGACGTCAGATGTACTTGTAATTTTTGTTCCCAAGTCAAGGACGAGAAGTCAGCATTTTAGTCCAACTGACTGTTGTATGAGGGTTGAACGCACTACCTTAACATCACATCAGCACACCAGATGTTTAAGAACAAATGCTCGTATCCATTAGGCCATACTGGCCTCCAAATGTTCTGGTGCAGCCGGCGGAATGAAGAAATTCTGATGAAACGAGACAGTTCATGTTTTACATCTGTGTAGAAAATGTCAAAAGGAACATCAAAAATGATGAGGCATGAGACAGTTTTGATCCATTAATTATTGGTGGAAATCCAGTTTCAGAACTTAAATATACAGATGACACGGTTCTTCTTTTGAAATAGTGCTAACGTTTTAGAAGAGCTGATCTTGTCTTTCAAGAGACACTGTGGATATCAGAATCTTGTTCTGAACAAAAAATAATGTTAACATCCAAGTTAAAAAGTTACGCTGATGAAAAACTCCAAGTAACAATGAAGAAATTGAAAATACAAATTTTTTAAAAATGTCTTTGCTTTCCTTTCCTGCTATGAGATGCCACCTGTTTGCTTAAATGTGTCCAGTTATTTAATACACATTTTATTACAGGGAGGTATGGGGGCGGCACTGCTGACACAGCCGGAGAAAGTTAAACAAGTAAGTTATTTCTGTTGTTTAATAAGTAACTTGTTTCCTGTTGCACAAAAGTTGGGATGAAAGGAATATTGTTGGTATAATTACATTTTAATTAATTTTATAGCAATCTGTAGCTACAATTAGGAAATAATTTTATATGGTTATGTAGTGCCTGTGTGCCGGTCTCTCTGGCCGAGGGGTTACAACACTTTCTCCGTAATCCCGTTTATCACGCAAAGTCTCGTAGCGGACGAGAGCTGGAAGCGGTTCGACCCCCGCTGGTGACTTGCGGGATACTGAGCCAGCCGCTCAGAAAGCAATGGCAAACTACTGAGCGTAATCTTGCCAAGAAATCAACAGACAGCTGAAAGATGCTGGTGTTGACAGCGATGTCCTGTAAAGGATATGCAAAAAAAAAAAGTAACAGAGAATAACACTGTAACCTGAAATTAGTGGAACTACAGTAAAGTTGTGGAAATGTAAACAATATAAAATAACACAAAGTAATGCAGCTTTACAGAACAGAATTACAAAAACTACAGGACATTGCAGTGCCTAGCCTTCACCAGCTAACACATACATATAAAAAATACAAATATAATCAAGCAGCAACCCAAAAAAAAAATTTTTTTATTTAAATTTTCTCGTCATTGTTCACATTTTTTTTATTCTTCTCATCTTGTTGTTATGCCTTAATGTAGTTACTGGAGGGTCTTCTATATGATTATATTTGTGTATGTATTTGTTTGCTGGATGAAGGCTGATCGCTGCAGCGTCCTGTATTTTTTGTAATTCTGTTCTGTAAAGCTGCATTACTTTGTGTTAAATGCTTGATGTGAGACTACCTACCCCAACCAGTAGAGAATTTAGCTGCAAGATTCAGTCCAACCAATCATAAACAAGCCTACAAAAGACTTATACTCCATTGGGAGATGGAAGGCAGGAGAGGAAGGGAATGTGGAGATGCTAATGTGCCAACTATGGTGAAGTGGTCAGGCCATCTGACTCAGGCTCCAAAGGTTGTGGGTTCAATTCCAGGCCACGTCCTTCGGTTCACTGGTGCATTTTTTTGGAAACTCCTGAGGGTCATTGCTGGAGCTACAGATTTCATGTTTTGTGCGATGCTTTCCGCGCTGCTGAAAGAGACTGAGCCATATGGGATAAAACTCAGTGCAATGACATTGACTTTTAAGCGACTTAATACAGGTGTCAACACTGACAAAGGCCTCTCATCACCTCGCTGCAGCCATCCATATCTAACAGGTCTGGCAAACGGGAAGAGGATTGGTTATACTTTCCATTTCGATTAAGCCTGGTGGGAATAACAAACCTTCCATACTGTGATTGCAGAAAAGTGACAGTAATTCCCCATGGTGGTGGTAGCTCATGAAGACCCAAATGCCAGTCATAATTCATGAGTACAATTATTCTAATCTACAGATTTTGTCAACCTTGGTCAATGAGCTGAATGTTCCAGTGTCATGCAAGATACGAGTTCTTCCTAAGGTTTGTGACATCAGTAGACATTTCTCTTGAATGAATTTGATGCGTTTTGATATTCAGAAAATTTTCCCACTTGTAAGAAAACAGATGGAAAGGCCAAAAACACCTCACGAGCAACCAATAAAGGCACCAGAGAGATTGGAATAGCATCTGTATAATATAGGGAGCCATGGTAGCAGAGCAGCTAGATGCTCGCCTGATGTACCTGTGGTATTGGGGTCAATCCACATCAGGGCGGTTTCACATGTTTTTTAATTGACTTGAGCTCTCAGGTCAGTCCAGCCTAAAATGGTGACCGGGAAATGTCGTGGCAGTCGGCGTGATACCTGTCACATCAAACTTAGCTTTAGTGAGACCTGTAATTGATTATTGCACATTTTCCATGTGTTTTTAATGCATATTGTTTCTGTTGTTGTCTAAGTTTAGCTTCATAAGTGATGTGTGAATGAAATAATATATGAGAACAGAGAGATGAGACGTGCAGAGTGTCAGACAGGCTTGTGTGCCCAAGTCTTAACCCTTTGAAAATAAAGTTTGTGTGTTCTCGTGCTACTGACAGCTCATATTTCACATTTATAAATTGTTTGTTTCTAAATGAATTGTTTCATATCTGTTCTCAAACAGATTGAAGACACAATCAAACTAGCTCAGTTGATCGAGTCCACTGGAGTGTCTTCACTGGCTGTGCACGGCCGAACCAAAGACGAGAGATCCAGAGACCCCAACAGGGACGACTATATTAAGGCTGTCGCTGCAGCTGTGAAGATTCCTGTTATTGCAAAGTGAGTATTCTTCTTCGTTGCTATTTATATTATGTTGAAGTTGTCCATGGAAACAGGAGCCTGTTGGTTAGTGCATGGGCCTCACAAGACAGTGGTCTGGGTTTAATCCCCAGCAGTGGTAGGGTTATTTGTGTCTGACCCACACATCTGTGGGGTTGACCCAGCCTCATAAACAAACCCCCTGTACTTCACAAAACATTTCCTGATACTCATTTTTGGCCGGGTTGGCCTGAGAGTAAGGATCAGTTTTTAGAATCCACTATTACACTAACTATACAGGAAAAACTGTACAACTGTTGTGATGTTACATTTGGCATTCCAAATTTATTTGTACCCATTTCTTATTCCTAATTTTTATTGTTTGAAAATATATGGCTTTAACTGCCACACACAAATAACATATCTTGTGGACATTAAAACGAGGTTAAATTATGACTATCTGATTTTGTGTCGATATCTATTTCAGTTAAGAAGAGTTTAAGACGCATCCTTGGACCCATTAGGGATACACAAAGTGAAGAGTGGAAAAGAAGAAGTAACAAAGACATTTATGATCTGTTTAAGTCCCCGCTAATCACTGGTATCATGAAGGCTAATAGACTACAATGGCTGGGGCATATAGAAAGAATGGAAGATAATAGGGAAACAAAACTCGTTTACACAGGAAATAAATGACCGTAGACCCCGAGGTAGACCAAGAAGACGGTGGAGAGATAATATATACACAGACCTACAAGCACTTGGAATCAACGACTGGCAAGAGAAGGTCAACCAGAGAGACGAATGGAGACAGATTGTTTCTGCAGTTAAGAACCTCAATGGCTCGGAACCCTGAAAAAGAAAGAAATCTATTTCAGTACAGATTTACCTAATGAGAGTGAAACACCAGCAATCACCACATTTGTGGTGTTAACGACACAAGTCACTGGGTCTTGACAAATGTGTTAATTACATCCCTCCTGTCAGCCTGATTCTAGCACCTTGAATCTTGCCAGTTGTCATAACCATCTTCAGATCCTCTCACTTTATAATGTGACCAGAACACGACAGTTGTCCTGAGGTGGGCAGTCATCTGTTTGTGTGAATTGTCCTCTTGCTGAGTTCAGTCAAGTACTGGCATCACAGCACTTATGACATTCCCATACGTGCTCTGTCCTCATCTGCAACAGCCGGCGAAGAGTCCCAATACTAATGATACCAGGAGCAGTGTGATTATATTTCTGTATATCTTTCCTCCAAATTTGGAGTGTTGGACAAATCCTCTGGTCACTCCCTGCAACACCATTCTCTCCAGGCCTTGATAAACTATCTGTTCTTCTGCACTATACATGAGATTTCAAAGGGCCTCGACCACGTCTGCCTCATCACGCACCAATACCTCACGAAAGGGTGCAGACCCAGCCATTCTGTCCGCCTGCTCATGTCCAACCACACCAGCATGTCCCAGGGGAAAAATCCAACGGAAGCTCTTCATGTTATTATTGAATGGAAGCCAGCCACTCCACCCCCTGCTGTACTTGTAGAATTGACCGTGTATTACTGGGCTTATCAGGGAAGCCAAGAATAGTAACACTGTAGATGACCTTGCGTGTCTTAAGAGGTGACTAAGGAGGGTTGGCCTGAGACTGGATACCTCATCCCAATACTAATTCTAGCCACCACAAACTACCCTACACAGGGCTTAATGTGAGTTATTTGAAGGTGTGTGCTTCATCGGCGGATGAAAGACAACAGAAGACCACCAAGTACTTATACATGTCTTCTAGCTGCCCATGTTTGGTGAATAACGGGTGTGTAACAGATCTCAGGTTGGCCTCTTCTACAGTACAAAGATGTGTATAAGTTGTAAGCCCATCATGATTGATACAGGCGTTGATATTGCACTTTGGGAGCAGGTTGCCACTGATTTTGTTGCGTGGAGGGCAAAGATCAGAAATGGAATAAAGACAAAAAAAAATTTTCAGATAGATCACACACTGAGCATGTGAAACATCACATGGTGTGTGATGGTGAAAACGACCATGTGTTCACATGCATCCATTGTGGACAAATAGTTACCGCTCAAATTGGTCTGATCAGTCACATTCGCTACCGCCAAAGGTTGTAGTTATGCCTTATGTGAACCACAATGGAATACATCTGTCAAGACAGCAAGGTGCCAGTACAATAACTGCCCATGGAATTCTTAGCATTCTATAAAGAAATCACTTCATAAAGCACTTAAAGTATAAAGCATAGGAAGAAAACACACTATGACTGGATCACACAGAGTGCAGAGATGTACTTGGTAGGAAGCATTTCCGGCAAACAGTGTCAGCATGAATGCCAAGAGTTAACTCATCATCTTTTCTTTGTCTGTTGTACTCAACAGTGGGGACTCAAAGAACATCAAGAGTCAAGCAGATGTGGAGAATTTCAAGAAAGTCACAGGTGCCAGTTCTGTGATGTTAGCCCGGGCAGCCATGTGGAACTGTTCTGTCTTTAGAAAACAGGAGCCCTTACCGGTGTTAGGGGTCCTGAAGAGTTACCTTAAATATGTATGTGAGTTTCATATTTCTTTTTTTGTGTCCATTCTACCTGTTTGTTTCTGTTCTAACCCATTAATTGTTTCTATTATAACCTATTAATTGTTCCAGTTCTATCCTTTTTAATGTTTCTATTCTAGCCTGTTTAATGTTTCTATTCTAGCCTGTTTAATGTTTCTATTCTAGCCTGTTTAATGTTTCTATTCTAGCCTGTTTAATGTTTCTGTTCTAGTCTGTTTATTCTATTTGTTGTACCTTGTTTATTGTTTCTGTTGCACCCTGTTTATGGTTGCTATTCTATCCCATTAATTGTTTCTGTTCTACCCCATTAAATGTTTCTGATCTAGCCTGTTTAATGCACATGAGACAAATATATTCATAATGGATCTGTCGTCTTGACTGGCGTGCTAAGTTGTTAAACCCATGGAGAGGAGAAGAGTCATGTATGATAGTGACTAAATAATGAAGAAAGCATATGATTGTAACTAAATGAAGAAAGCGTGTATGATTGTAACTAAATAATAAAGAAAGTGTGTATGATTGTAACTAAATTGTGTTAAAACTTGTGTTCAAATGCAAGTAGTTGTAACCTTCTTTAGCAATCAGCTTTTCGCAGTGCATCTGTTATGATATAGGTTATGGTTAGGACACTGCACCAGGAGGCTGCCCCCAAGTTTGTCTTGTATGGTTGCTTCTGTGCACTAGATTTCCATCACCTCTCTGACATGGGTGCTTGTTGTCAACCATCCAGAAACTTGTATGCACATATTGCCCTGGACATTCATGAGTTCATGGGGATGAGAAGGCAAATTGGCTAGCTTCTAAACTGCCTTTATCGGCAGTTTGTGATGGTCAAGTATTCGGTTGTACAGCACGACCGAAGAGAGACTTCTGTATAATGATACAGCATGCAGTGAGGCAACAATGCACAAACTGAAGGAAAACAAAATCAGCCTGAACATATTTCTACATGTCAGTAGTGTAGACATGTTATATGTACGTCCTACCAAAGTGTAGAAGTGATAGTTAGCTCACGTACACGTATGTGTCTGTTGGGGCAGACAGAGAGATTATGGGCATGTCCTGAGGGTCATGGCATCGCTTCTCTTAACCAATAACCATATTCTCTCGATCAGAATCTGAGCAGTTATGTGCGATGTGCTCTGATGTTGGCTTGAGCACTCTGGTGTTTGCAGGTGACAATCTCTGAGGCCATTCAGTGAAGGTGTGTTCCAAGTTCATATTGCCCTGTTCTGAGTCAAAAATCATAACACTGCCTATATTGTTTATTCGATTATGGTCTATGAGTCTGACAATCGTGGTCTGCCTTGTTTGCTTATTATTTCGTGGTCTGGTCTGAATATGAAGATGTAGATGTATATTCTGGTCTGAGTTTGATGATCTTCATCTGCCTTGTTTGTTTGTCTGTCCTTAGCGGTCTGGAGTTTGAAGAGCTTTGTCTGTCTGGGTTGTTTATTCTATCTTGGTCTGGTCAGTCTGAAGATCTTCATCTGTCTCACTTGTTTACTCTGTCTTGGTCTGGTCAGTCTGAAGATCTTCATCTGTCTCACTTGTTTACTCTATCTTGGTCTTGTCAGTCTAAAGATCTTCACCTGCCTCACTTGTTTACTCTATCTTGGTCTGGTCAGTCTAAAGATCTTCACCTGCCTCACTTGTTTACTCTTGGTCTGGTCAGTCTGAAGATCTTCACCTGCCTCACTTGTTTACTCTTGGTCTGGTCAGTCTGAAGATCTTCACCTGCTTCACTTGTTTACTCTATCTTGGTCTTGTCAGTCTGAAGATCTTCATCTGTCTCATTTGTTTACTCTATCTTGGTCTGGTTTGAGTCTGAAGATATTGGTTTACCTCACTTGTTTATTCTGTTGTGGACTGGGTCAAAGATCTTGGTTTACCTCCCTTATTTATTTCTATTGTGGTCTTAGGTTGAAGATCTTGACCTGCTTAGCTTGTTCCTGCTGTTATCTTGATTATATTTTGTAGTATATTCTCTTCATTTTTATAGAGACTCACAGCCAAGTTTGAATATGAATACATCATTCAAAGTATGCCTTTAATGTTGATTTCATGTACTCATATTTTCTGAAGCCATGTAAGCGACTAATGAAGTTGTATTTGTTGCATGATATATCCCAGGCATTCCAGTATGACAACAACGAGATGAACACCAAGTACTGTGTCCTACAGATGTTACACGACAGAATGACAGAAGTCCCACAAGCTGACCGATGCTTAACTGCCAAATCGTTGCAAGATTTTGCGTAGGTTTCCTTATCAAGTTAGCTCTGTTAAACATTTATCATCACCTAGTATTACTTTCTTAGTATTTATTATGGGAAGCGTAGAGGCCGTATGCTCACCTGGTGGTCATGGGTTTGATTCCACATTAAGGCAGATTTTTTGTTTAATTGACCTGCTCTTCCAGGTTGACCCAGTCTAAAATGGGTAGAAGGAAATGTTTTGGGAAGTGAAGGTGACCGGCGTGACACTGACCACATGACCCACTGAGTGCTGATTGGTTTATTAACATGTGGGGCTAGCACCATGTGACGAATATGACTTCCTGTGTGTAATAGTGCCCTTTTGTTTTAATGTTTAACATGTGTTCTTTCTCTTCCCCTCAACCTCTTTTCCTGTAACTGAAATGATGATTAAATCCAGTGCCGTTTAATGTGGCCAGAATTTTGATGACTAATGACTGATGATTAATGTAATAAAGTGTAACAGAAACCCAAAGTGTAAAGAAACTAAAAGTAGTGACCTATCGATGATCAAATTTGCAGACTCAATGCAGTGACCTATTAATGACATAATCAAATTTGCAGGCTAAATGGTCACTTATCAGTGATGATTTGTTTTCTTCTACTATTACTACCTTCATTGAGTGTCAGCTGTATGTGATCTTGTTGTCATCACAAGGTGTTGTGAAATTTGGATCATCTGCTCTGAACTGCCATCTTCTGGCAGCTGTCACTATTGCTTAGACCTGGCTTTAGTTTGACCACTAAACAAGTGGCACATTGTATGTATCTATCTGGTCCAGCACTGCTATCAGTGCCCAACATCAGCTCTGTCATAACCACGAGAAACCAAGTTCTTCTTATTTTATCCAGTACTAGCTGCCCGGCTTCGCCCAGGCTCTGGCGGGGATCTATGTATCTGTCTGTCTGTCTGCTTGTCTGTCTGTCTGACCCGGCCCGGCTTCGCCCAGCTCCTGGTGGGGAGCATCTCATTTAATTCATATAAGTAGTCATATAAGCTCCCGTTCCCGACTATCTGTCTGTCTGTCTATCTGTCTGACCCGGTCCGACTTCGCCCAGGCCCTGGTGGGGAGCATCTCATTTAATTCATATAAGTAGTCATATAAGCTCCCGATCTATCTATCTATCTGTCTGTCTGTCTGTCTTTGTATGTATGTTCAGCCCGAACATAACAATAAAATATAGATAGAAAATATGATTGGAAGAGATCTATCTAAAGTAAACTTGGCTCCCGTTCCCGACTATCTGTCTGTCTGACCTGGCCCGGCTGCACCCAGTCCCTGGTGGGGAGCATCTCATTTAATTCGTCAATCAACTCATTTAATCTATAGCCAGGGGACTTAACTTAAGATATAACAATGCTACTAAAAGTTATACCCCTTTTTTTTATATTTTCTTATGTTCAGTCGTGTAATTACAAAATTAAATTTTAGGAAGGTAATAGCTGATAGATAAAACTATGACAGTTGGTTGCACAGGAATGAAAGGAAAACGTGTAGAAAATTTCATCTCAATCGGATGGACCGTTCGCGAACGCATAAAGGACGGATCCACATACATACATACATACAACGATTTTTATAGATATAGATTATTGGGGGGACTTTTATATTCTTCTTCTTCTTTCGTTCGCTTGAAATATGTCTATATCTGCAATGTCGTCTCTTGCAAGAATTGAACTGTTTTTTTCAGTTCACACAGTGGTCCATAGAGTTTATCTTCCACTGTCGTCTCTCTAGGCCAGAAGGTTTGCCTAGATATGTTATATTTTGGGCAGTCTTGGAGTATGTGCTCTGCTGTCTGCGACGCCAATCCACATGTGCACATGGCTGTTTCACCAATCTTGAATTTTGTATACATGTGGTTGCGTAATCTATTGTGTCCTGTTCTGAGGCGCAGAATAATGACTTGTTCTGGTCTGTCCATAATGTGGTAGTCATCTTGAGCAGGTTTTGGTGGCTTTCTGACTGATTTGATCATTCTTTTCTTTTGGTGGTATGTAACGGGCACATCAGGCTGTTCTTCTTTGGCTCCTTCCTTAGCCAATTGATCAGCTCTGTCGTTTCCGGGTACTCCACAGTGGGATGGTATCCACTGTATGGTGACTTTATGCTGACTGCTAAGTTCAGAAAGTAGTGTCCTTAGTACTGGCAATTTCCCAGAGAGGAGCGCCTCGAGTACTGATTTTGCATCTGTTAGTAGCACCACAGGTTGAGTACCATTGCTGTTATTTAGTAATTTCTCTGTTGCTATCTTGATTGCCTCAATTTCGGCATCATAGTTATGGCAGTACTTTCCTGTCGGTACTCTGGCTGTGTCCCTAGTATTATTTGGGTATTCTATGTACACTCCCGCTCCTCCATTTCGAACAGCATTTTGTGCTGACCCATCTGTGTAGACTCGGATCCAGAGGTCCTGTGGGTATTCTTCATCAAGGAAGCTGAGAGTGGCTGTTCTGCGCTGCACACTGTTCTGTTCTTCCTTGTCAAATATTCCTCTCACTTTTGTCTGGATTTGTAACGATAGTCTATGCTCATCTTTCCATGGAGTTCGCTCTGGAATAGTTGTTAGGGGGATACCAACTGTGGGCAGATCAGTGGTTTCTCTGCAGAGTCGTTTGGCCTGGTGGATAAAACTACTTCTTTTCAACCGCCCCATAGCTAGGTTTTCAAATCTGTTCTTCATAGGGTGGCCTGGCAAGCTGAGGAACTTTTCTGCTTGTATTAGCGTTTTCGTATCTCTGCGCTCACTCAGTGCCTGTGTCCTCCCCCATCTTCTCCATTTCCACTATAGGGGTTGATCTCATCCCTCCTGTGGTGACTCTAAGTGCTTGATTTTGCACCTTGTCCAGCTCTTGTAGTGTGGTATTTGATGCTGAACACCACGCAGTTGACCCATATTCCAGGTGTGGTCGTATGCTCTGTTGGTAAACTTTGCTAAGTATTTTCGTACTGGCTCCCCATGTGGTTCCACTTAGCTTTCTCAGGATGGCTATTTTCCTTCTGGCTTTTGCTACTGCTTTGTTGATGTGCTTTCTCCATGTCAGCTTGCCATTTTTCATATAAGTAGTCATATAAGCTCCCGATCGATCTATCTATCTGTCTGTCTTTGTATGTATGTTCAGCCCGAACATAACAATAAAATATAGATAGAATAGAAGAATAGATAGAAAATATGATTGGAAGAGATCTATCTAAAGTAAACTTGGCTCCCGTTCCCGACTATCTGTCTGTCTATCTGTCTGTCTGACCTGGCCCGGCTGCACCCAGTCCCTGGTGGGGAGCATCTCATTTAATTCGTCAATCAACTCATTTAATCTATAGCCAGGGGACTTAACTTAAGATATAACAATGCTACTAAAAGTTATACCCCTTTTTTTTATATTTTCTTATGTTCAGTCGTGTAATTACAAAATTAAATTTTAGGAAGGTAATAGCTGATAGATAAAACTATGACAGTTGGTTGCACAGGAATGAAAGGAAAACGTGTAGAAAATTTCATCTCAATCGGATGGTCCGTTCGCGAACGCATAAAGGACGGATCCACATACATACATACATACAACGATTTTTATAGATATAGATTATTGGGGGGACTTTTATATTGGGTGTAACTTGTTCTATGTAACCCAGGGCTATACAAGGAAGAGGAGAATATAGGGCACTGTAATATACCATCTATGTTGTAAGAGACAGCTAAGGAGGTTTGGAGTGAGACAGGCGACCTCATTCCATAGACACGTGTAGCTGCCAGAACCAGCCAATCATGCACAAGTCCATCAGGGCTGGGGGTGACGTGGGTTGTGACCTGTGCTCCATTTATAGATATCTCCCCCTGGCATTTGTTAACCAGATCAGCATTGCTGGGAAGCAGATTTATGATGTGAGACAAATGCTCCAGAGTTGTTGTTGCCTTCACTAGAAAATATAGACTAAATAAAGTAACACAAAGTATTGCTGCTTTACAGGACACAATTACGGAAAACACCAGAGGTTGTGGCGACTAGCCTTCATCGGCAAACAAATACATACAGAAAACACATCATCTGTAGTGTCTTCCCTTGATTATATGTTCTGTAAGGCTTCATTACTTTGAGTTATTTTATTTTATATTGTTTACATTTTCACAGCTTTACTGCAGTTCCGCTAATTTTATTCATACTAGAAAATATAGGATCTTTATTATGTTCATAATTCACTTTGGGCTGGTGTATTGAATTATGTTTAACTTGTCTGTTTGTTTCGTTTGAGTGTTTAAAAAACAAATTAAATCACATTTGTTGCCTGTATATTATCATTCTAACAGTTTCATCTGGGATATGAAGACAGAATATGAGAGTCTTGTGGAACAGCGCTTCACACGAGAGAAGGAACTGCTAGCACGGGAAGGAGGTGATTGTAATGGTGTGAAGAGGAGAAAGATGGATGATGGATCTGTTCTTATTGAACTCCCTGTCAGGTTTGACAAGTAAGTCCTCCCGTAGCTCTTGAGTTTCTGCTTCAGTAGTTCAGTGTTTCTCAATTGGTGTGTGACCTAATTTTTATATAAAAAATAGTGTTGTCATATAATAGCTCATCTCATGTTGTTCCTCTTGTACCTTGCGGTGTCGAGGTGAAGCATAAACAGCCGGAGAGTGCCCATTTATGTGCTTCATATATCGACATTCCCATGGGCTCTGTTATTCCCTCTAACCATCGTTTATATAATCGACCAGTTCTGATTCCATTTGGTCTGTACATCATTGCTCGTTGTGGTATACTGTCAGTTGGTAGCTGAGTTATGTAGCCAAAGCATTTCACCTGCTGTTTTCTAACAAAATAATCTGATTATGCTTCAATCTTTTTCTTTGAGCAATAGAAGAAATCTCTGGCAGGCTTGCTAGGCCAGTTGCAGATTAAGGTCAGGAGAATCTGACCAAGGGGTTGACTTGAGTAATCTGCAAGTCATTGAATTTGTTCTTTTCACCCCTCCTGAGAGATTTGTCAATCTTAACCCTACTGGCTGCAGGACCAGGCACGGTCCACACCTTGTAGAACATAACAGCACATGCTGGCCTAAACTAAAGTTAGTTGCATGTCCTCTTACAGGATGTTGCATTCAACCCCAACATTTATTGGCTGTTGGTGATTCACTGGACATTTTTTTCATTCAGTAGTTCTCCATTGCTTTCTGAATGGCCGGCGCTCATACTGTCAAATTCAGTGCAAAGTTATCTGCTCCCAGCGCCTGTGGCCGATTTTGAAACGTCGACCCAGTATGTCAGGAAATTGTGAAACTATGTTCAGTAACCCCCAGGCACAGATATACAGACTAGCCTATCTAATACAAATACAGCAAAATTCTTAGAATATGGTGGATCCAGAACAGAACAAATACCGACATTTTATCAGATCTGCACATTTAATAAAACGGAGTCATAAACAGCTCATAGACATGATTTTGCCTTTGAAATGAAATACTTTGGCAGTATTAAACATGGCAGTGGTTTAGAAAGGATATAATAGAAGGTGTGATTCTTGGAGGAAGAGGCAGGCAACAACCAGCGCGATGGTGGACACAAGACTTTAAAGATACACAGGGCATGGGAATGCTGGGACAGGAGGACTGGCGAAGGAGGGAGAATTTGTCCGACGTGTAGGGCAGTGGTTCTCAACCTTTTTGGCCCATGCCCCCCCCCCCCCCCCACCACCCCCCCCCCACCCCCCCTTTCACCTTTCACCGTATTTTCAGAACATCATTCTCCCCCTTTCGTATTTCCTGCCTAAAAATTTGGCCCGTGCCCCCCTTCACCATATTTTCAGAACTTCATTTCCCCCCCCCCCCCCTTTCGTATTTCCTACCTTAAAATGCTCTTTCTCTTTCCTCACCCCCCCCCCCCCCCCCCCCCCTTTTACACAGTATATGTAATAATGGAAGCTAAATTTAATAGCACATACTAAAACAAGTCTAGACGTCCACATAAAGCGTGATTTGTGGGTCTACTTACTATATAAAATGAATTTTAGAAGGGTGAGACGTACAGAAGCGTAAAGTATAAAGGGAAAAACAATATCAAGTAATCGGTTCTTGTATTAAAGCGATCTTGAAATGATCTTAATTTCTTAATCCCCTCCCCCCTGGAAACCCTAAAATTCCCCCCTGGTGGGGAATTCCCCACCGGTTGAGAACCACTGTGCTAGGGCTTACCACCTGCAGGAGATATGTGAGTAAAAGCTTTAGCCAGTCTATAACACTGGTTTATTTTCTACACGTGCTCAACTAACATCCACACCATGAATTGAACCAGGTCTCCATGAGCCAGGTGTGGACATATTTACCTGTGATCCACTCAAGCTCCAGTCGTTGTCAACCATTGCCCATGTATACCAAACATCAGATGTGTTATGTTTGTCATGTTTGACCTCTGCGCGCTAAAGAAATCTGGCTATTTATCGTAATATGCAACACAGTGCATGTTTTATACACTTTACTTCTTTGAATTTTATTCATGGTTTCTTCAGTGTGCTGTGGAATCTTCTGGAACTGCAAGAAGTAATAGTTTGTTCAGTGAGTGCGTGTGTGTGTGTGTCTGTCTATCTCTCTCACACACAGAAAGAGAGTGAGACTGGCTGTCTGTTTCTGTCTGATATGCGCGTGCACTCTCTCTCTCTCTCTCTCTCTCTCTCTCTCTCTCTCTCTTGAGAGAGAGAGAGAGAGAGCAGTGCTTGAATTGCCTAGGGTATGCAAATTGCAACAAATATAGGCACCCTAACGTAGAAGAGAAAGAGGACCAACAAAGTAGTAGTAAATCTCTCTACTTCAGTATCCTCTGTCTTATACTTATAACACTGAAGAACATTTGTGTGTGTTGCAGGCGTCATTACCCAGCAACCATGACCCCCAAACAGATCCTCAACAACTGGAGTAAAAAGAATGGCTCTGATAAGCCGGTGTATACAACGGTGAGTTTCATTTTCTTATGTAGTCGTTCCCGCAGGTTTGTGAGAGGGGGGGGAGAGTGATCAGTAAAGTTAGCATTTTTAGCCTCTTTGTCATTTACTGGGCAATTTTTCCATTTAGTAGCTTGCCATTGCTTTCTGAACGGCTGGTTCTCATACCATTGAAATCAATTAACGCAGGCGGTCTGCTTCCAAATCATCTGCGGCTGATTTTGAACCCTCGACCTGTATGTTGGGGAGTTGTGAAACATGCTCAGTCCTTAAGCCACACCACCGGCTCTCTCTCTCTCTCTCTCTCTCTCTCTCTCTCTCTCTCTCTCTCTCTCTCTCTCTCTCTCTCTCTCTCTCTCTCTCTCTCTGTGTGTGTGTGTGGGGGGTGGGGAGCCCATACAGCTGTATGCATGTGAAACTTGGATGGTCCACAGACAAGCTGAAAAACATCTAATGGCAGTGGCAATGTGGTTTCCACAGAAAATGCATATATGAATGGACAGAAAAATGAATGAGGCAGCCAGTCCTTTCAAGAGTACATGAAAACCGTGATTTGATTAGATAAATTAGACTTTGGCAGTCAAGATGTTTTGAGCACATTATAAGGAGATATATACACTTGACAACTGAGAAAATTATTTAGAAAAGAGCAAGAGAAAGACGAGAGATCAAAATACTTAGATGACTTGGTCACATAACATACTTGAGACAGCCTTGATTCTTCTTCTTCTGCTGCGTTCATCCAGAGTTTTTTTCGGACGTGATTGTGTTGTGCCTGTTTACAGCAGAGCTGCGTTCTTGCGCGATTAGGCCGACACATCCGTCTTCTGCGGGCATTTGTTGACCGGGTTAACCTTCCCAGAGAGCCTTGATTCAGGTCTGTGGTAGTTGTGTGAGAGGTGAACCATGATCTCTCATGCTTATTGACACGACACATGCCAAGGATGATCTACCAATGATTCATGTACAGTACAACTTCGATTAACCATCACCGTCCGGACCAGGGCTATGACAGATAACAGAAATCTCTTAATACATATTTACAGTCACGTGATTTCACTGCGGGCTTGGGAAAAAAATAAAAATAAACTCCTTTAAAAGTGAATCTTCTTCTTCTTCTGCATTCATCCGGAGTTTTTTTTTGGATGTGATTGCGTTGTGCCTGTTTACAGCAGAGCTGCGTTCTTGCGCCGTTAGGCCGACACATCCGACTTCTGCGGCTTTAAAAGTGAATGATACATATTGTATTTAATTTTACAAATTGATCAATATAAAATTCAATATAAGAGAAGTAATGTACAGAAATGTATTGTAATACTAAAAACCTACGTTACTTTAAAATAATCTGTCGTTGCCTTCTGTGTCTTTAAAGCTCTAGCTTTCTGCACGGCAATGTTCCTTATCTTACTCAGAAGTATGATCTGTGTTGCATTTTCCTCCACTTGCATTTCAAACCAGTTGAAGCACTTTGATAACATTGTTTCTGCTTCTGAGTGGCTTCTAGGTTTTTGGTTAAGAACTAAACCTTCGTCGTCATCAATTTCTTTTTCTTTATTGGTAGTCACTCTGAAAACAATTTCAACATTTCAAAGCCTCGATCCATTTTGTCACATTCCAACCAATCTGTTACTTGTTCTGGCATAATTTTTTCACTCTCTAGTCCTGTATTGTTGCACAGTTGCACAATTTCGTCAACACTAACAGTCTCAGGTCCTTTCCAAATCGAAACACAGCTTAAAAATACAGAACAGTAGCACTATCTTAACATTACGTCGAAAAAGTTCATCAGGGCACCATGAAACAAAACATTCATTTGAACACACAGGCTACTCTGTCACAACTGAGACCAATATGCAATACAATAGCGACTGGTTAATGATGGGTTTGTGGCGTGCCAGATTAAGCTCAACTCCTAATCAGTGTTTAGTCACTTCCGCCATCATACATAGTACAGTCACTTCCAGCTCTATACAGTAGAGTGTAAAAGTATTCCATGCACAATTTTAAAGATATCTGTTTGTTTGTTGATACTCAAGCATTTTTTTAAAGACGACGATGAGTAACAGAAACTGGTGGTTACACGAGCGCCGGTTAATCGAAGTTTTAGTGTACTTCATCATAACATGATCTATCTTGCATTGTTTTATCAAGTCTGGCCTTTCTTCTCTAGGTCACTGGCGCACCACCCCTGGTGCTGTTGTGATATTTTGTGGGTGATTACAAAACCTGGCTGAGCTCAGGACATCAGAATCAGCTTCATTGCATCACATGCTATGCTATCCCATATGGCTCCATCTCTTTCTGCTTAGCAGCCTGCCTAAAGCCTTTATAGGATGTCGCAGTCAACTCCAGCATTTTTGGGCTGTTTGTGATTATTTGGCAAGTTCTTCTTCTGCTGCGTTCATCCGGGGTTGTTTTGTTTTTTTTTTGGACGTGATTGCGTTGTGCCTGTTTACAGCAGAGCTGCGTTCTTTTTCTTTTTGAAAATTAGGCCAAAACATCCTACTTCTGCGGGCATTTGTTGACCGGGTTAACCTTCCCGGGTTTGGCAAGTTTATGTTCAGTAGTTTGCCATTGTTTTCTAAACAACGTGCACTCATACCATTTTATGAAAACCAGCGCAAGGCAGTCTGCTTCCAAATCGCCTGCAGCTGTGTTTTGAATGCGGAATGTGGGATTGCTAATTGCGTTTGTAACCCCTTTGCCCCTTAACCCCTCTAAACAAATTGTAGCTGTGAACAGAACGATGGAATTTGAAGAAACCCATGACCCTCATTGCCTGAGACGGGCAGCTTGACCACAGAGCCCCTTGAAGATGGGGAGAGCTGTGACATGCCGTCCATTTTGAGATGGTACTGTCATGTCAGGACACAAGACTTATCTCTCCACCATCATCACTCCAAAGATGCAAGCTTCCTTTCGCAGCTCATATGACCTGAACGTCAGTAGATTGGGCTTCAGAGCTCAAGCTTAGTCTTCTAGAAGCTTCGCTAGCCAGCCACCTACTTCTTATGCTTTTAAACTGCAGAGGGGTGTCCCGCATCAACACTTGACTTCCTGTCTTTTCTGCCTCATTTAAGAGGAGTAAGCATCTGATTCACTGCTCATAGATCAGAGAGAATTATATCATCATCGGGTTTCTTAGAAATAATGTCCTTAGTAATCTCACAATCTGTGATTAGATGACTACAGATAAAAATGTGTTCTGTCTTGGTTTACTATCGCTCTTGCTGTAATTAAATGTGAGTTAATATTTTTAATGTAAATGTATTGCAGATGGAACGACCTGGTGACAGGTACTATACAAGTACTGTGTTGTTTGACGGGAAGCTCTACACAAACCCATTCTGGTATGTCTGTTTCGTATATGTGAGAGGTATTATGGGATTTCAACTCATTCAGCTCCAGGTAGTTGTGGCAGCTGCCAAATGGACAAATAATGATAAGAACACAATCACAAATGTAATCTGTCACGGGGGTCAGATATACACACTGTTAAAACAACAGTGAATTTGTACATATTGATATGCTGAATGTATTTATATCTCTAACAACAGACCAGAAGCAATTGAATGCAAAGACTTTTGTACAATCAAACCTCAAACCCTAGACCAAATTTCTGCTCAGAATTATGAGATGAACAAGAAAGAAAACAAAGGTGGAAATTAGTGAAGAACAATGTGGATTAGTTGAAGTGAAAGGTACAAATAATACAATATATACATTATGAATGCTAATGTGATCAATAGACACAGAAAGACATATACTTGTGCTTTGTAGATTTTATATGGTATTTGGCACAGTGAAATATGATGAAATGATCAAAATGGTGGAAGATGTTACCATTGATTAGAAAGACCTCAGAATACTAAAGAATATTTACTGGAAAAAAGTAGCAGAAAATAAAATGTGAAATAAAGAGGGCAATTATGAACAAATAAAGCAAAAATTAAGATACGGATGTTTTATGTCACCAGATCTTTTTTCTCTCTGTAGCGAAATAATGAGAGAAATCAAAGATGCCAGGAATACGAATTGGAAGTTATATAATATAAACATTCAAGACTATGTACATGACACAGTAGTGATAAGTGAAAATAAGACAAGATCTACAATAATTGTTAGACATTATAGTAATAGAGAGTGCAAAAAACACATGATGGTTACATCAAAGAAAATTATTACACTAAAATGTGATATAACAATAGGAAGAAGAAAAATTCTTAACCAAGTTGATAAATTTAGATACCCAGGGGCAATTATATCAGATGGAAGATGAGTGACAGAGATTAAGAGCAGAATAGGGCTAGCAAACGCTGCATTCCAGAAAATGGACACTATCTTATGCAATTAGTCACTGTCATTGAATGTTAGAAAGAGAGTACTGAAATGTTTTATACACCTGTTATGCTGTATGATAGTGAATTATGGAACATTAATGAACAAATTAGAGCTTGGAAGCAGCGGAGATGTGGCTCCTGTGATGAGTGTTGCAAATACCATGGACTGATAGATTAACTAACGACGACTCCTAGGAGGAGACAGGTGGCGCTATGTGGTCATATAATCAGAAGAGAGACATTGGAAAACATTGTGATGACTGGAAAGACCAGTGGGAGATAGACAGAGAGAAATGATGCTGAATGGACAGAGACGGATGGCATGGAGGAATATCATCAGCAGAGTTGATCCAGAACACCAAAAACTGAAATATGTGAGAGACATGAACGTCTACGCCAGCTGGCAGGGCACATGATGATGATGAGTCCTGCTTACGACGTCTGGTCTTCTGCAGCAAGGGTGGAAACCTCAGATGTGGGAGTCTGGGTCATTCATTTATCTGCATCAATGGACACTCAAACAGTTGAAGATTGGGCCGGCAGGGAATCGTGCCAGCCACTGCATCACCATGGCTCCAATACATATACATACTCAGTCATAATATGAAATGTGTGCGATCATCTTTCCTACCCTAGATATTTTCCAGAAAACTGAAAATTATGTATCAGTTAAATGTGGTTCAAACCCAGAAGATCAGACTGGCAGGAAAGCATGCTGCTATCACAGTTGGGGGGGGGGGGGGGGGGGTGTGTGTGTGTGTGTGGTTGAAACCTACTACTATTTTAGTAAACAGGTATTCTACTATGGCAGCACAGCTGCAAAAATCTGTCCATCGTGCACTACACTGAAGTTCAAATTGAATGAACGTCACAACAACAACAAAACCATGTCAAGTTGAATACATTCATAGAAAGCTTGTTGTGCTAGGCTACATGTCACGGCAAATAAGATTCACTGGAAAGGCTTATCAGTGTACAATATGTAGCTTTTCATGTCTCATTGTGCATGAATGTGTGAGGCTTCTGGTGTGGGAAAGTACTAGGTAAGAGTGGCACTGGAAGACAGAGAGAGATGTGTGTGGAAAGCTGCAACAGCTGGGCACCAAATAATATAAGTAATCCGCAGAAGTCAGCTTAACGGCGCAAGAGCACATCTCTGCTCTTAATATGCACAACACAAACACGTCCGAAAAAACTCTCCGGATGAATGCAGGAGAAGAAGGTATGAGCAACGCCAGTTTCATCCAAATATGACAGAGACGATTGGAGAAACATGATGACAGATGCCTGCTCCAGGCCAGGCATCTGAGGGAGGGATGGAGGTGGTGTGAGGCTTCCGCTTAGAGATTTATTTTGTGATTGTGCGGTAGAGTGGTGTGGTGTTTGTAGTAGAGTGGTGTGGTGTTTGTAGTAGAGTGGTGTGGTGTGTGTTTGTAGCAGAGTGGTGTAATGTATATTTTGGTAGACTGGTGTGGTGTACGTTTGTGGTAGACTGGTGTGGTGTATGGTTGTGGTAGAGTGGTGTGGTATATGTTTGTAGTAAAGTGATGTGATGTATGTTTGTAGTAAAGTGGTGTGATGTATGTTTGTAGTAGAATGGTGTGGTGTATGTTTGTAGTAGAATGGTGTGGTGTATATTTCTAGTAGTCATGTGGTGTCTGTGTGTGGTAGAGTGGTATGGTGTGTGTTTTTGGTAGAGTAGTAAAGTGGTGTGGTATATGTGTGTGTGGTATGGTGTATGTTTGTAGTAGATTGGTGTGTTGACTGTATGAGTGTGGTGTGATGTTTTTGGTAGAGTGGTGTGGTGTCTGTATGTGGTAGAGTGGTGTGGTGACTGTGTGTGTCTGTTAGAGTGGTGTGGTAGTGGCGTGATGTGTGTGGTAGAGTGATGTGTCTATGTCTGCAGTAGAGTGGTGTGGTTGCAGTGTGATGTGTGTGTGGTAGAGTGGTATGGTGTGTGATGTGGTGTCAGTGTAAGGTAGAGTGATGTGTGTGTGGTAGAGTGGTGTGGTGTCTGTGTGTGTGTGTCTAGTAGAGTGGTGTGATGTCTGTGTGGTTTGTGTGTGTGTGGTAGAGTGGTATCGTATCTGTGTGTGGTGTGGTGTCAGTGTAAGGTAGAGTGGTGTTGTAAAGAAATAGGTGTCTATGGGTGGTAGGTAGTATGGTGTCTCTCAAAGGTAACTGAGTGGTGTGGTGTCTGTGTTGAAAAATTGTGTGGTAGTTTGTTTGTCTTAAGTGTGGTGGTATGGTGTCTTTTAAGGTATGTGACCTCTGCCTGATAGACTGTCGGTAGATTAATATGGTGTCTCATGTTCAGTAGAATAGTATGGTAGCTTTACCAAATGTAAAAGACAACAGTAACAACCAAATATAGAAGAGCAGAAATCAGTGGAACATTTAGACCAGTTATGTTTTTGCTTGTTTTCTTGATATTATACCTGTTACTTTCATGCTTTGCCCAGGGAGAAGTCCAAGCAGCTGGCAGAACAGAGTGCTGCAGTGTCCTGTTTGGTAGCCAACGGACAAGATGACGGGCGCTTGGTAGATCCTCCACATGAAACAGAAGAACTGCGAAGAAAGTGGAGACATATTATCAGCTCAGTGGAGGATGGTGAAGATCAAACACAATTATCAGTTACTAACGGGCAGAGTGAGAACACAGATAGTTCACAAAGACCTGACACAAATAGCTGATTTGGCAGAAAAATAAACAATCTATATTTCTGTACTGCAGAGAGTGACAATATAAAATTGCTGAGTTCTTGTGTTGTTGTTATCTTAGAATATTGTGGACCAAGAAGAAGAACATTACTGATGCTCAACACGATCTGGACATGGAAGGAATATGGCTGACAAACATCGTGTCTGGCATACTGAAGCTTCTGACCATATAAATGTCACAGTGGTTTGGACAGAAGACTGGTGGAAGGCATTGTATGTGGCAGGAGTGTAACAGCACCTTGGGCATGAAGAGGCAGAAGAACTGACAAAGGATCAAATATCTTTGTGGCTAGCCTTGATGAGAGCAGTGTTCTGTTTGGACAGAAGAATGGTGGAAGGCATGGTATGAGGCAGAAGAGCTGACAAAGGATCAAATATCTTTGTGGCTAGCCTTGATGAGAGCAGTGTTCTGCAATGGACATGCGATGAAGATGTGATTGATCAAGTTGTACACGTGCAAGAATCCTGGTTTTATCAACAGTTAAATATATCGTGGTTGCAACAGACTCACAATGTATGATAATGAGAAAGGTGAAGACAGGCATGCTTCAGACAGAAATAGCAATTGGGAAACCCTTTGAGACCACTAAGGCAGTTCATAAATAAACGCACATGTCTTATTTGGTGCTTATAGAAGTAGAAGAAGGACGTTGAGACTAGAGAATGCACTTTTTGGTTTGCATATCCTTTACAGGACATCGCTGTCAACATCAGTATCTTTCAGCTGATTGTTGATTTCTTGGCAAGATTATGCTCAGTAGTTTGCCATATATCTTTCTGAGCAGCTGGCTCACATGCCCCTAAATTACCGATGCGGAGAGAACAACTGCAGATTCTCGCACACGTCATGTTACTCACGAGAGTATACGGGATTACAAAGAAAATTATGTAACGCCTAGACCAGGGAGACCGACAGAGAATGCACTAGACAACATAAAAATGTAAAGCTATGACCGACCGGGATTCTAACCTGTCGCCTCCAAATGACAACAGCGCCTCACTGCAGGAACAAGTTTACTTCGACACATGACCAACTAGACACCCCTAGAAAAGGTGTCTTCATAGCCAGGTCTATCATACACATGAACCCACAACTGTGGAATATGGACAAAATTCTCTTCTTTTTTTTTTTTATTTTGCACTCGCTCGCTTTGGGCTCGAGGCGCAGTCCATACACAATATTTCTAGTAGTGATGGACTGAATTGTGCGTGTGAATTAGCTTTCCCTATTAACAGTGTCCCTCGCTGTCAGGCGAACCCACCTTCAGAGGTACTTGTAATTAACGTCCCCAAGTCAAGGACGACAAGCCAACATTTTAGTCCAGCTGTCCAGTGTAGAGGTTGAACCGCTTACCTCGGCATCAGCACACCGGATGTTTAAGAACATAATTCATATCTAACCATTGAAATAGCACCATAGGTCTCAGAATTTTATATTAAACCAGCATAGGTCAAATAACAAATACATCATCCCTGTAGCTGTTAAATATAGGGGCATCAGAATCTGTGATATTGAAATAAATATTAGTCTGGCACTGTGACTTTGGGGGTCAGTAAACGTGAGTCCAACTTCCAAGACGTACAACATAAGGCTGGATGCCGGGGTAAGGGGTTTAACCCCTACACCAGACAATGAACTAAAGTGTGACATATCGTCCGTGTCTTTGGTACCTAAATTACAAGTACCTCTGGAGTTGGAGTGGGTTCACATGTTGGCGAGGGGCACTGGTAATAGGGAAAGCTAATCCACACACACAATTCAGTTCAGTGCTACTAGAAGAATTGTGTACGGACTACGTTTGAGTTCAAAGTGAGTAAGCGTTAAAAAAAACAACAGCTGTAGATGATTTTGAGGCAGGCCGCCTTTGTTGATTGTGATGGTGGGGGCGGCGGTCATTCAGAAAGCAATGGCAAACTACTGAATGTAAATATTGCCTTTTATATCACAAATGGCCACAAAAAAGTGCTGGGGTTGATGGTGACATTCTGTTAAGGATTTTTACAAAATAACAAAAAAATTGGTATAAATCCCCCCCCCCCCCCCCCCCCCCCCCCCCTAACCTACCTACACCCAGGCCTTATACCGGGGTAAGTACTCTGAAGTCCGAGTGAATTCGAGTGAAATGGTGAATCATGACCTCCCACGCTTATCGGCATGGCACATGATGGATGGAGTAAGACAAGCAGTCTCTGTTCCATGAGTTAAGTCAAGAACAGCACTCGGAATATTGCTAAACGTGCACCGTCCTTACCTTCAACAGCCAGCGAAGAGTCCCAATACTAATGGTACCGGTTGCAGTCTTGTTATGTCTGGTCTTTCCTCCTAGTGATCGTTGGCCAGATTATCTCTGTCGCTCGGGACGCAGGGGTGTTTCCAAGACACCAGGGCCAGGTTTTATACTGGCCACTAACACGTCCTAGCCGTGCGTCGTCCTGGGCAACAGGTCCCTTCGGGGACCTGGCTAACGTAGTAAGATCGCTGATTCTTCCGAAGTCGGAGAGTATCTGTCTGCATGGCGAAGAACCACCAGTCTGCACACCAATAAGCCAGACATGGGACAACGGATACTCACGCAAACCTCAGTCCTGTATGACATCACATTGATGTTAGACAACAGGATGTCTTCATCCGACATACAGGACTTCACGCTGGAGTTCACAGCCAGTGAACGCAAGCAAGCATCTCTGTCGCTCCATTCTCTCTAGCTATGATGATTTAACTGTTAACCCACGCTATGCTTGTGTTCCCAAAGGGCCATGACCACATCTGCCTTATGCACCAGTACACCAGCCAACGGTGCAGACCCGGCCAATCTGTCCGCCTGTATGTTTCCCCTACACACCAGCATGTTTTAGAGGGAAATTCTAACAGATGCTCCCTATCTTTGAATTAAAGCATACCACTCTGCACATGTACACTCTGCGTAGAACCATCATCAGAGAAGGCTCATTCAACGGCCAAGTGAACATCCAGGAGCTACAACGGGTAGCAGCGAACCGCCAGACATAGAGAGCCATGACTTCTGCTCTATGCGCCGCCTTAGGCTCAAGAGGAATGACTAACTGAAACTAATCTAGTCGAGACCGTTGCAGGGACAGCCACCGCACTCTTCGGATCCACCCCATCTCTATCTTCTTGGGCATGCTTATTGAGTGACTAGGTTTAGTTTAGTCTATGGATCAACATCACGGCATACGGGTGTAACCCATAAGTGCTCCGTTCTCCTCCTATCTCAAACCTGAGTCTGGAGAAACTCAGTTCAGTGCACGAACTCCGTAGCACCGGCGAGGATCCTGAAATACTTTGGGTAGATTTTTAACTCGAAATTTTGCCCGGGCAGCGCCGTTAGGCTACTCTTTTTCGATTTCCGACTGCCAAGGGATTTTTTACGTGCGCAACAATACACACGGGCGTCCGATCTCACTACCCAGAGACCAGGGGAAATTTATTACTAGAAGTCCACGAGAAAAAATCCCGGCATCACCGGGGCTTGAACCCGGGACCTCCAGCACTCGAGGCGGACACCAGTGAGTGACTAAGGAAACATGCCCTATTGAATGTCTGTGTCTCGAGCCATGTTATTGCTTTACTTACTGCCATGACTTCCATAGTTAGGCTACTTGTGGTCACAGAATTTTCCTTCACAATTCTCTCCTTCTCTCTCTCTCTCTCTCTCTCTCTCTCTCTCTCTCTCTCTCTCTCTCTCTCTCTCTCTCTCTCTCTCTCTCTCTCTCTCTCTCTCTCTCTCTCTCTCTCTCCCCCCCCCCCTTGCCTGAGCCGTAAAAGCCTATGTCTGTCAAATACCAGGTTCTCCTGCATACCAACCCTCACTATGAAATCCTAGGCATTGCTTTTGCCTCTTAGCACAGAGCCATCCGTGTTTATGATGACATCACCTGGGTGAGAAGTATCGTGAATCAATTGGTACACCTCCAATTCAGCACAGCTTGTTCCGTGTATTTCACAACCATATTTTTTAGAGCTGTCAGGCCACGTTTGCATTTGATAATACACGATATTTATGCTTCAGGTTATGATCAAATGTCAAGCCAAAATATGTTTATCTTTTTTTTTCCATTGTGTATCCCCTTTATAGATATGCTAAGCAGGTCTGCTGTTATTTAAAGAGCAGCGCAAACACTGGCCTTCTTAATCAAATGTAGAGATCTCTACTTCGAACCGGTATCACAGTGGAGAACCGCGGTGGCGCAGTGACCGACACACTTGCCTATCGGCTCTGTTGCCATAAATTAGGACCCGCTGTGGATCAGTGTTTTCACAGCTCTCCTGCCATGTCCTGTTGAATATGCGAGGGTAAGTTAATAAGTAAGTTACAAATGGCTATAGACAAAATAACTAAAGATAACTTGAAACCAGTTTATTTTTGTACACGCGTTGTCCCTTTATTTCTCAACATAATTTCCACCAACACTGATGCACTTATCCCATCGTTTTATCAGTCCCCCCAAACCGGCTGCATAGAACTGCGTGCTTTGTTTTCACTGACATACCATCCGACAGAACTGTGTGACTTACTTATTGACTCATCCTCATAACGTTTTCTAACCAGTTATGCACCGCTTTACGGGACAAACATTTGTCAGCATAAACAGGAAACTCCACCTTGGCGGGAGACATTTCGCGAATGACGCCGAAGTTGAATGTGAAGTGAAAACGTGGTTTAGAAAACAGAGCACGCAGTTCTATGCAGCCGGTTTGGGAGGACTGATACAACGATGTGATAAGTGCATCAATGTTGGTGGAAATTATGTTGAGAAATAAAGGGACATGTATCTATAAAAATAAACTGATTTCAAGTTGTTATCAGTTATTTTTCTACAGCCATTTTTGACTTACTTATTAACTTACGCCGGTCTCCCTGGTCGAGAGGTTAGCAGTTTTCTCCGTAACCCCGAATACTCTCGTGGTTGACGTGAGATCACGAGAATTGGAAGCGGTTCGAGTCGCGCCAGTGACTTATGGGAGTATGTAGCCGGTCGCTCAGAAAGCAATGGCAAACTACTGAGCGTAATCTTGCCAAGAAATCAACAATCAGCTGAAATATGCTGATGTTGACAGCGATGTCCTGTAAAGGATATGCAAACCTCTTTTTTTTTTTTTATTAACTTGCCCTTGTAGTTGGCGAAAATCACGATCGAGATTGAAAGCACAATGGATGGCCAGTGATAAAAAGTCTGCTTCGGGGCAAGTACGACAGGAAGGCTTCTGATCGTCAGAAGTGAATCTCCCTTCCCAGAATGTCTTTATCTTCCTGATACTGGTGGCGGACCCACCAGTGGTAATGACTCCGGGAGTCTTTCTCCTGCTGTAAATTCGAACCATGTTTAGAGACGTTGCGTTGTCTTCGTGCTTGTCCCACAACTGCGAACTGTGCCTTGCTCCCAGGCCTGAACATTATCAACGCCATAAGAGATTATGGACGAACCGACGACTATACTAACTATAGAAACTTGGGAATCTGCTTCCTTGTTCAGACTCAGGGAGTGGGAATGAAGCAGGGAGCCACCAGATCTGTACATTTTGTCAAGAGCACAAGACATGTGATTAACTCGCACACAACTGGCGCTGTACGCTGGCGGAGATGTGAAGGAGGAGAGCGGAGCACCTATGAGCCAATACGGAGTGCGATGATTATGGTACTCTCTAATCACTAAAAGGGGAGTCTCCGTGACCAAGTGGTTACGCCGCCTGCCTCGCTCACCATATGTTGTGGGTTCAATTCCGGACTACATCATTCTCGTTCACGAGTGCGATTTTTTCGCAGATTCCTAGGAGTTGGCTCTAGAGCTACGGAGTTCGTGCTCTGTGCGGCGTTTTCGGCAGGTCCCCCTGTGGATAAAGCCCAAGCCATAAGGGATAACACCCGGTGCATTGAAATGTAGCCTCTTATTTTTTTAAAGCCTCTCATTAAACTCTAATCAATGATTAATGTTGAATTCTGGTTTTCAGACATAAGTGAAATACCATGGCTCTCTCTCTCTCTCTCTCTCTCTCTCTCTCTCTCTCTCTCTCTCTCTCTCTCTCTCTCTCTCTCTCTGCAATAGATAACTTGATTTGCGCGCGGAAATCGTTCTTTTGGGTGCCTGGGCTGGAGCAGATATTCAATATCGTTACTCTCCAGCGCTTTCTGTCATCATCATCATGTGCCATGCCGATAATTGTGGGCGGTTATGTTTCGCTATCAGAGTCGTGGATCAGCGGTGCTTACATTATTTATTGTTAACTAGCTGACGACCCGGCTCGGCGTCGCCTAGTCCCGGCGGGGAGCGTCTCATTGAATTCATATAAGTAATTATACATTCAAATACATTTCTCTAAGCGCACTGTGTACGCGTTCGACCCCTGGGCCCTCGCAGCTAATTTATTGATATTTTATTAGTTACCAGAGAATAAATATAACTCTTTTATTTTAGTCTTAAATAGAATAGATTCTATTTTATTGCAATATACATCATCTCTATACACTTTTATTTGAGCATCGCGTACTCGAACGGTTTCCAGTCTTGCTTGCCGTTGCGCGCCTGTTTCAGATGAACGTGCTGGAGCAGTGCGTATTCGATTGGTTTCCAGTCTTGATTCCCGTTGCTTGTCTGTTTCTGAAGCTCGTAATGCCTTTTCCTTTCATGCTTGAGGAAAATTTGTTGATTTTAAACTAACTAACTATTTCAGTTGGATCCGCGGGAGTGAGAACAACATCTGTACAAAATTTCATCTCAATCGGATGGACCGTTCGGAAACGCATAAAGGACACACACACAAACAAACATTCTCTTTTATATATATATACTAGCTGACCCGGCCCGGCTTCGCCCAAGCCCTGGTGGGGATCTATCTATCTATCTATCTGTCTGTCTGTCTGTCTGTCTGTCTGTCTGACCCGGCCGGGCTTCACCCAGCTCCTGGTGGGGAGCATCTCATTTAATTCATATAAGTAGTCATATAAGTTCCCGTTCCCGACTGTCTGTCTGTCTGACGACCCGGCCCGGCTGTCTGTCTGTCTATCTGTCTGTCTGCCTGCCTGCCTGCCCGTTCGTCTCTCCCTCCATCTATCCCACTCTCTATCTATCTATCTATCTATCTATCTATCTGTCTGTCTGTCTGTCTGTCTATCTATCTATCTATGTATCTATAGCCAGGGGACTTAACCTAAGATATAGCAATGCTACTAAAAGTTATGTCCCTTTATATATTTTTTCTTATGTTAAGTCATGTAATTTAATTTTAGTAAGTAAATAGCTGATTCTACACTAAAAAACTATGACAGTTGGTTGCACGGGAATGAAAAGAAGACGTGTAGAAAATTTCATCTCAATCGGATGGACCGTTATCGAACGCATCCAATACATCCCCTACCCACCCACCCACATACATACATTCTGTTTTATAGATATAGTAGATAAGACAAAAGAAAGAGACCCCAGCAACAGTTGGAAGAGCTTTCTCATGACATGAATTCCGACAATGAGGTTCTCCTTTTCTACACTACTAAGTGTTGGCCGTCGAAAGGAAACGCTAGGCATGTCTTTGAGATGAAGCTGAAATCAAGTTTCTTCTGGACGTGGGAAGGAAACAGAATCTTGTTGCGTACTGTAAGTGATTAAGCGCCATGGGATGATTAATCGTTTAAGCGACTTTCTGTATCTGCCAATGGCTTATATACATAAGTTGTCCATATGCAATCCCCTTTAATTTGGTACATAAAACAACATGTCTGCTACCATGTTAACAATTTTTAAGTGATAAATGGCACACACCCCTACTTCCCATTTTTAAGTGATAAATGTCACACACCCCTACTTCCCATTTTTAAGTGATAAATGGCACACACCCCTACTTCCCATTTTTAAGTGATAAATGTCACACACCCCTACTTCCCATTGTTAAGTGATAAATGGCACACACCCCTACTTCCCATTTTCCGCCATCCATGTTTGGTCCAAACCTACACTTTGTTTAGCACTGAATATGTTAATGTTGGCGTTGGTTGGTTGTGACTCCATGGCAAGACTGTATTTCAGTGCCTTACGTCCGATGCCTCAGCGTCGGGTTGCCTAAGTCCCGAAGACCCACATCTATCAGAGTCAGTTTAGTGTAGAGGCAGTCGTTCTCAACTGGTGAGGAATCCCCCCCCCCCCCCCCAACTGGGGGTGGGGGTTTAAGGATTTTGGGGTGGAATTAAGACCGCAGATTGGCAGTCTCAAAATGGCTTCGGGCAAAATATACTATTAAGTGACAATTCTTTGACGTTCTAAATGCTTGTTTATTGTATTATGATTAATTTGGTGTGTTAATAAACTATTGTGAATATTTTTTTAAAAATGCACCTTGTGAGGCTGACAATTTTGGAAAGGGGGCAATTCTTCTTCTTTCGTTCACTGAAGAGGGAGGTGACATTCTGACATATGGTGAAAGGGTGTACGGGCCAAAAAAGGTTGAGAACTACTGGTGTAGAGTGTTCACTCCCGACCCGCTACCAATATATCACATCCATAGGGGACTGTGTGATAGATCTCTGCTTCCCCTCACCGAACGCATATTAGAATGTAAACACGTCATAATTCGGTTTTAGATATTTTATTGTTAACAGGCTGCAACGCAATACCCAAAGGGAGAGGTTTGGACATCGCCATCTCATCATGTTCCTCTTGTACCTTGACGGTGTACGAGGTGAAGTATAAACAGCGGGACAGTGCCCGCTTATGGGCTTCATGTATCGAGATTCCCATGGACTCTGCTATTCCCTCTGTCCATAGTGTACATGGCCGGCCTCTTCTTCGGGTTCCATTTGGTCTGTACATCATTGCTTGTTGTTGTATACTGTCAGTTGGTTATTATTCTTTCTTTTTCTTTGAGAAGCAGGAAAAAACACTGATGGCTTGCTAGACCAGTCGCAGGTTTAAGACAGGAACATCTGACCACAAGGAGTCAGTCCCCCATGGCGAGCCAGAGCCAATTGGTCCATCACCTTGCGGTCATGGTTTTCCAGACTACACCGCGGGTATGTGAGGTTGACTTGTGTAGTCTTCAGGTCATCAGCAGGCTACCTATTTTCGATTTCCACCCGTCCCGAGAAAGACTAGTCGATCCACTGATTGCAGGGTCTCTTTCTCTGTTCCTATCAGGTTTGCAGCCACTAAGCTTTCAAGCTAGACCATACTGGTGTACATTAAATGTATCACAAATAACTACGTTGTCCTGGGATATGCATAAATGTGCATCAAGTCTCCATCTTCAACACTTTCACACAAGCTGCCAGAAACAATCCTCGCCGCATCACATCACTAACAACTGTACAACTAACTAGTGAGTTGCCGTCTTGACAGACGATAGCACACGAACTGAGCTGATTGTAGAGACCATGTGTTGCCCAGACATCATGATCCTTCACTCGACCTGCCTAGTTTACTCCGTAATAAAGGTAACACCAATACATCCTGCAGAAGTTGACGGTTCAGCAAAAGCAATGCTCTAACTGTCCGCCTGTCGGAGCTTCCGTCCCAGAGGAAGGGCTTGGTCTGCTGCTATGACTTTGAATCTTTAGGTTTACAAGATTTCGTGAGCGCTGCCCAACATTCGGCGCTAACATAAAGCAGGTAGTACCGTCTATTGTTATAGGTAGCTCAGCCATATCTAAGACCTGACATAACAACTGTATACATTTCCACTAAACACATAACCTGTCATATTTACAGGTATTAATGAAAGTTTCAACGTCTCATCTTTAAACATGTGAATGTAAATGTCAACATATCTTTACGCACGCAAACGTACAATTTCAACGTCACATTTAAAGAGATAAATGTAAATTCCAACATGTCATCTTTACACAAATGAATACACATTTCCACACATCGTCTTTAAAGTCTTCTTTACACAGATGAATGTACATTTCAACTTGTTGCCCGCATGCAAATACAATCATTGCATTAAAGCAACAAAATTAATGAATGTTTAAGACATAATGTTTATCGTCTTATCTTTACGCAAATGAATGTTTATCATTGTCACACATATGAATGATTATCTGTCACCTTCACACATCTAAATGTTTATCACCGTCAACTTAACACATACAAATGTTTATCACTGTCATCATTACACACCCAACTGCTTATCACTCTGGTATCTTTACACATGTAAATGCTTATCATTCTGCCATCTTCACACATACAAATGATTATAATTATGTAATCTTTACACGCGTAGATGGTCACTTCCATTGTATATTCCAGGGCCGTGCGGTAGATTTTCTCAGTACAATTCAAGTCTTCGAAATGCCGCCTCTTAAATGTTTTTTCTTTAAAAATGCCGCCCCCTTACAGTGCCACCGGATGTGGCCGCCACTCTGTATCATAGCACGGTTACATAAGTAAACACACGTAGTATTGTTTGGCGCTCACAGAAGGAGAGGAAAGAAGTAAAGACTTGAGGACGCACAAGACAACATAACATTTGAAAGCTATAGTTACCGACCGGGATTCGAACCCCTGTCACCTCCAAATGGCGACAGCGCCTCGCTGCAGGGACACGTGTACTTCGACGCATGACTAACTAGACACTCCTTGATCTCCTGTATCATAGCACGGCACCACAATGATTTAGCCTCTGTAAACTTCTTACGCCGGTCTCAGTGGCGAAGTAGGCTACTTACGGACTCGATTCGAAACTGGTGTACCCGTGTCCGAAATAGCTGCGCGCGATTTGGCAGATGACCGCGTTACTTTGGTTTTGCGTTGGTATCGGCGCCGGTCGTTCAGAAAGCATTGGCAAACTATGACTGAACGTAAACTTGCCAAGAGATCACAGCGGCAGAAATGCTGGCGTTGACTGCGATGTCCTGTAAAAAGGATATTTAAAAAAACTTCATACACATGTAATATTATTCATAATAGTCACGCGCGCCATTGGACGTCAGGGGAAAGGATCTTCGACTTATTCTGCCTGTCACGTTCCAGTGGAGCACAGAAACCCAACCTAATCAAGCCTTTTGTAGGCTTGTTCGTGATGGGTGGGGTTTTGCAGATAGTTTTCTATAGAGTTAAGTGGAGTTGAGAACCGACATCACTGCACTCAGGGCATTCCCATACGTGCTCCATCCCCTCGTTCAACAGCCAGCGAAGAGTCATACTATTAATCGTTCCCATCGCTATCTGATTAAAAGTTCTCCTGGTCTTCCCTCTCAGTTTTGAGATTCTTCCAGAACCCCTGCCGATCCCCCGCAATCTCATTCTTTCCACATATGGGTTCACAATCTGTTTCCTCACCTTCTCGATCTGTCCCACACGCGCTCGATCACCTCTCCCTTGTCCATAGGCAATATACCACCAAGAGGTGCATAAACTGCCAGCCTTTCAACCTGTTCATTCCCCCGCACGGCCAGGACAAGATATCCATACAATTCTCACAATCTGTGACCTCTGAAGCGAGAATTGCCATTTCTTATGAAACGTTCATTAGTTAGTTAGTCGACATATCATCCTCATTGCACATCGAACCATTCAGTCCATAAGTGCTCGGATCCCCTTCTCGGCAAATCCCGCAGCGTGTAGCGGCTAACGACACCAGTTCTGTGTTGGTTTATCAATCTTCTTTGGCTTCCTGCGTAGTGTTTTTGTTTGGCCACACATCTTTTAATTTGCTGTTCTCGCATCCTGGCCGTGGTTGTAGATTCACAGTCATCATTTGGTTGTTGCGAACGATTTACTTCTCATAAAGCATTTAGAATGTCAGCCTGGTCTATAGCGCGTCCGCCCTCCACAGTAGCCTTACCTGCGAGCTTGTCAGCCCGCTCATTTCCTTGTACTCCCGCATGCCCTGGCACGAAATTGAAACTAATCTTTGTCAGCCGAGACCGCTCCAGAGAGAGCAACCAATCTCTTCGGATCCACCCCATCTCTATCTTGAGCAAGCTCATTGAGTCACTAAGCAAACACGCCCTAGTGAATGTCTGTGTTTCGAGCCATGTTATTGCTTTACTTACTGCCATGACTTCCATAGTCAGGCTACTTGTGGTCACAAGCAAAAGCACCTAGAAACCTCCTTCACAATTCTCCCTCCGGCCTGGGCCGCAAAGGCCCATTAATTCCTCACACGTCGAACGACTGACCCATCTGTGCAAGTGACAGCGTCACCGTCTAACGAATTCTCGAAAATCAACTCTTATACTTCCGCCTCCACAGCAGCCGGATTTTCTTGTCTGCATTTTCTGTCTAGTTGGATGCAAACTGAAAAGGACGTACATAAATCTGTTGGCACTTGTACCCACTCCTCGCCAGGTTCTAAGTCCTCAAGTGAACACACCTGTTGAAGAATGTCTTCGGCTTGACCCATCCACGACCTTCCTCTTTTTAACCTGCTGCCCTTCACCTTCCTAATTTCACTATGCAGTGGATGTTGTGTATTTGCATTGACTCTGAGGTAGGCACGTGCTCTGCAAATTTGTATTCTGTCTTCAATGGTTGGAAAATCAAGAAGGTAGCGCATCGCCCTGCATGCTGTATCTCTTGTACATCCAAGAATAATACACATAGCTTCGTTCTGTATCCTTTCCATCTGCTTACGGCTGAGAGTCAGGATCGCCATCGCATACTCAAAAACAGACATGACCAGCCCCTCGTATAGAAGACATAGATGGCGCTGCTCACAGTTTGCTGCCGCCATCACCCGCATCGCAGCCAAACCCCGCTTGGCCTTTGTTATCACCTGGTCTATGTGCTCATTATAAGCAAGGCTTCGATCAAAACGTATCCCCAGGTAATTCATTGCCTGCGTTCTTTCCACAGTCTCTGAACACAGATTTACAGTTGGTGTTGGAGTGTTGACAATATGGTTATTCAAAGAGAACCATGTCACTGCTGCCTTCGTTGGGTTGACCATTGCCCAGATTCCACACACCAAGTGCTTATGCGATTTAGTTCGGTTTGTAGTTCCACAGCAACCCGATCTCTATCCTTACCCTGACGATACACTAACACATCGTCGGCATATGACAATGTCCTCCCCGGTCCAGTGATCTGCTCGCTGGTAATTCTCACAGTGTAGGCGTTGAAAAGCACCAGAGATAATGGTGATCCCTGTGGCAGGCCCGGATATATTGTTGTTGGTTCAGAAGTCCAACTGCCACATCTAAAAACTACTTTCCGTTGGAAGAGAGCTGCCGCGATCCAACTAAGGAGGAATGGACTTATCTTGAATTCAAGCAGCTGAAACATTAAAAAATCCAACGCCACTCTATTGTACATCTTCAAGATCAATCGCCGCAGAACATGTTTCAATGCCTGAATGGAAACCTTAATAGACATCCTGGGCCAAAAACTGCTGCGTTGGTCCAGGTTTCTCTGTTTGGACGGTACCCTCCAGGGGCAGGTGGGAAGCAACCTTGACTCTCTAGTTGACTTGATATTTTCCTGGCAATTAACTTCTCCAGCAGCTTGTGTATTGTATTTTGCATGGTTATTACCCGGTATCCCTGAATTTGTGTGTGGTTTTTGCCAGGCTTCGACAAGGGAATCAGATAGCTGTGTAACCACTCCTCTTTGACGCTAGCACTCCCTATACCAGTGTTTCCCAACCTTTTTTGTGCCATGCCCCACTTAAGCCTTTCTAAAATTCATATTGCCCCCATCCCCCGCCCCACCCTCAACATATACATTATTTTTAATATTCAAAAATTGAAATGTTCACTAAAGAAACTTGAATGATAGGTTTTAGGAAGAAATCACTAGGTAATAATTGAGCAAACACAGTAAGTAAATTTTCAAAACATATAATGGAGAACTGAAATTCAAGTACAAAATAATTTTAATGAAAGATTTTTCTATATTATTTTAATTATTAGTAATTATTTATTATTTAAATTTAGTGAGATCCTTGCGCTTGATGCTTGCTGCAAAGAGATCTTATGTCAGGTTCCAATTTAGTTAACTTCAGCCTCAAGTCTCCCCGTTTTGTTATATTCAGCCGATTTCTTCCATTTTCGAATTGCCCCCCTTAACAGTCGAATTTCCCCCCTGTGGGGCGTGGGCCCCACGTTGGGAAACACTGCCCTATACTGTTGTTGTACATATTCGCTAGCTCGTTGTCGGTACACATACTGATGTCGTCATACCTTATACCATCTGGCCCTGGTGCACTGTTTCTTGTTCGTCGAAACACAGCCCTGATCTCTTTCACTGTGTCTTCAACTGCAATGTTCTGGGCCTTACACCTGTCTGAGGTAACCGCTTTGGCAAAATGTCGGCCTCTCACGTCTTTCTGGTTGCTATGCTCTAAATAGCGTTCGAAAATGGCTTTGCCTTTACTCGCTTCAGACCTCTGCCAGATAAGGTCAGCGCTTTGCAAGAAATAGAACATTCTTATTCTTGACTACCCAATACATACTTTTATTTAGCCATCAGAACAATTTCAGTGAAGCGTTCATTTCTCCATCTTACTAAGCATATTCATTGAGTCCGCAATGAATAGAACGGAACGACGCTGTTACCGCTTCCATGCTGGAGGTCGTAGTCTTATATGCCAGTTTCAAGCATCGTCCATGAGCATGATTCTTCTGTGCTTCCCTATCTTGTCGTTTGCTGGCTCTGAACCCAAGCATAGTACATACATGTGCTACTACTACCAGTGGTTGCGACTACCAGGAAATGCACTGGACTTATCAAGTTACTTATATAGCCTATCCCTACAGGACATCAGTCAACCCCAACATTTGTTGGCTGTTTATGATTTCTATCATTAATTCCATCCTCTGATAGTCGCTCAAGACGTATTCAGCCAAACAAGGATACAGATAAGTAACTTTAATATTTTCATATAGTGTTTTTCATGTAGTTATGTGTCAGTTTGTGTTTGTTCTGTGCCAACGAAGGCTTTAGCTTCAAAGTCCATGTTGTTACTTATATTCGTGTTCTAGTAAAGCTCACAATCTACTTCTCGTTATTTGGTGATTCATTCATTGCCTTATGATTTCTAGGCACATTTGCGTTCAGTAGTTTGCCACTGCTTTCTCAACAACCAGCACTCATGCCATTGTATGAAAACCAGCATGAGGCAGTCTGCTTCCAAACTGCCGGCGACTGTGTTTCGACCGCAGTCTGTGGGATTGCAAATTGCGTGTGCAACCCCGTCACCACACCACTGGCTACTGGACTGATAAGCCCCAGTAAAAGACGAATACTTTTGGCACTGCAAGAGTTCAACACAGCCCAACTAGCCAAGAGTCATGGGGAGAGTAATCTAATTTATTCAAGAAATATACAAATATAACAGCAGGTGAATCATTTGTGTGTGGAAAACATATATTCTGGGCACACACACACAAGCATGATGGCGACACATGAGATGATTCCATGACAGAAGTGTCAACCACAAATCTTGCCAGTAATTTCACACCATCACAAATCTTGCCAGTAATTTCACACCATCACAAATCTTGCCATTAATTTCACACCATCACAAACAGCAAATGAAATGCAATTCAACTGACACAAGAATGGCAATAATGAGACATGATCGTACACAATACACAAGTACATATTCTATAATGTTGTTGACATATACAGTATGCTGTTATACAAGATGATTACTTTGATTTGGAAGCAGTCAATAATACAATTCTCATGCGATGGTTATATGCAGTCATTCCTGTATGCAGAATTGTCCCTTTGTTCTAATACCTCGGCTACTGGGAGGTCTGTACACCCATGATGACGCTGAAGTGGCTTCAAATACTAGTTATAAAATCCTTATAAAGCAGACATTATTTTAGAAGAGAAAAGAGCCAGGAAGTCACATGGTCATCTCACTTCACAAAGTTATGACCTGCAGTATATGAAGGGCATTTCATCAACTGTTTGGAGTGTTATTTCATAACCCTTACAGTGATTCCCACTGACAGTGGTATTTCATGTCCTGCAGCAGTAAAAGTGGGACACCTGTCATGAAGTATTTCATATCCTCTTGTAGTGGTTCAAAGTGAGACCCCCTGTCGTAAAGTATCTCATACTCTTCGAAAGTGGGATGCTGTGTAATGAATTATCTCAACATCTCCAGCAGTGGTACAAATGGGACACCATGTAATGAAGTATCTCATACTTTCCTACAGTGGTACAAGTGGGACAGTGTTGTGAAGACATTCATACTCTCCTGCAGTGGTACAAGCAGCTCTTAATTACACACATGGGCTACCAGTACACACAGCACACCATCAGTTACCTCTTGCACACAAACTGACTGATGCTTTCTGACAGATGGCAAAGATATTAGAGAGTGGGGAGTGAGGAAAAGAGGGAGAGAACGAGCGAGTGTGTGTGTGTGTGAGAGAGAGGGAGAGAATTAGTGAGAGACAATGGATGAGAGAACAGAGAAGGAGAGGGGAGAGAGAAGTAAAAAAGGAGGGGGGAGAGGAGATAATGTAAACTGAGAGGAGGAGGAAAGAGGAGATAACGTAAACACAGAGGAGGAGGAAAGAGGGAGAGCAGAGAGAGAGAGAGAGAGGAAGGGGGATGGACATACAGGCAGTCAATAATGTTGAGGAAAAGCTGTACATACACATTTACAATATTTACCATTAACAACACACATTAAACCATCACGTTCTGATCTCTCCATATATTTACATACATGCATTTATTTATACAGATATATATATACACACACATTCTCACAGTGAATTATATCGAAATTACACTCCAGATAGCATCATTATAAATCACAGTGTATGGGTGGGAATGAATAAATAGAAGATCAGAGCTATGAGCAATGAAGATCAATTCTATGAGCAATGAAGATCAATTCTATGAGCAATGAAGATCAAGTCTATGAGCAATGAAGATATAAGCTACGAGCAATGAAGATAATAGCTATGAGCAATGGTTATTAATACAGTATACATTCACATTTTAAATATAGAAGTACAGAATGGAGCAGGGCAGCGGCAAAGAAGATTTGGAGGGAAGAGTATAAAAGAGGATACAGCAGACAAGATGAAAATGTATGTAAGAGATACAGGCACATCAGATGTGAACATATCACTTCCAAATGACACTATTATCTCTGAAGTAACAAGCACCACTTCCAAAAGACACCATCATCTGTGAAACAACATGCATCACTTCCAAAAGACACCATCATCTCTGTGAAATAACATGCATCACTTCCAAAAGACGCCATTATCGCTGTGAACAAGCAATACTTCCAATAAACACCATCATTTCCCTGAAGTAACAAAAGTCACTTTCAAATGACGCCATCATCTCTGTGAAATAACACGTATCACTTTCAAAAGACACCATCAACTCTGTGAAGCAAATAATATTCTTCCAAAAAAAAAGCACCATTATCACTGTGAATTAATAGGTGCCACTTCTAAAAGACACCTCAGCTCTGTGAAGTAACAAGTATCACTTTCAAAAGACACCACAGCACTTTAAATACGTGCCACTTCCAAAAGACACTATCTTTGTAATATGCCTTTTGATACTTGATCAGGTTGTGTCTTTCAAACATTTCTGTGGCCTCTTCAATCTACTGTATTCTTGCCCACTTTATGAGTGCTAATCAGAGTTGCCATTTAAAAATTCAGCAAAATTCAAGATGGCAAGTACAGACCTTGTCAGACTTTCTGACTACAATGATTACCAACATTTTGCCTGATTCTACTTTTCTTGCCTAAAACATAGCACAAGTAAAAGTTAGTTGCATATCCTTTACAGGACATTGCAGTCAACTCCAGCATTTATTGACTGTTTGTGAATTACTAGGCAATTTTCTGTTCAGTAGTTGCCATTGCTTTCTGAATAGCTGACCCTTCATACCGTTGAAATAAACACAAAACAATCAGTGGCTGATTTTGAACCATCGACTTGGTGTGGCAGGCAACTGTGAAACTGTATTACTGTTTTAAACAAGGTGTCCAGTGAAACTGTGAATGTGTTCTTTGTGAAACTGTTTCACAGAAGGTGTCCAGTGAAACTGTGAATGTGTTCTATGTGTTATGTTTCAAACAAGGTGTCCAGTGAAACTGTGAATGTGTTCTCTGTGAAACTGTTTCAAACAAGGTATCCAGTGAACCAGTGAATGTTCTCTTTGTATTCTGTGTCTAACTGTCAAAAAACTGTCATTTACTGCCAATATAGTACCTTGCTGTGTATGGCAGAGGGGTCTTTGAGCCTGAGGAATAAAGGCCGCCTGGCTAGTGCAGTCGCTGCGAACTGTGCGGGTTAGGATTTTCTTTTTGCCCCCGACAGAAAAAAATCCGACACCTTACCGAGAGATCGAACCTGGGCCTCCCGAATGAGAGTCCAGCGTTCTAGCCTCTCGGCAGCCGCTCCTCTGTGTCTAACAATGCTAGAATTTCCATCAAAACAACTTATGTAAATGATTCAGTTTTAGTTTAACTACAACTGAACAGACCGCATTTGTACTATGTTCTATCATCTATTATGTTCTTTTAACACGGCATGGAACAAAAAAAAATCACTCTGATATGATGGGCCAGCAACTTGAGTAGTCAATGTTCAAAATATCACTTCCTGCTTGTGTTAAGTGTTCCATGAATAAACTGAGGCTAATTTACACACTTCTGTGTTCGGTTACATGTTGAATTAACACACTTCTGTATTTAGCTACTTATTGAATGCACACACTTCTGTATTCAGAGAAATATTTTAATTCACACAGCTACACGATGTAATCACAAACTTCTGTGTTAGCTTATGTATTAAGAGACACTTCACCCAAGCCCAAGAATACAAATCACTCATTTATTAATGTTTACAAATATTTGTTGGTTCATCTTCATACATATACTGTTAGTTGTGTTAACTAAACTTGCATATGTGTCTGTGTAAAGTCACACAAACTACATTTCCAAGCATATGTGCTACACATCTATCACATGCAAATTACAAATCTCTCAAAACAAGCTCCAGCTTTACAAATCTCTCAAAACAAGCTCCAGCTTTACAAATACATACATTCAAAAGTTACACTCCACACAGATAACATATGCTGCATACCTGACATCAAAAATCAACATTTGCCACACACACGTCAACATTTAAATGTACAGCTCAAAGGTCTATGTACAGCACATCATATGTCACATAACCAAATACTTATGTAATTAGCCATTACCACAAACACACCACTACCCTATTTCTCATAAAAAAAAGTTTGAATCTGAAGTCAAGAAAATGTTCTCGTGCCAGTTATTCCAAATTTATAGCTTTGTTGTGTGGAAGAAAAAGGATGATCCACCTCAAACTTCTACCTCTTCAATAGGACCATCTAAATATGATCTTGTATCTGCCCTTATCTGTTTTATAATTTCTTTACCAGCTTCTGTGTATTTTTCATAGGCTCTGACTAATGAACAGTACAGTTGCATGTATACACAAGTAGCACATGTAATCAACGGTACAGGTGTATGTATACACAAGTAGCACATGTAATCAACAGTACAGTTGCATGTATACACAAGTAGCACATGTAATCACCAGTACAGTTGCATGTATACACAAGTAGCACATGTAATCAACGGTACAGTTGCATGTATACACAAGTAGCACATGTAATCAACGGTACAGTTGCATGTATACACAAGTAGCACATGTAATCAACAGTACAGTTGCATGTATACACAAGTAGCACATGTAATCAACGGTACAGTTGCATGTATACACAAGTAGCACATGTAATCAACAGTACAGTTGCATGTATACACAAGTAGCACATGTAATCACCAGTACAGTTGCATGTATACACAAGTAGCACATGTAATCAACGGTACAGTTGCATGTATACACAAGTAGCACATGTAATCAACGGTACAGTTGCATGTATACACAAGTAACACATGTAATCAACGGTACAGTTGCATGTATACACAAGTAGCACATGTAATCACCAGTACAGTTGCATGTATACACAAGTAGCACATGTAATCACCAGTACAGTTGCATGTATACACAAGTAGCACATGTAATCAACGGTACAGTTGCATGTATACACAAGTAGCACATGTAATCAACGGTACAGTTGCATGTATACACAAGTAGCACATGTAATCAACAGTACAGTTGCATGTATACACAAGTAGCACATGTAATCAACGGTACAGTTGCATGTATACACAAGTAGCACATGTAATCACCAGTACAGTTGCATGTATACACAAGTAGCACATGTAATCAACGGTACAGTTGCATGTATACACAAGTAGCACATGTAATCAACGGTACAGTTGCATGTATACACAAGTAGCACATGTAATCAACAGTACAGTTGCATGTATACACAAGTAGCACATGTAATCAACGGTACAGTTGCATGTATACACAAGTAGCACATGTAATCAACAGTACAGTTGCATGTATACACAAGTAGCACATATAATCAACAGTACAACTGGTTAGATGCACAAATAATATAGGCTGGGAAGCTGAGAAATACAGTTCTCATATATAGTTCTCACTATGCACAATTATGTTTTTTAACATCACTATACCATACTTAATTACATACACTTACAATAACACAACCATACATACATTTCATATCCCTATGCCATATTGGAGATGAGTGAGAGACAGAGATAGGGGAGGGAGAGAAAGAATGAGTGCGAGGATTAGAGAAAGAGACAATGACAGAGAGAGAGACTATAGTGATAGGGTTTAATTATCTGTGTAATACAGTTAGTAAAAGACCCTTTCTCATGAGACTTATTGGCTACATGGTGCTAACCTCACACCTTCACCACCACTGGCATTCAATGAGTCATGTGATCAGTATCACACCAACTGGCATTCAATGAGTCATGTGATCAGTATCACACCAACTGGCATTCAATGAGTCATGTGATCAGTATCACACCAACTGGCATTCAATGAGTCATGTGATCAGTATCACACCAACTGGCATTCAATGAGTCATGTGATCAGTATCACACCAACTGGCATTCAATGAGTCATGTGATCAGTATCACACCAACTGGCATTCAATGAGTCATGTGATCAGTATCACACCAACTGGCATTCAATGAGTCATGTGATCAGTATCACACCAACTGGCATTCAATGAGTCATGTGATCAGTATCACACCAACTGGCATTCAATGAGTCATGTGATCAGTATCACATCAACTACCTTCCCTTCCCTGTAAATGTTCTATTACCTATTTTAAACTGGGCCAATCTGGCATTCCAGGTTAGTAAAAAAAAAAAAAAACCTGCCTCAAAGAAGATTCAAACACACTACCACTGAACTATCAGCCAAGCGTTTACTTATCAGCCACAGGAAAACGTATCTTAGCAATAATATAAATATTCATATCCAGCAGAGGTAGTCCTTGCAATATATGTTGACCAAGCTAGCCAATGTAATGCCAGATGAAAACTATGCACAAATGTATCAATGTGTAATAAATATTCCACTCAGACATTGGGAAGCCTTTATTGAAATTAACATTCTAGAATAACATAGAGCAGTTCTTTTTCATCTCTTTTCTCCGTTCAACAACTAATGTAGTAAATTAATCAAAGCTTGGTTAACAACTATTACAATAATTCTGCTGCATCTATCAATTGTGATTATCACAAATATTTAGCTTATTCGACACCAAACAGTTTATGATAATTTAACAAACTACACAGAAGCCATAAACAATATTTTGCACGATTTTCTGTCTGGCATATTTTGCCGCATTTTCTCAGGTGTATACATGTGTTTGCACCTGCCAAGATGTAGCAAAATATGCTAGGCAATAAATGATTTAACTCTAAATTTAAAATTAACTCTTTAACAGTTGGAGGCCAGCATTTGCAGCTGTATAAATCATGAGTAAATCAATGAAAGAATGTGTAAGCTTAACTAGAACATAATCACCAGTGACAACATGGGCATTGCCACTAAAGTCTTCCTCAGCATACAAACAATAAACATACAACTCATCAAGTAGCAAGCTCTTTACAGAATGTAACTCTCATCACAGTGCATCGAAAAGCATCTCTTATCTCCCACCTCAGGTGTCTGCAATGCCCTGTGTCCATTGTCGAGCTGGACGATCCCCCCGGCCCTTACCCCCTCTATGTCCAAGCTGTCGACAATGCCCTGTGTTCATTTTCATGCTGGTCAACCCCCGCCTGATGCCCCCTCATGCCCAAGGCATCTGCAATGTCCTTTGAACATCTTTTGATACTTCTTCTTCTACGTTCATCCAGACTTTTTCTTTTCCGGGCGTGATTGCGTTGTGTCTGTTTACAGCAGAGCTGCGTTCTTGCGCCGTTAGGCCGACACATCCAACTTCTGCGGGCATTTGTTGACCGGGTTAACCTTCCCGGCATCTTTTGATACAACTACATAAACAATATTATATATATATATATAAGTTACTGAGCTGATTGATGTTAATGATACCCGGCTGTTATCAGCACCATGTATGCATGCCATGTGTTGAATACATGCTAGTCTACAAGGATGGAGCCATCACCTCATCTTATTCCTTGTGTACCTTGCGATGTTGAGGTGAAGCATAAACAGCAGGAGAGTGCCCATTTATTGGCTTCATACATCGAGATTCCCATGGACTCTGTTATTCCCTCTGTCTTTCATTTACACGATTGACTTCTGTTTTCATTTGGTCTGTACGTCATTGCTTGCTGTGGTACACAGTCAAACTCATAGCCTACCGTGTTTCCCAGAAAATAAGACCGGGTCTTATATTAATTTTAGCTTTAAAAAACGCACTAGGGCTTATTTTCAGGGGATGTCATATATATATATATATATATGGGACGCAGAGGTGTTTCCAAGGCACCAGGGCCGGGTTATATACTGGCCAAGACCTATTGACGCGTCCTCGTCGAGCGTCCTGGGCAACAGGTCCCTTCGGGGTCCTGGCTGAAGTCAATAGGATCGCCGATTCCTCCAAAGTCGGAGAGTGTCTGCCTGTACGGCGAGGAACCACCAGTCTGCACACCAATAAGCCAGACATGGGACAACGGATACTCACGCAAACCTCAGGTCCTGTATGACATCACACTGATGTTGGACAACAGGATGCCTTCATCCGACATACAGGACTTCGCGTTGGAGCTCAAGCCAACGAACACAAGCAAGCAAGCATATATATATATATGTATACATATATACACATACACAAAAATCTACATTTACTCATGTTCAAAATTCTACATTTATTCAAATACAACCATGTCATCTTCTTATTTAACACATGTGACTTACTGAATTATGAACCACATCCATTCATTATCAAATGCGCACCAGTGGCCTCTGTACTCCAACTGGCCATTTGGCAACAAGTCTTTCATTCTAGCTGACAATCTTAACTAGGGCTTATTTTAGGGGTAGGTCTTACATTAAAAGCAACCTAAAAAATCATGCCAGGGCTTATTATAGGAGTAGTCTTATTTTCGGTGAAACACGAGTTATTTGGCCAAACCATTTAACTTGCTATTTTCTAATGAAATCTAGAGCTGCTATAACCCCCACTTTAGTCCTGATTTATCAATTCTGATTTTCTCTTTTTTTTATACATTGCGTATTCTTCTCAAGAGTCTCATTTCTTGGCCACATGGCATGGAAGAGACAGGAACACTGAGCTGATCCACGACACTGGTGATCGAGTGAAATGGCGAGTCATGACCACCCACGCTTTCCGGCATGGCACATGATTGATTGATTGAATTTTCCCTCCATTACCACCAGGCTCAAATTTTTTGAGCAGAAAAAATGTGAACAGCATGAACTGATGTACTAACAACAACATAACCACATCAATTTTTGGAAAATAAAAAGAATTCAAAATAAATGACAATTATACGTTAATCAAGTGTATGAAAACACAATTAATGAAAGAAATCTCATACCAACCACTGGGACAACTCATGACATTTTAATAGTTCTTTTCACACATTACATACAAGGCAATCGTCCATGTTTATATAACTGTATACAACAGGCATTATTTGTATGAAAACTGATGTACCATATTCACACACTTGTAATCAAGACTGAAAGTATTTTGGCCATGCATGTAGTGTTCGATCAATGAGTGGGGAGTATCTTTGTTAACTTAGAAATTGGTAAACGATTCCTCAATTTCTGAAGAAACAAGCATGGAACAAAGAGATGTCAGAAACTGATAACAATATTCTCTAAGACATATATCTACCAGAAATATACATTTTATAACATGGTAATGTACTACAGAAAAAAGCAGACTTATAGCCAATGAGATGTAAGAAGAGAAAATGCTGGGAAGAAAAATGATGATGTTTCCAAGCACATTGCAAACTGAATAACAAATAAAACCTTCATATTTTAACACATAAGCATTTACAAACTAAAACAGCAGAAATACAATTATAAAACAATTACCCTGAAGTGACCCAGTAATACCAAAGTGAAGAAACACTACATCAAATCAAGTCGACTCTAAAGCTGAGATATCTAGTGCCTTACTGTAAAGTGATGTTTGATTGCTCAAGAAAATAAATAACTCCTGTCAATTAAACAAGAAAAACAAACGACACCATCAGTTAGTATACAAACTCACGTAAAATGTGAAGATGGGCAACCTAATGCTTGCATCCACCTCACAACATCAAATTTTAAAAAAAAATAAATAAAAAGAAACATTCTAAAAGTCACCAAAATGAAACGGCAATTTAGCAAAGAAAAAATACAGAGCATTTATAATGTTATGTTTATTTCACATCACTAACTTTACAGATGTTTATGTCGCTGAACACCGCAAAATTTATAGATGTTTATACATTGAAATTCACATCACACAGTGAACAATATCAATGTAACATGGTCAATAAAAACAGCTTTGATTTCACTTCAAATAATTCTCAGGACAGCTAAGAGAAGTCTGTAAAGATATGCCAAAAAAACAACATGGAATCTGATGTTTAATTCCTATATACAACGTCTGGAATCACTTCTCTTTTATACATATAAAACAGCTCCTTTTATGTCTGTGATGCTGAATATTCACAATTGAAAAGAGTTCACCATGCTTAATGTTACAGATATTAATGTTTATTATAATTATTCCCTGCTTTCAAGTGAAGTTTTCACCTACAATGAAGAGTGACTGAGATCAATTGACAGCTGCTTCTGCTGGTTCAGCCTCGGCCGGCTGTGGGTGCAGCAGTAGTCGCAGTTGTGCACTGTGCTACTTGTGCTGCCTTTTGCTTCAGCATTGTCCAGTCAAATGTGTAGTCATATTGGTAGTTTAGAGTTCGGAAGAGGATTCGGAAAAGCTGGCGCAGATACATGTAATCTGGGGCCTCTTCAAAGCGTAGACCTCGGCAATAATTCAGATACATGGCAAATTCAGCAGGAAAACCCTTGCAGAGAACTTCAACTGGTGTAGACATTTTCTTTTCACTAATTTTCTCATATTTTTGCTTTTTGGTATTAGCTTTCAGACCCTGCCATGGTAGACTACCTCTGTTGAAATACATGAGCACATAACCGAGTGATTCCATGTCATCTCTGCGACTCTGTTCTATACCAAGGTGAGCATTGATACTAGCATATCGAGCAGTGCCAGTTAAATTTTTATCTTCACGATAGGGGATGTGGGTTCGAGTTCTGCTGTCTCTGTACTTCTTGGCCAGACCAAAATCGATCAAGAAGACCTTATTGCAGTGTCTGCCGATGCCCATGAGGAAATTGTCTGGCTTGATATCTCTATGTATGAAGTTCTTGTTGTGGACATACTCAATACGTCCTATCATTTGATCTGCGAGCATGAGAACCGTTTTCATCGTAAACCTTCTGGAGCAGAAGTTAAACAAGTCTTCTAAACTTGGCCCCAGAAGATCCATAACAAGAACATTGTATTCTTTCTCCTGACCGTAGTAACGGATATGAGGAATACCCACACCACCCTGCAGAATTTTGTACAGCTTGCTTTCATATAAAAGCTGAGGGTGCCGCGCCTTGCATGACTCTAACTTGACAGCAACCTCTTCACCGTTTGTTATGTTGATCCCAAGATAGATGTCACCGAATGACCCGCTGCCGATTTTACGGACCAATCTGTACTTCAGACCAACAATGAACTCTCCAGACTGTTTCCCTGCTCGTTCCTGCGGCTGCTCCATGGCTACAACGACGAGTTTTGAATAATTCCACTATCACACAAAACCCCCAAAGAGATATCTTGTCTATTCACAGACGGAATTCGGTTGCCATCTTGGGTGTAGCAGCACGTATCCCATAGTTCCGCCCTGGCAGACGACAGGCGACTGCGCATGTCTGGCGGAAGTTAGGTGCAGACGTTGACGACAAAGAGGCTGCAGTGCTGCACATTCAGCGAGCGAGGCAGCCAGATGTGATACGATAAACCCAAACTATTCTCGCCAGTTTCTTTCACTTACTCCATCAACTTGTTCACATCTTTCACTATGAGGGGGACTGTAATAATGTCGCGTCACAAGTCTGTTTCTGAGGCTCCAAACCCCTTTGTGCATGAACTGAAGCTAAGTTTCATGGATAAATTGCAGGTATATTGCATATGATATGTTATGTATGTCATTAAATGTGTGTTGAAACAGTATTTTGTTTTGGTTGTTTGTATTGTCTTCCCGTCGCGTAACAGTTTACAGTAAACTAACGGGAAGTAGACGAGTGCAATTTCACAAGGGACTCCGATTTCCAGTGTCAATGGATATACAGTGCTGAATATTCTGATCCAAGTCCGCGGTGTTATATAAACATTGTGATTGTCAGTGTGAGTGAATTTCGTGTGCTCACACTGAAGTGACGTAAAATACTTGATGACAAAGTTTGCGAACTCCAGGTTTGACGTTTACATTTGAGTAACCCGGCTCGTCAGCCAGCGAGTCATAGTGTCAGACTTACTCATGCGGTATTGATTACAGGTGTATCATGGTACACTGATCGTTGGGCTTTCTCATTTCTCACTGACATTTGTTATTTGTTTTGAGTACTACTAACTACACTACGCTATTGCTGTGTATGAAATTTAGTCCTTGGTTCTCTGTTGTTCCTTATTAACTCTTTCTGTCCGCGGTTGATTTAAAATAATTTTTTTTTTTTTTTTTTTTTTTTTTTTTTTTTTTTTTTTTTTTTTTTTTTTTTTTTTTTTTTTTTTTTTTTTTTTTTTTTTTTTTTTTTTTTTTTTTTTTTTTTTTTTTTTTTTTTTTTTTTTTTTTTTTTTTTTTTTTTTTTTTTTTTTTTTTTTTTTTTTTTTTTTTTTTTTTTTTTTTTTTTTTTTTTTTTTTTTTTTTTTTTTTTTTTTTTTTTTTTTTTTTTTTTTTTTTTTTTTTTTTTTTTTTTTTTTTTTTTTTTTTTTTTTTTTTTTTTTTTTTTTTTTTTTTTTTTTTTTTTTTTTTTTTTTTTTTTTTTTTTTTTTTTTTTTTTTTTTTTTTTTTTTTTTTTTTTTTTTTTTTTTTTTTTTTTTTTTTTTTTTTTTTTTTTTTTTTTTTTTTTTTTTTTTTTTTTTTTTTTTTTTTTTTTTTTTTTTTTTTTTTTTTTTTTTTTTTTTTTTTTTTTTTTTTTTTTTTTTTTTTTTTTTTTTTTTTTTTTTTTTTTTTTTTTTTTTTTTTTTTTTTTTTTTTTTTTTTTTTTTTTTTTTTGTTTCTGTAAAAAGTGCTGTTCTCGCGTGACTTCCATGCTAATGACAGATTTAAAAATGCATATAAGAACTCAAATTAATCTATTTTAAAGAATTTGTGACATGGTGGACTGCCGACCATGATTTGCATGGCAAGTGAGAAACACTGCAGCCATTTGTTTGTTGTAAAAAGTGTGGACAAGGTGAAACTACCAATAGCAAGTTGGATGAGAATTGAAAACAAAACTATTCTCGCCAGTTTCTTTCACTTACTCCATCAACTTGTTCACATCTTTCACTATGAGGGGGACTGTAATAATGTCGCGTCACAAGTCTGTTTCTGAGGCTCCAAACCCCTTTGTGCATGAACTGAAGCTTAAGTTTCATGATAAATTGCAGGTATATTGCATTCATTTATATGTTATTATGCATTATTGGTGGAAACAGTATTTTGTTTAGATTTTATTTCATAAATAGTTCGGTTAAAAGAAGGTATATATATCATATCAAGCAATACTATTCTATATGCTATAGGATAGGAAAAGTTAAGTTAAACTTTACACCTGGACTGAACACCTGAGAATAAAATTCAATAAATACTAGGCCCATGGAGAACTATATTTGAGAGTGCTTCTGTTAATGCCACACCAACTCACTTGTCTTGTGTGGTCAGAATAAGTTACAAGTAACAATAAAAAATGGTTTAAAATGAAGAGTTTAGCATTTTGGAAATTGTTGCACCCAGCAAGAGCTTAGCTCATTTGAGGAACAAACACATATTAAAGAAAGAGTTTGTGAATCTAAGTACAGGCTGAAAATTGATATTACCTTCACTTCAGAATATGACAAAATGTTTAGTTCTATAAATCATACAGTAATATTGGCCAGTGATGTCTAGAAAGATCTGTGACTGTGAACCACAAAGAACCTAAAGAAGGAACCTTCTTGATTTTCCAACCATTGAAGACAATACAAATTTGCAGAGCATGTGCCTACCTCAGAGTTAACGCAAACACACAACATCCACTGCATAGTGAAATTAGGAAGGTGAAGGGCAGCAGGATTAAGAAGAGGAAGGTCGTGGATGGGTCAAGCCAAAGACATTCTTCAACAGGTGTGTTCACTTGAGGACATAGAAGCTGACAAGGAGTGGGTACAAGTGCCAACAGATTTCTGTACGTCCTTGTCAGTTTGCATTCAACTAGACAGAAAATGCAGACAAGAAAATCTGGCTGCTGTGGAGGCGGAAGTACAAGCATTGATATGCGAGAATTCCGTAGACGGTGTTGCTGTCATTTACAGAGATGGGTCGGTCGTCCGACATGTGAGAAGCTCATGGGCCTTTACGGCTCAGGCCGGAGGGAGAATTGTGAAGGAGGACTCTGGTGCTTCTGTTGAGACCACAAGTAGCCTGACTATGGAAGTTATGGCAGTAAGTAAAGCAATAACATGGCTCGAGACACAGACATTCTCTAGGGCATGTTTCCTTAGCGACTCAATGAGCATGAGAGGATAAAGATGGGGTGGATCCGAAGAGAGTGGTTGCTGTCTCTGGAGCGGTCTCGCCTGGCAAAGATTAGCTTTATCTTAGTGCCAGGGCATGCGGGAGTATAAGGACATGAGCGGGCTGACAAGCTCACAGATAAGGCTGCTGTGGAAGGCGGACGCGCCATGGACCAGGCTGACATTCTGAATGCTCTACGAGAAGTAAGACTTTTGCAAGAACCAAGTGATGACTGTGAATCTACAACCATGGTCAGACTGTGAGAACAGCAAATTAAAAGAGGGGTGGCCAAACAAGAACACTACGCAGGAAGCCAAAGAAGATTGATAAACAAACACAGAACTGGTGTCGTTAGCTGCTACATGCTGCAGGATTTGCTGAGGAGAGGATCCAAGCATTTATGGACTGAATGGTTCGATGTGCAATGAGATTGATGTGTCGACTAACTAACTAACGAACCTAAAGAAATGCACTTACATAAGGGAATGGTGGTTACCTGTCTTTGAAACATATCAACTTCCATCGTGCTTAATTCTTGGTAAATCATGCACCACTTGAGGTGGCTCAAAAATTGTCACAGATTTACCAGCATCCACTTAGAGTTGCTCCAGTAGTTGAGTTCCACTTAGAGTTGCTCCAGTAGTTGAGTTCCACTTAGAGTTGCTCCAGTAGTTGAGTTCCACTTAGAGTTGCTCCAGTAGTTGAGTTCCACTTAGAGTTGCTCCAGTAGTTGAGTTCCACTTAGAGTTGCTCCAGTAGTTGAGTTCCACTTAGAGTTGCTCCAGTAGTTGAGTTCCAGTTAGAGTTGCTCCAGTAGTTGAGTTCCACTTAGAGTTGCTCCAGTAGTTGAGTTCCACTTAGAGTTGCTCCAGTAGTTGAGTTCCACTTAGAGTTGCTCCAGTAGTTGAGTTCCACTTAGAGTTGCTCCAGTAGTTGAGTTCCACTTAGAGTTGCTCCAGTAGTTGAGTTCCACTTAGAGTTGCTCCAGTAGTTGAGTTCCACTTAGAGTTGCTCCAGTAGTTGAGTTCCACTTAGAGTTGCTCCAGTAGTTGAGTTCCACTTAGAGTTGCTCCAGTAGTTGAGTTCCACTTAGAGTTGCTCCAGTAGTTGAGTTCCAGTTAGAGTTGCTCCAGTAGTTGAGTTCCACTTAGAGTTGCTCCAGTAGTTGAGTTCCACTTAGAGTTGCTCCAGTAGTTGAGTTCCAGTTAGAGTTGCAGCATTCCCACAATGCACTTCTGGCCATCTGTGTTTAACAACAAGCTGAACATTACTATTGCCAGTCATGACAGAATGCTGTAAAAATGGTCTTGTAAAAAAGAAAGATTTTAGCATGTACACTAAGAATTAATTCCGTAAATATTCTTAATGGATTAATAAAACTGAGAGTTGATGCAGTCTCCCACTGCAGAAATGTGTAGTCATTTTGCCTATAGAATTATGCAGTCAAATCAGATCTTTTATAACCCTCGGCCTCTTGTGTACTGTCCATGGGGGTGTGTGTCTATGTGTGTGAGAGAGAGACTGATCCTCAGGTATGTTGTACAAACATTTTCCTTCATAAGGACCTCTGATCTGGCCTGTATAACATGTCAGTACTCTCTTTAAACTGGCTGATATCAAGTTTTAAAAAAAAATAGTTAAAGAACCTTTACTCATTTCATGAGACCTCTGTGCTGTATGGTCCTACACCCAAAATTTTTGACAAATCGACACTCGATGGCCAGGAAGGTCAATCAATAGCTTACTGTTCTCCTCTATTTCCCTGTACATGTTGAAGTTTGAAGTGTGTATTTTAGGCTGGAATGGCAGGGGAATCTAAATCAATGAAAGCATATTCCCTTATACCAAGACTTTGGGTAATTTGCCGTGATTTGTGATTCTTCTACCTTTTCCATATCATTTGTTGTTTCTGTTTAATTCTTTTATTCTACATGTTTGTATTTTTGTCACTTTACATTTGTAACTATAATATTCCTTGTCTGTTACTTTGTGAAATTCACAGTAAAGACATTGTTGTGCTGCTGTTAGATTTTGTCACCTCATGTCCAACTGAATGTTTTTATACTGTACTTTTTCATTGCGATTCATCATCATCATTATCATATGTGCCATGCCGATAAGCATGGGTGGTCATGTTTTGCCATCTCACTCGATCACTAGAGTCATGGATCAGATCAGCGTTCTTGTCTCAACAATGCCACATGGCCAAGCCATCCAGGTGTTTACTTCTTTGTCTTCCCCTTCTTCTCTTCCCCTCAATCTTTCCAGTTGTCACCAAGTTCTCCAATTGATTCCTTCTCATAACGTTACCAAAATATTGTGACTGTGTACATCTAATTTCTTTAATCAGTTTATGGTTTTCATGGTTCTACAAGAACTTTGTCATTGGTTTTTCTGTCTGTCCATGGTATTCTCTGCATTCTCCTCAGAAACCACATTTCCACAGCCACTAGATGTTTTTCAGTCTGTTTGCTCATTGTGATTCATCTGGCCTGCCTTAATTTAGTAATTTTCTCTATTAATCCTTAGTAAAGGTACTATCGTAGACCCTGTGGTAGGATATTAAGTGTTAGGCATTCACATAAACTAGGTCATATTATGAGGTTGGGGTCACCAGTTTCTGTCTTCACCACCTTTCTTTTCCAGAAAATGTGGAAACATAACCTGATAGTCATTGTCCAATACTGGATCAATGTTGGATCAATACCAGATTGCCCCTGCTGAGTGTTCAACCTGGAGCAGATTTGGTGAGCAGTAGCATCAACCTCTGTGCTTTCTGTGATGTTCAGTTGAGTCAAGAACCGACATCACAGAAATCGGGACATTCCCAGACATGCTCCGTCTTTATCTTCAACAACCAGCAAAGAGTCCCAGTACTAATGGTACCAGTTGCAATCTGATTGTTTCCATCTGACCTTTCCTCAGAGAGCTGAGTTGCAGCCTCATTCTCTGGTGTCTCCTTGCTGTACCAATCTCTCCAGGCAATGTTGCCCTATCTTTTTTGCCATACTATATACACCGCCCCAAAGGTCCCAGACCACATCTGCCGTATTGTGCACAATACCCCACCCAGTGGGCAGATCCAGCTAGTCTGTCCAACTGCTCATTTTCCCAGACATCAGCGAGTCCTGGGGAAAAGATCCAATGGATGCTTCCTATCTTAGATTTTTTTAACTGACTGAATAAATGCTCAAATACAGTGTCCACATATAATGTTGAGAGAGCAGGTTCTTCCTAAAGGATCACATGCGTTGCTTATGGATACCTCAAGTCTCCTCAGACAGGTCACACAAGGATCTAACTACAGTGCACAAACTCTGTAGCAACAACAAGGATTCAACTGTGTGTATATTTACAAGAATCCCACACGCTATAAATCTGGAGGAACCGTGCCTTCCATCACTGTTCTTTCCAAACCGTTATTGTTGTTTCATATGGCCAAAGTATTTCAGCCTCCAAGATTTGTTACTACGTATGAGCTAGTTTTATTTGATGTTCAGATCTTGTAGTATCATCCATATTTTCCTTATTCTTGGTCCTTGATATTCTAAGAACTTTTCTAGAACATTTAAGCTCAAATTGTCTTCATTAATCATAGTGAAAAAGTCAATGACTCACATTGGTGTGTTGCCACAGGAGAGATGCATGTTCTCACAAATGTGACTTTGTGTTCTGGTGTTGTGCCATGTGCTGTTAATAATGTTTACTTTCTGTATTGCTATGGCCAGTCAACATCTGACTTCATGTGAACTGTCCCCCATTGTTCTGTTAGTTCCAAAGTACAAGAGGCAGGGAACAGTTTATATCAGTTTATTATTAAAACATAAACAAACAAGAAATAACTGTTTTGGATCTGGAACATAGTTAACAAATTTTGTTACATTTGTTAAATCAAACTTGTCCCAGTAAAGAATTTGGTCAAGATTTTGGCATGTAACACTGCACATTCAAAGTTCAGCATTGCCAGGCATTTTTGTCTTAGACATCAGGTTAAAAGAAGTTCAGGCAACCTGATGTCCTGTAAGGAAAATTAGTACAGCGTTTACCATGACAAAAAAACTTTCTTTTGGGAATGAAGGGATTAGTGTATACTATCTAATCTTGTATCCTTCAGAAAGATCATAAGAGAATGAACATGTAATGAAATGTATGGTTGGCTGTGAAAATACTTCCATGCAGGATTACTTTACTAGTCTTTACTGTGTTGCCCGCTACATGCCTGCCCACTGCATACCTACTTAATTAGTCTGTCACATAGTGAGTTTGTATTAGAATTCCTCATTAAGGTTTATTAGTATATATTTTCTTTGCTGAAAAAAAGAAGAAAAAAAGGTTACGGTAGTTGTACATCAGATACTGCCTGCCAAAATGGATGGTAAAAATTACTGTTTCACATACGTTATGTTATGCCTTTACTAAGTGGGTGATCAGCGCCTTTAGTCTACATCACTTTATTTCAGCTAATAGCAGTTTCTTATGTTTCATTTGTGAGGTAAAACAGATATAAGACAACTGTTAACGTTTATGTTTGCATTGTTGCTACGTGTGTATATGATGGTTATCCCACATACGATCCTTTTGTGTGAATGTGAAGTGCTAACTGCATCACAGACAGTGGCAGGGGACATCTAAGATAGTGGTTTAGAGCATCACTGACAGTGGCAGGGGACATCTAAGATAGTGGCTTGGAGCATCACAGACAGTTTCAGGGGACATCTAAGATAATGGCTTGGAGCATCACAGACACTGGCAGGGGACATTTAAGATAGTGGCTTGCTTGGAGCATCACAGACACTGGCAGGGGACATCTAAGATAGTGGCTTGGAGCATCACAGACACTGGCAGGGGACATTTAAGATAGTAGCTTGGAGCATCACAGACACTGGCAGGGGACATTTAAGATAGTGGCTTGGAGCATCACAGACACTGGCAGGGGACATCTAAGATAGTGGCTTGGAGCATCACAGACACTGGCAGGGAACATCTAAGGTAGTGGCTTGGAGCATCACAGACACTGGCAGGGAACATCTAAGGTAGTGGCTTGGAGCATCACAGACACTGGCAGGGAACATCTAAGGTAGTGGCTTGGAGCATCACAGACATTGGCAGGGGACATTTAAGATAGTGGCTTGGAGCATCACAGACACTGGCAGGGAACATCTAAGATAGTGGCTTGGAGCATCACAGACATTGGCAGGGGACATTTAAGATAGTGGCTTGGAGCATCACAGACATTGGCAGGGGACATTTAAGATAGTGGCTTGGAGCATCACAGACACCGGAAGGGAACATCTAAGATAGTGGCTTGGAGCATCACAGACACTGGCAGGGAACATCTAAGATAGTGGCTTGGAGCATCACAGACACCGGAAGGGAACATCTAAGATAGTGGCTTGGAGCATCACAGACATTGGCAGGGGACATCTAAGATAGTGGCTTGGAGCATCACAGACACCGGAAGGGAACATCTAAGATAGTGGCTTGGAGCATCACAGACATTGGCAGGGAACATCTAAGATAGTGGCTTGGAGCATCACAGACACTGGCAGGGAACATCTAAGATAGTGGCTTGGAGCATCACAGACACCGGAAGGGAACATCTAAGATAGTGGCTTGGAGCATCACAGACACCGGAAGGGAACATCTAAGATAGTGGCTTGGAGCATCACAGACAGTGGTAGGGGACATCTAAGATAGTGGCTTGGAGCATCACAGACACTGGAAGGGAACATCTAAGATAGTGGCTTGGAGCATCACAGACAGTGGTAGGGGACATCTGAGATAGTGGCTTGGGGCATCATTGACAGTGGCAGGGGATGTCTAAGATAGTGGCTTGGGGCATCATTGACAGTGGCAGGGGACATCTAAGATAGTGGCTTGCTTGGAGCATCACAGACACTGGCAGGGGACATCTAAGATAGTGGCTTGGAGCATCACAGACATTGGCAGAGGACATCTAAGATAGTGGCTTGGAGCATCACAGACACCGGAAGGGAACATCTAAGATAGTGGCTTGGGGCATCATTGACAGTGGCAGGGGACGTCTAAGATAGTGGCTTGGGGCATCATTGACAGTGGCAGGGACATCTAAGATAGTGGCTTGGAGCATCACAGACAGTGGCAGGGGACATTAAGATAGTGGCTTGGAGCATCACAGACAGTGGCAGGGGACATTTAAGATAGTGGCTTGGAGCATCACAGACACTGGCAGGGGACATTAAGATAGTGGCTTGGAGCATCACAGACACTGGAAGGGAACATCTAAGATAGTGGCTTGGAGCATCACAGATACTGGCAGGGGACATCTAAGATAGTGGCTTGGAGCATCACAGACACTGGCAGGGGGCATTTAAGATAGTGGCTTGGAGCATCACAGACACTGGCAGGAGACATCTAAGATAGTGGCTTGGAGCATCACAGATACTGGCAGGGAACATCTAAGGTAGTGGCTTGGAGCATCACAGACAGTGGCAGGGGACATCTAAGATAGTAGCTTGGAGCATCACAGACATTGGCAGGGGACATCTAAGATAGTGGCTTGGAGCATCACAGACAGTGGCAGGGGACATCTAAGATAGTGGCTTGGAGCATCACAGACACGTGGCAGGGGACATCTAAGATAGTGGCTTGGAGCATCACAGACAGTGGCAGGGGACATCTAAGATAGTGGCTTGGAGCATCACAGACAGTGGCAGGGGACATTTAAGATAGTGGCTTGGAGCATCACAGACACTGGCAGGGGACATCTAAGATAGTGGCTTGGAGCATCACAGACACTGGCAGGGGACATCTAAGATAGTGGCTTGGAGCATCACAGACACTGGCAGGGGACATTTAAGATAGTGGCTTGGAGCATCACAGACACTGGCAGGGGACATTAAGATAGTAGGCTTGGAGCATCACAGACACTGGCAGGGGACATCTTAAGATAGTGGCTTGGAGCATCACAGACACTGGCAGGGGACATTTAAGATAGTGGCTTGGAGCATCTCAGACACTGGCAGGGGACATCTAAGATAGTGGCTTGCTTGGAGCATCACAGACACTGGCAGGGGACATCTAAGATAGTGGCTTGGAGCATCACAGACACTGGCAGGGGACATCTAAGATAGTGGCTTGGAGCATCACAGACACTGGCAGGGGACATCTAAGATAGTGGCTTGGAGCATCATTGACAGTTTCAGGGGACATCTAAGATAGTGGCTTGGAGCATCACAGACATTGGCAGCGGACATCTGAGATAGTGGCTTGGAGCATCACAGACAGTGGCAGGGGACATCTGAGATAGTGGCTTGGGGCATCATTGACAGTGGCAGGGGACTTCTAAGATAGTGGCTTGGAGCATCACAGACACTGGCAGGGGACATTTAAGATAGTAGCTTGGAGCATCACAGACACTGGCAGGGGACATCTAAGATAGTGGCTTGGAGCATCACAGACACTGGTAGGGAACATCTAAGGTAGTGGCTTGGAGCATCACAGACACTGGCAGGGAACATCTAAGGTAGTGGCTTGGAGCATCACAGACACTGGCAGGGAACATCTAAGGTAGTGGCTTGGAGCATCACAGACATTGGCAGGGGACATTTAAGATAGTGGCTTGGAGCATCACAGACACTGGCAGGGAACATCTAAGATAGTGGCTTGGAGCATCACAGACATTGGCAGGGGACATTTAAGATAGTGGCTTGGAGCATCACAGACATTGGCAGGGGACATTTAAGATAGTGGCTTGGAGCATCACAGACACCGGAAGGGAACATCTAAGATAGTGGCTTGGAGCATCACAGACACTGGCAGGGAACATCTAAGATAGTGGCTTGGAGCATCACAGACACCGGAAGGGAACATCTAAGATAGTGGCTTGGAGCATCACAGACATTGGCAGGGGACATCTAAGATAGTGGCTTGGAGCATCACAGACAGTTTCAGGGGACATCTAAGATAGTGGCTTGGAGCATCACAGACACCGGAAGGGAACATCTAAGATAGTGGCTTGGAGCATCACAGACAGTGGTAGGGGACATCTAAGATAGTGGCTTGGAGCATCACAGACAGTGGTAGGGGACATCTAAGATAGTGGCTTGGAGCATCACAGACACTGGAAGGGAACATCTAAGATAGTGGCTTGGAGCATCACAGACAGTGGTAGGGGACATCTGAGATAGTGGCTTGGGGCATCATTGACAGTGGCAGGGGATGTCTAAGATAGTGGCTTGGGGCATCATTGACAGTGGCAGGGGACATCTAAGATAGTGGCTTGCTTGGAGCATCACAGACACTGGCAGGGGACATCTAAGATAGTGGCTTGGAGCATCACAGACATTGGCAGAGGACATCTAAGATAGTGGCTTGGAGCATCACAGACATTGGCAGCGGACATCTGAGATAGTGGCTTGGGGCATCATTGACAGTGGCAGGGGACGTCTAAGATAGTGGCTTGGGGCATCATTGACAGTGGCAGGGGACATCTAAGATAGTGGCTTGGAGCATCACAGACAGTGGCAGGGGACATTTAAGATAGTGGCTTGGAGCATCACAGACAGTGGCAGGGGACATTTAAGATAGTGGCTTGGAGCATCACAGACACTGGCAGGGGACATTTAAGATAGTGGCTTGGAGCATCACAGACACTGGAAGGGAACATCTAAGATAGTGGCTTGGAGCATCACAGATACTGGCAGGGGACATCTAAGATAGTGGCTTGGAGCATCACAGACACTGGCAGGGGACATTTAAGATAGTGGCTTGGAGCATCACAGACACTGGCAGGAGACATCTAAGATAGTGGCTTGGAGCATCACAGATACTGGCAGGGAACATCTAAGGTAGTGGCTTGGAGCATCACAGACAGTGGCAGGGGACATCTAAGATAGTAGCTTGGAGCATCACAGACAGTGGCAGGGGACATCTAAGATAGTGGCTTGGAGCATCACAGACAGTGGCAGGGGACATTTAAGATAGTAGCTTGGAGCATCACAGACAGTGGCAGGGGACATCTAAGATAGTGGCTTGGAGCATCACAGACAGTGGCAGGGGACATTTAAGATAGTGGCTTGGAGCATCACAGACACTGGCAGGGGACATTTAAGATAGTGGCTTGGAGCATCACAGACACTGGAAGGGAACATCTAAGATAGTGGCTTGGAGCATCACAGATACTGGCAGGGGACATCTAAGATAGTGGCTTGGAGCATCACAGACACTGGCAGGGGACATTTAAGATAGTGGCTTGGAGCATCACAGACACTGGCAGGGGACATCTAAGATAGTGGCTTGGAGCATCACAGACACTGGCAGGGGACATTTAAGATAGTGGCTTGGAGCATCACAGACACTGACAGGGGACATTTAAGATAGTGGCTTGGAGCATCACAGACACTGGAAGGGAACATCTAAGATAGTGGCTTGGAGCATCACAGACACTGGAGGGGAACATCTAAGATAGTGGCTTGGAGCATCACAGATACTGGCAGGGGACATCTAAGATAGTGGCTTGGAGCATCACAGACAGTTTCAGGGGACATCTAAGATAGTGGCTTGGAGCATCACAGACACTGGCAGGGGACATCTAAGATAGTGGCTTGGAGCATCACAGACAGTTTCAGGGGACATCTAAGATAGTGGCTTGGAGCATCACAGATACTGGCAGGGGACATCTAAGATAGTAGCTTGGAGCATCACAGACAGTTTCAGGGGACATCTAAGATAGTGGCTTGGAGCATCACAGACACTGGCAGGGGACATTTAAGATAGTGGCTTGGAGCATCACAGACACTGGCAGGGGACATTTAAGATAGTAGCTTGGAGCATCACAGACACTGGCAGGGGACATCTAAGATAGTGGCTTGGAGCATCACAGACACTGGCAGGGGACATTTAAGATAGTGGCTTGGAGCATCTCAGACACTGGCAGGGGACATCTAAGATAGTGGCTTGCTTGGAGCATCACAGACACTGGCAGGGGACATCTAAGATAGTGGCTTGGAGCATCACAGACACTGGCAGGGGACATCTAAGATAGTGGCTTGGAGCATCACAGACACTGGCAGGGGACATCTAAGATAGTGGCTTGGAGCATCATTGACAGTTTCAGGGGACATCTAAGATAGTGGCTTGGAGCATCACAGACATTGGCAGCGGACATCTGAGATAGTGGCTTGGAGCATCACAGACAGTGGCAGGGGACATCTGAGATAGTGGCTTGGGGCATCATTGACAGTGGCAGGGGACTTCTAAGATAGTGGCTTGGAGCATCACAGACACTGGCAGGGGACATTTAAGATAGTGGCTTGGAGCATCACAGACATTCGCAGCGGATATCTGAGATAGTGGCTTGGGGCATCACTGACAGTGGCAGGGGACATCTAAGATAATGGTTAAGGGCACCACTGATAGTGACAGGGGATGTCTAAGATAATGTGAGGCATCACTGATAGTGGCAGGGGACATCTAAGGGGCATCACTAATATTGCTTAAGATAATCACAGAGAGAAGCTTGGGACATCACTAATAGTGGCATGGGACATTTAAGATAATGGAATGGGACATCACTGATAGTAGCAGAGGACATCTAAGATAATGATTAAGGGCATCACTGATAGTTGCACGAGACATCTAGGAGGCATCACTAATAGTGGCAGGGGGCATCTAAGATAATTGGTAATGGCATCACTGATAGTTGCAGGGGACATATAAGGGGCATCATTAATAGTGACAGCGGACATCTAAGATAATGGTTAAGGACATCACTGATAGTTGCAGCGGGCATTTAAGATAATGGTTAAGGGCATCACTGATAGTTGAAGGGGACATCTGGGGACATCACTGATAGTGGTTAAAATAATCACAAGTAGAAGCTAATGTAATTACATTTAGAGGTTAAGGTTATCATAGAGAGAAGCTAAGGCCACTAAGATAATCACAGACAGTGTATGAGGTCATCACAGATAGTTACTAAGGTCATCTCAGTTAATTACTAAGGTCATAACACATAGTTACTAAGGTCATCCCAGATAGTTACTAAGATCATCTGATATTTACTATGGTCATCTCAGATAGTCAGTTGCTTGCATCAGAATGTGTGAAACAATGACAAGGGGAGTTTTATTAGTCATTGGTTAATGCATGATGAGTTGTCTGGTACACAATGAACCAGTCTTACGTAGCGCACATTTTATGCAACCTCTGTATGAACATTTCATTGTTGAGCTTATCTGGTACTAAACATTCTCAACTTAGTGGAATGCTAAGTGCTATGTCTTAGCTTTTATTAAATGAGTTTACCACCTTCTTTCCTCACATTTTCTTTCCTTAACTTTTTAAAATCTCAGGCTAGTTTAAAACCCATAACTGTTTCCATGGAACTGACCCAACTACCAGCCCATCTGTCTTAACTTTTACGTCTCTATGTCTTATTCTGATCATCTGTTTTTGTTTGCCACTTGGAGACTGTTGCAGTCATTAACATTTTGAAAGTAGGCCAGTAATCGTTACTGCAGGTGAGGGGCTGGTGTTGTTGAATTGTTATGCTTGTTCCATGTTTGTCACAAACTCATCTCAGCTTCGCAAGAACTTTGGCATAAAAAGCTGTTAGAATGGACATGTTGCTGTTTCAAATCTGGCAATCAGTCACTTTACACTGGAAGCTGTCTGACTGGGGTCTCAGGTCAGTAGAGAACTAAGCTCTTGCTGAGAGAATTTCCAGTACCTGGCTGACAGGCTTAGACAAACATGACTGTACACACTCTGTGTCCTCTAGTGATGTTTATTAATTCATGTGGATGGGAATAGAAATGGCGAAGTCAGTGAAATACAATCCTTTAGATAAAACTTTCTCAGATTGGCACTCTAGATGTTTCCTTTGAGATCATATTCATCTCAGGGAACTCTTGTGTTGATTTTGTTTTGACTAGTTCACTCACCTGCTGGTTTGATGATGGTCTTGGGTTAAATTTCACTCACACGCAGGTTTTGTGTGTGTGACTCACTAAGGGGTGGAGCCACCCTTATAAAATGAGTCCAGAATGCTTTCTGGGAAGTTAACACCTGGTGTGGTACACAGAACAGCATCCATTAAGTGCTGGTTGGACGTGAAACTATATGGCTCTCTACATATCCCCACCATGTCATGAGGCATAGAAATGGAGTCCTTGTTTGATTTAACCAAGTAAAGTTACAGCCAAGGGTAAATGACCCTCTACCACCTTAGACAGCCATGAGGGATACTGAGTTATGGTGCTTCTCCCATATTTTAAAATCAGGTAGCAGCACTTGGTGGGGGGTGTGGCCAGTATCAACCCAGCCACCTTTGCCTTCCTGGTACCCATTTTAGGCTGCCTGGACCTGGGAGGCCTGGTCAATTGCAAAAATCCCCAACTAGAAGGAGGATTCGAACACAAAACCAGCAGGCTGGCAGGCAAGCTTGCTAGCTGCTGCTTTACCATAGATTCACAACTGGACAAGTGCCAAGTTTTAATGCAACTGTGGATGGTTTTTGTTTTTTACAGTCAACCTTTAAAAGACATGAGGATTTGGCACAAAATTGTTGTTTTAATTTACTCTCAAAGATTAAGAGTTCAGCATTTCAATGACTTTCAAAACAATAATAATTTTATCAGTGCTAATAAGGAGGACATTTTAAATTTCCAGCTAGGCCATACTAGAACAAACAGTTCAGTAGAAGTGATCCCATCATGAGTAATAGCAAATGTAGCAAAAAACTGGCCTCTGTGCGTTTGCAGCTCTGTCATATTCAGTACTTTTACTGTACTGATGTTTACAAGCGTAGAGATGTTAAAACATTCCACAGTTTATCTTACAAGACGTCATATCATATTTTATATCTCCTCAGTCAGGTTGCCATAATATAATACTTTTACAACTTTCTCCTTCCCTGAAGCTTATGTAATGTTATATCTTGTTTATTTCCTCATCCAGGTTGCTGTAATGTAGTATCTCCAGAACTTTATTCTCCTTCACTGAAGCTTACGTAATGTTATATCATAACTTGTTTATTTCCTCATCCAGGTTGCTGTAATGTCTGTGACCGTGGCTCCAATTCGCCTTATATTTGTTGTGTTATTTCTACTGATGGTGTGGCCATTAGCTGCTCTTGCAGTTGCCTTTCGGTCAGAAGAGGATAAATTGAAACCAGTAACTGGGTGGAGATTGTAAGTATAGTTTAATGTTAGTCTGAATAATTATGGTGTGACAATGTTATGATATTAATGACATTAAAATACAGAGTTCTTGATGAAGAAAAACAAACATACATTTAAAATAAGAAAAGGATTGAGACAAGGATGCCTTTTATCATCTTTATTATTTATATCAGCTGGCTGCTGAGGATGGGGACGAAGCACTTATGGGAATGCCCCAAATTCTGTGATGTCGATTCCTAAATCAATCAATCAATCAATCAATCAATCTTTATTATTTTTATTGATTGTAGATTGGATGGGAGCCTATGTAACTTAGTGACTAGGCACTTGTCTGCTAACCCGGTGGTCATGGGTTCGATCCCCAGCTGAGCAAATTAGAATTTTAAATAATTGACGTGGGCTCTCAGGTCGACCCAGCTTAAAAAAGGGTACCCAGAATACCTTGGGAAGTAAAGATGGCCGGCATGATACTAACCACATTACCCGCCGAGTGTTGATTGGTCTATACAAATATGGATCTAGCACTTTTTGCTTGCTGGCTTATGTTCGCTGGCTGTGAACTCCAGTGTGAAGTCCTGTATGTCGCATGAAGACATCCTGTTGTCCAACATCAGTGTGATGTCATACCGGACCTGACGGCAGTATGAATCATGGTAGGCACTTTTATGTGGTAAGAAACCTGAGGATGGTAGAGTTCCCCCTGATCCTGTGATTTTGGATAAAATGTCTAGCCCTCCCAGGGGCAGAAAACCAACACTTACGTGATGTAAAGCATGGTAAAAATCCTTGATAGTTGGAAATTGAAAACAGCGAGTTCAATAGCCACTTCTAAGACTAAATTCAAAATCAGAAAGCCTATCCACACAAAAACATGTATAGCATGTGTGGTTCTGACAGACAAACACATACATTTGGATCCTTACCTGGGCTATGGAGTTTGTGCATTGTGCTGATTCTTCTTGTGTGATCTATGGGAGGAGACTGGAGCACTAATGGAATTATGGGAGTGTCCAATGAAAACAATCTTTCAAAAAGCTTTCAGACTCAGAGAATTATTTTGTATTTAGACACAGAAGTCACAAACAATATTTTGCACGATTTATTGCCTGACATATTTGGCTGCATCTCATCAGGTGCATACTGCAGAGTTATATATCATGTGAAGTGTGTAAATGAATAACACTTCAGCTGAAACAGTTAATACTCATAGTCACAGTTATCATTCAAATGTGGAACACCTGTTATCCCCTACTATGTGTTTTACTTGTTTCAGCTTACATATTATTCATTTACTCACATTATATGATATATAACTCTGCAGTATGTGGTCAAAACATGCCAGGCAATATATCATGCAGCATATAGTTTGTATCTTCTATGTTTAAATTCACTACGGGAATATATTGTTTTGAATTATTTTGTACTCACATTATGTGACAATATAACCTCCGAGTCATATTGGAAGTGATTCAAAACTATAAAAAAATTAATCAAAATCAGGTGTGTATTTAACATTCTTTCTCTAAGTATCTTGCATTCTTGCTCTCTTCTAGATTGTTGAGGCCAATTATCCTTTTCCTTTGTCGAGCTGTGTTCTTCGCTGGTGGATTCTACTGGGTCACAATGAAAGGAAAACAAGCAAGTTCTAAAGAAGCACCTATTCTATTGGTAGCGCCTCACTCCTCCTTCTTCGATGCTTTGCCCGTTGTATTTCTTGGACTTACGTCTGTGGTAGCCAAGGCATCAACACATCAAATTATGTTATTTGGAAGTAAGTTTCTGTGTCAAGTGTGGACAAATGTGTGTGTATATGTGTCCTGTGGCTTTTTGTGGTGTATATGAAAAGATTCAAAGGTGATGGTGTTTGCCAATATGTTTCTTTTAAACTATTCATCTCTCTTTCTAATTTGCTTCTTTATGTGCTTTAGTCTCCCTGTGTTTCTTTTGCCCTATAGATTCCAGAGGAAGGCCTTTTTAGTTATTCTATTAACAGTAAGTTAATGTAAATTCACGCAATAGAAACCACAGTGACTTTAGGGTTGTGTAGTAGGGTTAGGGGAAGAGCATTGAAAATATTCACGTGTTACACATGCAAAGTTAGATAGTAACCAAAAACTAATAATAGAACAGTGATGTTAGCAATAAATATCTCATAGATAAATCCTTCACAAATTATTGGACTTTACCTGGTTAAAAGCCCCTGTTGGCATTGAGTTGGAGTTTGTTGACAATGGAATACTTAAAGACAGTTGAGGAAACAGGACCAAGCTGAGGCCTGATCCCGGCCAGTTCATCTGTGCAGTGTTGAATCATTATCTGGGTATATCCTAATAGGCCCTTCCACGTATGTTGAGTATCAGTAATGGTTTTGCACACCCCACTTGTTTGTGACCATGGGAGAGGGGTAGGAGAGTATTGCGACACAGTCCACATAAAGATGGTACTTCAGTACCAAGGTGGGGGAAAGTCTCTATGCCACCTCACTCCAATAGATTGGAACACCTATGCATCAAACTAAGGTGTGAAAACTCAAGTCTTCCAGAGGTGTCTCAGCCAATCTTGTTAAAAGACTGGAAATTTGCTTGTGGTCGGTAAATAGGAAGACTTCTGTTTGTGAAGTGGGGCAGGAGGATTGTTGCTGCTTCTGATTCTTCTTCTTCCAACTGCGGTCATCACTATGAATATATCCAAAGAAAGCTGCAGTCAGTTGAGCTGTCGACATCAGACACACCCCCAGCATCTGATAGTTTAGACTGCACAATCCCGGGGTTCCCTAGTTTTGTTTTCGAACTGTTTCAGAGTAGCGATTGCTACTCTTGGCCTGCGTGTGCGTGAATAGTCCATCTGTGTGATAGAAGGGGGTCTCTGTGGTGAAATGGTCAAGCCGTTTACCTCATGCCCCGAAGGTTGTGGGTTTGATTCCGGACTACGCCTTTCGGTTCATGGGTGCATTTTTCTCGGAGACTCCTGGGTGTCGTCACTGGAGCTACGGAGTTCGTGCTTTGTGCAATGCTTTCTGTAGGTGGCCTGCAGAAAGAGACTGAGCCATGTGAGATAAAACCTGTGGCAATAAAGATGATTCTTTCGACTTTTAAGACTTTTTTCTTTGATCTGATAGCCACAATTTTGAATCTAGTTGCTATAGGAACACAACAATTTCAGTGTTAGTAACACCCTGTGTAACTAGCTCACTTCCTCCAAACATCCACAGTATTTACTGCATGTTTGCATCTGTTGGAATGTTCACAAATTTGACCATTCTTTGTCATCTCTTGCATTCCTCATTTACCCCTTTGCATTCCTTGCATTCCTCCTATTCCTTGCATTCCTCATTTACCCCTTTTGTTACACTGATCAGCTTAGGAATTCCTTGAGGCATGTGGAGAGGTGTGCTCAAATTATACAGCTGAAATTGCTGCACTGGAAAGAGAATTATTCCATCTAAATACAATTTTCGTGGCATATTCAGCTTGCTCAGAACGTCATTATCTTCATTGATTTAGAGCCTGCTCTGTTAGCTCTAGAATACAGAGAGCAGTATAGGGCTCAGTTTAGCACAACAGCTTTAAGTTATGACTTGAGAGCCACATGTCAATCATTAAGGTAGGTCCCCAGTCATTCCAAAATGTTAGTTGCATATCCTTTATAGCACATCGCTTCCAACCCCAGTAGTGTTTAGCTGTTTGTGATTTCTTGCCAAGTTTACGTTGAGTAGTTTTGCCATTGCTTTCAAAATGACCAGCACTCATACCATTGAATGAAAATCAACGCAAGGCGGTCTGCTGCCAAATTGTCCACAGCTGTGTTTTGAATTGCGTCTGTAACCCCTTTGCCACTCCTTTGGCTGCATCTTGTCGACTGGTAATGACAAAGCAGATAAACTAGCAAAGAAAGGATCATGACATAGACAGAGGCAAACCTTCCTGACCAACAACTGATAACAGTAAATAAGGAAACATGGTTGAACAAATACACCTGGAAATGCCAAGCAGAAGGTAGACAGACGTATGGGCTTGTGAGCTCAAAGATAACATTAACCTAATGAAAAGGAGGAATCAGAACATGGTTTTCTCACTTTGAACACAAGTCATTTAACAGGCTCTTGAGGAGTACATGCTGTGAGTGTCCAGCTCTTGCTGATATTAAGAAATGTCACTGTTATCAAACCACATCAGCAAAAGAAGTAATAGCAGATGAGTACTTGCGTCTGGCATATCATCAAACCTAAGTGTGTGAGCCCAGGGCTGCTGGGTTGATAATTAACAACATAATGCATTAGTGATACAGTAAAGTGAATATATAATGTAGTTTGTTACATGTTTGACCTGTTGTGTGTGGTAGGTCTCATTGTGTGACAGATAATGTCTAATAAAACTAAGGTCATATTGCTAGCGACTTTTTTTTTACTGCATGTTCAAACCAAAAACTGAGGAAGTGAATTAGTCACTGTAAATGATTACATCTCATGAAGCCATGCCATGGTATATGAAACACCATTAGCATTTCAGACAGCTTCCTGGCTTGAGATTGCTCTTTATGTCTGAAACCTCCCCTCTCTTGCTATCAGATCACATGTGACACTGGCAGTCTCACAATGTTTATATTTGCGTTTTATTGACTCTAAAATGTGCACCATATGTATGCATGTATGATATTTTATCTACCAGGCAGGTGTTTATAAATCTGCCTGTATGACAGATGTACGTATAATCAGTGGATAATCAGGCGGCCTTCGCTTTTTGTAGTTGTTGGTTTTTTGTGAAGGGAGTTAGGGGAAGCATTAATTCAATGTCCACCAAGCAACTAATTCTGCATTCTGTTTACTCCATGCATCACATACTTGTCTTAAATCTGTCTAAGACAGTTCATCTTCATCAAGTGTCTTTACCGTTAGTCGTGGGCTGTCTTGTTTCTGCTTATCTCGTGACCTCCAACAGTGCATCAGTTCATAAGCTGATATTGTTACATGTCATGATGAAATGCTGTCGAGATTCTTCTCTCACTGTCTTTCTCTAGCTCTTTTCCATTAAACTTTCCAGTTGTTCTCTTCTGATAATATGGCCTGTGTATTCGGTTTCCGGTGCTGAAGTGTTCTCGTACTTGGGAAATGATATGACAACACTGTATAATTAGGTGTTCATATATCTGACATATTAGTGTAATGAATGGTTATGAAGTAAATGTCCTGGGTTATATTGCTGTAAATGTGTGAAACACTGAGTACACCACATAATTTAGGCAGTATCATTATGAGGTCCAATGACCTCCCTTCAACCCCCCCTCCCCCTGGTATGATTAGGGGGGAGAGAATGGCGGGCCGGGGGGGGGGGCGTCTTTGTTACGGCTTAACTCGGAGGGAAGTTAGGGCTATTACATTGAAGTTGAAGTTCATTACACTCTAGCACTCCTAGTAAACGCATAGATTCTTCATCTCGGCAAATTTCACTGTGTTATTATTTTTATTAGCATATCCTTTACAGGACATTGCAGTCAACACCAGCATTTTTCAGCCGAGATTGATGTCTTGGCAAGTTTTTACGTTCACTAGTTTGCCGTAGCTTTCTGAAAGACCGGCTCATATACCTCGGTAAGTAACCAGCGCGACGCGATCCGCTGCCGAATCTCGCGCAGCTGTGTTTCGTACGTGTGTATACGGGATTACGAATCCCTTCGCCAGGGAGATCGGCGGTCTACCAGCTACAGAAACATAATAAAATATCTTGGTCACACAAGGCGCATGTAATCAACGCATAGTCAGTTTCTTGCAACAGAATAACTTTACAGCATGTGTCGTGGCGATGACTATTATCTTTGGCATTGCTTTCTTATTGACAAATATACCACTCTACTCCGAAGAGAGTATTTTGTGCTTGCTTCGTTATCTGCGGGATCCGATCTCTGTCTCGCGGGATCCATCCTGTCTATGTCTCCGAGTGAGTGACATCAATACAGCTGTCCCCCTTTTCTCATTAATATTCGCTGGCGCGGATTTCGATAACTGTCGGAAGCTGGGTTTAGCCTAAAAATTGCCCCGGGGCCACTTTCTAAATTCGGAACTTTCCCACATATTTTGTGTGTGCAAGACGTTCTATAACAGGTTGTGTTACTTACACAAATTATGTGGTAAAGATTCGAATTTCGAAAGAGGCTGCCGAAAGTTGCAGCCCTCTACGCGAGCAGTTCGATATGAACTTCCGTTAGCGATATATATAATTCAGAGATCTTGTCTTTCCTTCTTGCCAACTGTCTGCATCTCTCTCTCTGTCTCTCTCTCTCTCTCTGTCTCTCTCTCTCTCTCTCTCTCTCTCTCTCTCTCTCTCTCTCTCTCTCTCTCTCTCTCTCTTTATGTATGCGTGTGTGTGTGTGTGTGTGTAACTAAGTGAGTGTTGTGTGTATTGTTTTTTCGTATTCATCATCATAATCTTCTTCTTCTTCCACTTTTGCCGTCAATCGTCGTGGAGAGGAATAGTTGACTGGACGTTACAGCGCCGAATGAGTGACACTGGATAGTGTCATTCCGTGTGATTATACTTCTCCTGCGTTCATCCGGAGCTTTTTTTCCGGACGTGATTGCGTTGTGCCTGTTTACAGCACAGCTGCGTTCTTGCGCCGTTGGGCCGACACATCCGACTTCTGCGGGCATTTGTTGACCGGGTTATCCTTCCCGGATCTGATTATACATTGTATTGATGTCGTTAATTCATATTCATCTCGGGCGTCCTCTTGCCCTCGTATAAGATATTCTATTGCATAGCGCCAGTACGAGTAGTTGTTGCATTCTAACGAGGTAGCCAAACCATTTGATCGTCTGCCTTTCAGTATTTGTGGCACAAGGTATTGATCCCCCTGTCTGTCTGATCACATCATTGTTTACCCGGTCTCGGATTGTTACGTTGGCAGCTCTTCTCAAGCATCTCATCTCGGAGGTGTTGATTTTACGTGATTGTGATTTGGCTACTGTCCAAGTTTGACATTGATAGCAGAGGCGAATATGCTATTTATTATCTGTCGTGTTCAGTTATCAGTCTACAGAATGGAGTATCGTTAATGTATCCGGCTGTGCACTTATCCCAGCCAGTCCATATATGTCGTACTTTTTTGCCGTTCTATTATACCATTACCCCTTCCCCGTTCAACCTCAGAGTAGAGGTTATCTTAGGGTCCATCCTTGGCTCAGATTAATAATCATGTGACTGAGTCAGCCACAAATAGAATATTTAAATGTGATTGTTGTCCAAAGAGGGTTGTGATATATGGCGTGCTCAGTCAGTATATACTAATATAGCTCCACAAATGTGAAAGAAAGTCCAGTACCGGCCTTGCACACTCGGCTGATTTCTGAGCTTGGAGAGGTCATCAACACAGGTCCTGTGGAGTTGGTATTTTGATGAAACCTGGTCGGGCAAGAAGTCTAAACCAACCTCACTCGGATAGTGAGCCCTTTGCTCATTTTGACATTCATATGCAGGGCCTAGACGACCTGGGCTTAAGAGTTAAAACCCAAGTCACCCAAAGTGATTCACAACCGTTAACACCTCTCTCTCCCTCCACCCCTCTCCCCCTCACGAACTCAATCCGACCTACTGTTCTATTATGAAGACGTCAAGATGCCGTCATGTATTTAGCCTGTAATTGGGTAATTACACATATGTCAGGTCAGACGTCAATACGAACAATTGCGCCATTGTAGATTTATATGAAGAAAGATCTCTCATACGTCAAATACACCACAGTGTTAATCCTACAACTGTTCAATGACATTTATATCTTCATTGGGTATAAAAGCAGCCCGGTGGCTTAATGAACCCGAGCTATTCTGTGTTTATAATTGAACAGCCCCAGTGAAATTATAATCAGTTGTCTAACGCCACACGCCATGATCGCTCTGCACGCTTGCTTGCGTTCGTTGGCTTGAGCTCCAACGCGAAGTCCTGTATGTCGGATGAAGGCATCCTGTTGTCCAGCATCAGTGTGATGTCATACAGGACCTGAGGTTTGCGTGAGTATCCGTTGTCGCATGTCTGGCTTATTGGTGTGCAGACTGGTGGTTCCTCGCCGTGCAGGCAGACACTCTCCGACTTCGGAGGAATCGGCGATCCTACTGACTTTCGCCAGGACCCCGAAGGGACCTGTTGCCCAGGACGCTCGACGAGCTTGCGTCAATAGGTCTTGGCCAGTATATGACCCGGCCCTGGTGCCTTGGATACACCTCTGCGTCCCATGATCGCTCTAATGTTGGTATTTGTCTCTGAGTATAGTCTCATTGGCAAAGGAGTTAAGACATTGTTCGTAGTCCCGTATATCCACGTGGAGAAAACAGCAGCTGCGAGATTTGGCATCCGATCGCGCCGCGCTAGTAACTTACGGGGGTATGTGAGCTGGTCGCTCAGAAAGCAATAGCAAACTACTAGACTTGCCTAGTACATCAACAGCAGCTGAAAAATGCTGGTGTTGAGTGCAACGTCCTTTAAGGGATATGCAACATTAAAAAAAAAATAAAACACTGCACTACATATTTTTATCTTCCAAAGTTTCGTTGGGGTGAACTAATACACGAGATGCTAGGATTTTGTTTCAGCGGTGCCACCTCTGTCAATGTTCTCATTGGGGTGAACTAATACACGAGATGCTAGGATTTTGTTTCAGCGGTGCCACCTCTGTCAATGTTCTCATTGGGGTGAACTAATACACGAGAGGCTAGGACTTTGTTTCAGCGGTGCCACCTCTGTCAATGTTCTCATTGGGGTGAACTAATACACGAGATGCTAGGATTTTGTTTCAGCGGTGCCACCTCTGTCAATGTTCTCATTGGGGTGAACTAATACACGAGATGCTAGGATTTTGTTTCAGCGGTGCCACCTCTGTCAATGTTCTCATTGGGGTGAACTAATACACGAGATGCTAGGATTTTGTTTCAGCGGTGCCACCTCTGTCAATGTTCTCATTGGGGTGAACTAATACACGAGAGGCTAGGATTTTGTTTCAGCGGTGCCACCTCTGTCAATGTTCTCATTGGGGTGAACTAATACACGAGAGGCTAGGACTTTGTTTCAGCGGTGCCACCTCTGTCAATGTTCTCATTGGGGTGAACTAACACACGAGATGCTAGGATTTTGTTTCAGCGGTGCCACCTCTGTCAATGTTCTCATTGGGGTGAACTAAGACACGAGAGGCTAGGATTTTGTTTGAGCGGTGCCACCTCTGTCAATGTTCTCATTGGGGTGAACTAAGACACGAGAGGCTAGGATTTTGTTTCAGCGGTGCCACCTCTGTCAATGTTCTCATTGGGGTGAACTAACACACGAGAGGCTAGGATTTTGTTTCAGCGGTGCCACCTCTGTCAATGTTCTCATTGGGGTGAACTAATACACGAGAGGCTAGGACTTTGTTTCAGCGGTGCCACCTCTGTCAATGTTCTCATTGGGGTGAACTAATACACGAGAGGCTAGGACTTTGTTTCAGCGGTGCCACCTCTGTCAATGTTCTCATTGGGGTGAACTAATACACGAGAGGCTAGGACTTTGTTTCAGCGGTGCCACCTCTGTCAATGTTCTCATTGGGGTGAACTAATACACGAGAGGCTAGGATGTTGTTTCAGCGGTGCCACCTCTGTCAATGTTCTCATTGGGGTGAACTAAGACAGGAGAGGCTAGGATGTTGTTTCAGCGGTGCCACCTCTGTCAATGTTCTCATTCTTTAGAGCGCTGCTGTGTTCAGGCTGTCTTGTTCTTGGAGTTGTAGCCAGTTTCGTAAACACTCTGTATTGCATGGCTATTACATCTTCTCTATTACATAATAATTGCTGGCACCTTGCTCAAACAACGTGAGGAATCCCTAGTTACAAGTTAATTTCATGTACTTTACAGACGTTGTAATCAACCTTAACATTTATGGCCGTTCGTGACATACTAGACAAGGCTAAACGACTGAGCGTAATCTTGTCAAGAAATCAGCAATCAGCTGAAAGATGCTGATGTTGACAGCGATGTCCTGTAAAGGATATGGAAAAAAAGAAAAGGTTAGTTCGGTAGTTTGCCATTGATTTCTAGACTACCGACGCCTCATAATATGGAAATCAACGCAAAGCATTCTGCCTTCATAATTCCACTTCGTACTGATTCGGACGGAACCCACGACTGGGTATAACACGGGAGTATGAAACTGCGCGTGTCACTGTCCCCTAAGCCACAGCGCCGGTTAGAACCTCTAGACCAGTGTTTCCCAACGTGGGGCCCACGCCCCACAGGGGGGCAATTCGATTGTTAAGGGGGCAATTCGAAAATGGAAGAAATCGGCTGGATATAACAAAACGAGGAGACTTGAGACTGAAGTTAACTAAATTGGAACCTGACATAAAATCTCTTTGCAGCAAGCATCAAGCGCAAGGATCTCACTAAATTTAAATAATTACTAATAATTAAAATAATATAGAAAAATCTTTCATTAAAATTATTTTGTACTTGAATTTCTGTTCTCCATTATATGTTTTGAAAATTTACTTACTGTGTTTGCTCAATAATTTCCTAGTGATTTCTTCCTAAAACCTATCGGTCCTTTGGCTAGGATCGGGTGCATTTGCTGCTCTCCCCCCCAGTAGTGCGCCTGGTCTGGTCGGGGGCCGGGATGATCAAATAAAAACCCACCACATATGTTCACCTTAGATGTGGGCCTGGTGGACCACTGTGGGCAATAGCTCACAGTGAGACTAAGGGTCCACACACAAAAAAAGGGGGAGGCGGGGGAACCAGCTTGTCTGGGGTAACTGCCAAACAAAAAAAAAATTCACCAACACTTAAAAGTCGGCAGGGTTGACTTCATTGCACCGGGTTTGATCCCATATGGCTCGGTCTCTTTCCGCAGCGCAGAAAGCGTCGCACAAAGCACGAACTCCGTAGCTCTAGCGACGACCCACAGGAGTCTCCGAAAAATGTAACTCGTGAACCGAAGGACGCGGCCCGGAATCGAACCAACAACCTTCAGAGCCCGAGTTAAATGGCTTGACCACTTCGCCACGAAGACTCCTACCCAACACAATCCACACACAGGGACGCGGGAGCCAGGGGGGGGGGGGAGGGGGCTGCTCTGGCCCCTCTGGGAACCGTGAGCCCTTCAAAAAAAAATGCAAGTTTCTTTAGTGAACATTTCAATTTTTGAATATTAAAAATGATGCATATGTGGGGGGGGGGGGGGGGGCATAAGAAATTTAGAAAGGCTTAGGTGGGGCATAGCACAAAAAAGGTTGGGAAACACTGGTCTAGACGTAGAAAACAATGCATGATGTCTCATTGATTGAACAGTGTGATTATCTCCCGCAGCAACGTGTAAAACATTACACATTTAGAACCTCTTGACATTCAGTAGCTGGCGGTCTAAGGTTTTCTGTTCCTGTGATTGGTTTGTTAGGCAAAGATTACGCGTTCCAAGTGATTCCAGCGTGATTCAGCTTTCATTTGTCGATAACAAATTCCGTTATTACGGTAACAAGCGGGCAGCTAATGTGATAGCGCTGTGGTGACTCATTCAGTTAGTAACCCGTGTATATGGAGACAGCACAAATTGACAGATTGCTATCCTTGGTGTCTCACGGTATCTTCGTGGTTCTCAACCTGTCTTTAATTTACCAGTGACTTTATTTTGAGCTTCACTTACCTCTCCATTCCCTTGACACACCACCTCGGCTTTTGGCTGAATCAACGGTATTTTAATGTATGCAGTGTCACGATCTTTATTTATCTTCTTTTGATGGTTCATAGCGTGCCTGGCTGTTAGGGTGGGGAGTAGATAGATACAGGGTGGACTTTAAAACAACAGAGTGTGCATATCAGTGGTTGATTGATGGAGCATGAATGGCTTGAAGTCTCCGTGAATCGAGAAATCATCAGCAACCCAGATACGTCAACGCAAGTAGTCCACAACGATGAAAGTGGGAAGATAATATCAAGAGATGGACGAACAGTATTCTGACAGAATGTACAGTGGGGACGGGAGACAGACAGTGTTGGAGATCCATTGTAGTAAACCTTCATTGTGGAGACGGCATCTGATTAATTGATTGATTGATTGACATATGGGGATCAGCCATTGGGGAATGAACTTCGCAAAGCTAAAGACCCTCCAGTGGGAGTGTAGCGACCTTAGGATGTGGAGTTGTTGCATGAAAATAGAAGCTTGTGTAGTTATTTAATTTAGATTATCATTTAGTTGTTCGTCTGCATTGCATATAATGATGGAAAAACAAATTGGATGAGAAAAAGCTATAATGGTTTGTCACTTTAGTTTTGTGATTTTGGACTGAATTATAACTTGTCTAGGACGCTTAAAAAAGAAAAAAAAAACTAGTAACAATAGTTAACGGCAATAGCTCCCTTGGGTGTATATTTTGGCTTCCTGTCTCAAGCCAGTATAATAAATACATTGGGAGCAACTAAAGAGCATAACATCTAGGGTTTTACATTCACAGACTAACGGCGAAAATTAATTAGACTATGCCAGTTATGGCACGACCAATGTTCGTGAAGGTCCACTTCAAATTGTCCAACATTACGTGTATCTTTGGCAACACCACGGACACGGTGGGAGGAAGATATACATGTGTATATATAAATAAGTGTATAGATAGCAGGAGAATACCGGGGGTTACTTTCAAACCGCTAATAAATTAAAATAAATAAACTTGTTACCAGTCTTAGAATACTCAGCTCTAATGACGAGCCAGTACTGCAGCGATCAGAAACATGCTCTTATACAGTGTCTAATACATTATAGACACAGAAGAACGTGGTACATAAAGGACTGGAGGTTTGATATAACGATAGTATAGGGTCTAGTAGGAAAGACTAGACACGCTCCGGAGAATCTTAAATGATAAATCCGTGGTGCTGGATAGAATACACGTTGAGGAAATGGGTTAACAACACTAGATAGTTCTGCTTCTGGAGCTCCGAGCTTGAAATACATAAATAAGGGAGGTCATAAAACACACACACACGCGCACACACATACCCATGCTGAACACAGATTTGAGAGAGCATGTGATCTGGGTGCACACACTGCAATAGATAGGAGGCTATAGGATGGAGTGACGTCATATGGTTCAGGTCATAAGTTCCCTGGGCTTGAGTTGGGGGGGGGGGGGGATAAATAGAATAGAAACTATAAATTATGTGCATATATTATTGTATACAAGGAACACATTCTTTTAAGAGCATTCTGTGTGGCAGTCAGATTTGATAATACATCTGGTATTAAGTATGGATGTTCTCTTTAGAACTTCAGACGGTTATTTTGGTCTTCCCTAGAAATATGGCGCATACTGAAACCTCGTTAAAATATGACTCGTAATGTTAACAGCTAGTTGCATGTCCTTTACATGACGTTGCACCAGGTGTGTGCACGTATTCAGTCGCACCATTTATTGGCTGTGATGTACTATGTAATTTCACGTTCAGTAGTTTGACATTAACTACTGAGCGTAATCTTGCCAAGAAATCAACAGCAGTAGTAAAATGCTGGTGTTGACAGCGATATCCTGTAAATAGGATATGAGCTCATAGAAATACGGTTCTTGGCTCGACTCGTGAGAAATACGTCACGATCCAAACCAGAGGTAATGTCCTAGCTCGTGATTGGCAGACAGGTTGCAGAGACACAACATGATATATGTGAGGTTCGTGTAGCGCCGCGGCCTTGGCCGTATGCAGGACAAGTACATCTGCAACTGAATACATTTTATCTGTCACGCCGGGTGCTTGAAACATCTATGTCCTTCTCACGACGTTGCCATCAGCTCCAACCTCAGGTTGATTTCCTAGACAAGTTTACGTTCGGTAGTTTATTATTTTCTGAACGAGAAGTCAACACTGAAGTTCAAAATGTAGGAAACGATCCGCTACCTCGTCATTAGCGTATCGGAAGTTTAAGAACTTGAACGCTTTTATCATTTCCGCCATGTAAAAGCCTGCGCCGGGCGGTGTTTCATCGTAATTTTTGGATGTTACCAACACAAATTGGGCGTTGTAGTAACAGTAGACATGGCAGCTGTTACAGTGTTAATTCAGTCTGACTTCAGAACTTATGGGAGGAGCCACTGGATGTTCACGTGGAGCAGCGAAAATGCCCATGGGCAGCCGGAGGATTTAACTCTGTCAGTTCCAGACATACTGGCGACTTGCCGTTTTGACAGGCGAGAATTTATTACATTGTGCTTTTAAAAAAGTCATAATTACAAACCATGGCGGGGACCAGGGCTGGAGTTATGCCTCTCCATAGTACACAGCCAGGGCTGAATTATAGAGACAATGTGTTGCCCGTGCAGCATTATCCCTCTCTCGGCCTGCCTAGTTCACTCCAGAGGAAAGGTAACACCCAATACATCTGGAACAAGATAAGCTGCAGGAGCTGCCTGATCAGCAAAGCAATGCTCTAACTGTCCGCCTGTTGGAGCTTCCATCCTAAACCAGTTTCAGACAGTTGTTAGTTTAAAGTAATGACATTCTAAGAAAAGCTGGAGTGAGCGTGATTACTGCCTGGGACGTTAAGGTGATTAGGTAACAATCGTGAGATGGGGGAAACAACTGTCTGTGACTGGAAGTTAGTTGTATGTCCTTTATAGGACGCACCGCTCAACCCTAGAATTTATTGACTGGTTGTAATTTTGAGACAGTTTTATGTTAAGTAGTTTACCAGTGCTTTCTGAATTGCCGACGATCATACCATTGGGACAATTAACACAAAGCAATCCGCTCCCAAATGTGCGTCTGACTTCAAGCCCGGCATTTCATAATTGTGAAACTATGTCCACTACCCCTAGGCCACACACGCCAATCTCTGTGTCTGGGGAATTCTAGGAAATTGCAGTTCATTTGATCTCATAAGTCATGTTGGTTTGATTTGAATGACTAATGTTGCTTACGGCTATCTCCGTAGGTGCTCTAGTCTTCTCCCAAAGAGCACACAGCCCCACAACAGCGTGCACGAACTCCTTTGCGCGTTTATTACTATTCCCAATCCCGAAAAGAGATTTGTATTTTCGTGGGTAAGTTTTCTAATTTGAAAATGTAACCTGGACAGCGGCCTGCTCGTGTCAATGTCCAACCGCCGGGATCTGCGCCACGTGCTGCCACATCTGGTATTACTTTGTTTCTAATTAACTTGTCATTGCATCTCCTTTACAGGTGGTTGCAATAACTCCCAGCTCATATTGACTGTTTGTGATTTAATGGGCAATCTTACGTTCAGTAGATTGCCATTGATTTCTGATCGAGTCGCAAACATACAGTCCTAGTTATTGTAAATGCCGCATTTCATTTTTAGAATTTTCTGTGCCCCATTTCCCTGTACCTGGACGTGTGTGTTTTTATTCTTTCTATAACGCCCTCTCTCTCTCTCTCTCTCTCTCTCTCTCTCTCTCTCTCTCTCTCTCTCTCTCTCTCTCTCTCTCTCTCTCTCTCCTCTCTCTCTCTCCCTATGTTGCTGTGTGTGTACATGTGTGTTTTGTTTCCTGTTTCACTGTATGTGTGTGTGTGTTAGTTATATTTCCTATTTCGCTGTGTGTTGTCTGTGTCGTATTTCGCTGTGTGTTTTATATGTCCTGTTTCGCTGTGTGTTTTCTGTTTCTAATACCCCCGCGTGTGTGCGTGTGCTTCATTCTTATATCGTCACTGAACTTTGTCCGTCGCCAGATCAGCGTATTTTATTTTAGCAGCGCCACCCACCGAATCTGACCTGTCGCCGCTAACTTAACATGCAGGATGTCCTGTTTCTTACATTGACCTAGTGTCTGGAGAACTTCAGAGTCGCGAATGTTTGAAATAGTGCACTTACTTGATGAGACACGAACGTGGAGAGAAGGGGCGAAACAGTTCTCAAACTGTATGATTTGTCGCACTAGTACGGCACTAGAGAGCCACAAATGTTGCTATGTTACGCTTATCAAGGGAGCCGCGGCAGCTCGCCTGCCGGCCCTGCGGTCATGGATTCGATCCGTGTAGAGGCGGATTCAATTTGTTTAAGCTCACCTGGGCTACCATGTGGACTCAGCCTACAATAAGTACCCGGAAATGTCTCGGGAAGTAAAAGTTATGGCTGTGATACAGACCACATTACGCACCCAGTGCCGATTGACCTATTCACTATGAGTCCAGCACCACATGCTCATTGCCCCTAAAGATGTCCAAAAGGACCACTCACTTAAAAAATCAACTCTTATGGTCTTAGAAGCGTAAAATACGCATTCCACATTGCAAACATAAATCTAGCGATGACACTTAGCTCTGTCGTTGTACACTTGCTATGTGTCCAGTGGTGTATTCAAATAGCCACCCGTTATGTTGCAGGCCATGAAAACCTCACTGCTGGAAGTTCTGTTCCTGAGGCATTCATTGATTCGATTCAGGAACCATCTTCATTGCACTTGACATTATTCATTCATGTCTCTATGTCCTCCTGATTGTAGGTTACACCAGAAGGTTCTCAACTCAAAGCGCGAAGTCCACAGCCAGCATCATAGTATGCACATTCTAAACACCGCATATCCTATACATATTCTGTTGTTGGTCAGTTTTCTGATGATGAAATTAGCCACGGCTGCAGCACATGCTACACTCTTTATGAGTTCAATGGTAACATGGTTTTTAACGTGTGCATCGTGCACCCGGGGCCATCCGTTTTGTCGCCCATACCCTACAAATGCATGCGTCTACTACGCTGTTTCCGCGGGCTGGTTGATTAGTATCACGCCCTCGTGGCTGTTGTTATGTTTATTTAGAAACCAGCAACGGGATTGGCACCCGTCACTGCTGTAGTTACCCCACACCTCTTGGCAATAAAACAAACAGCTATTTTTCTCAGTAACATTTGTGGCTGGTTTATTCCGATAGTTTGGCTCTTGAAAAAAAAAAAAAAACCATGAAAACGCTTGGGAATCGTTGACATAGAGAACACAGTAAACGACGTCAGTCAGAAATCTGAAAACTACAGCATGAATTTACCTGAAATGTGTATAATTTAAATTGTACCGCGACCACTCGGGTAGCAATTATCAAGTACGACTAAATGTAGCTCTCGTTGTAGCCTCGCCGCCAGGGGTGGTAGACACATGCTCACTTGTTTCTTTGTGCCAAGCACACGTCCTAAGCTCAGCTCCAGGAGGGAAACGAAGATTCTGGCAAACATATTGGTGTGCCGCGCAGTGCTCGCAGGTGCGTCTTGCAGGGTCACCTTTCTGTAAATATTTATTTTAAAACGGCAACTATAACAATTCAGGGCATGTTAAAAATCGTAAGGGGGGGGGGGGGCTACGGAATTGAGTGGAGTATAGCATGGAATTACTTTCAATAAATAACTTTCACCATCTCTATTCGGGAATGACAATAGCAATAAGCGTGACGATAACAAGACAATGTTTAAACGGCTCTCCTAATTTGCGGCTTGTCCTGCCAGGCTCGTCAACTACTCCTCCCTAGGTCCCATGATTGGTGGTAGTATTATTTGCTAGCCAGAATGCCACAGATTTTGGGAGATAATTTGATGGTTGCCTCTTAACTTCTACGTACACTTGGTTTTTGTTGCCCTCCACCTTTAGCAATGGATGGCTAGAGCGAGCAAGTACGCTCCTTGCTTGATTCCAAAACAAAAATTCCAAACTCGGCCTCTTTCAACCTGCTTCATTTAGCCTTGGAGTACGCTCCTTGTAGCATCCTGATTAAATAGCCAGAGAGCATCCGAGGTGTCCATTCATCCCAATGGATACTCAGTTATGAAAGCTGCGTCAGCCACGCCTCAGTGGGCCCATCGCCTGCCATGTGGATGTGTAGTGGGAAGTTTCCCTGTTTCCAGATAAAACTTAGCCTGGGAGAAAAACCTCTCTCTTTCTCTCCTCTTTTCCTTTTCTCTCTCTCTCCCCCTATCTCTCTCTCCCTCTCTCCCCTCTCTCATCTCCTCTCTCTCTCTCTCCCCTCTCTCTCTCTCTCTCTCTCTCTCTCTCTCTCTCTCTCTCTCTCTCTCTCATCGCTCTCTCCCCTCTCTTTTCTCTCTCTCTCTCTCTCTCTCTCATACACACTTCACTTGCTTAGAGTAGTTTCAGTGGTAAATTACCCCGAACACAAGCTCTTCATACTACACATGGCCACACTTATATACGTTGATTAGTGTTTGCACTTCCCGATGTCTGCTGCAGTCTCTACTTCCCGTACAAGCTTGACACCCAGCACGGAGAGATTTTATGCCAATTGTTCACAACTGATCTGGTCCAAGAAGATTCGCAACCATCCAGATGTAAGCACAGGTTGAAGCCTACCCGTGTTCAAGTTCCCATACCCTCCTGACATAGGTATATGATTTTCTCATACGTTCTTGACCAAACCATGTAGTTAGTCAATATCATGCCGCCCACCTAACCTTTTGGGATGGGTCGACCCCACTGCTGTGTTCTACGTTTTATATATATAATATTATATATATATATTATATATATATAATAAAATATATATATATAATATAATATAATATATTATTGTGTGTGTGTGTGTGTGTGTGATCTGGGTTGAACCAAGGACCCCCGAACCAGCAGGCAGGTAATTGGCCACTTCGCAGCTGCAGCTGCACAATTCAGGTGTCAGGAGTAAACATCAGAATCATGCTTGTGTTCACTTTGTTTGCTGTGGCTTGATATGCCAATATGTGTATAAAATCCTTCAACATGGAAGCTATGTTTGTACCAGTAAAGCATTCCAGGGCTAGGCAGCCTACAGTGGGTACAGGGGATGTCTTGGGAAGTAAAGCGATCTGCCTGATACCAACCACATCACCCACCGAGTGCCCATTTATCTATAAAACATGCGTCTAGGACCATATGCCGGGTGTGCCCTTTAGGTGTGTAAGAGCCTGTACTTAGAAAGGATTCCATGTGGCGCTGGTAATTTTCCAACAGTGAAACTCTGAGGTCTCATGTGTATACAACGGTAATGTATAGCTATACACCTGCCATTTCACACAGCATAGTCGTCATCCGTGCTACTATCATGTACATCCCTGGCCCACCACAGGGGTCACCACTATCTCTGGTGCTGTGCAACGCCTAAATGTGAGAATCACCAGCGAGAGATCACTGGACCGGGGAGGACATTGTCATATGCCGTGATCATAAGGTTAATGATAGAGATCAGGTTGCTGTAGAACTACAAACCAACTAAATCGCATAAGTACTTGGTGTGTTGAAGCTGGCGCAATGGTCAACCCCAAAAAAGACAACAGTGACTTGGTTCTCAGTGAATAATCATATTTTTAACACTCCAAAATCAACTGTAAATCTGTGTTCAGAGACTGTGGAAAGAACGCAGGCAATGAATTACCTGGGGATACGGTTTGATCGAAGCTTTGCTTATAATGAGCACAGAGAGCATGGTGTATAACAAAGGCCAAGCGGGGGGTTTTGGCTGGCGAATGGGGGGGGCGGGGGCGGGTGATGGCGGTGGTTAAACTGAACTGGGAGAAAGTGGCCATCCTATGTCTTTTATACGAGGGTCTGATCATGTCTAGTTTTTGAGAAAGCGATGGCGATCCTGACTCTCAAGCCGTAAGCAGATAGAAAGGATGGAAAAGATACAGAACGGAAGGCCATGTGCATTAGTTCTTGGGATGTACAAGAGATACAGCATGGCAGGGTGATGCGCTTACCTTCGTTTTATTTTCCAACCATTGAAAACAAAATACAAATTTCAGAGCATCGTGCCTACCTCAGAGTTAATGCAAACACACAATACCACTGCTATGTGAAATTAGGAAGGTGAAGGGCAGCAGGTTAAAAAGAGGAAGGTCGTGGATGGGTCAAGCCGGAAGACATTCTTCAACAGGTGTGTTCACTGTGAGCTTAAGAACCTGGCCGAGGAGTGGGTACAAGTACTAATAGATTTCTGTACGTCCTTTTCAGTTTGCATCCAACTAGACAGAACAATGCAGACAAGAAAATCCGGCTGCTGTGGAGGCGGAAGTACAAGCGTTGATTTTTCGAGAATTCGTTAGACGGTGATGCTGTCATTTACACAGAGGGGTCGGTCGTCCGACATGTGAGAAGCTCATGGGCCTTTACGGCGCGGGCCGGAGGGAGAATTGTGAAGGAGGACTCTGGTGCTTTTGTTGAGACCACAAGTAGCCTGACTAATGGAAGTCATGGCAGTAAGTAAAGCAATAACATGGCTCGAGACACAGACATTCACTAGGGCATGTTTCCTTAGCGACTGAATCAGCATGCTCAAGAGGATAGAGATAGGGTGGATCCGGAGAGATTGGTTGCTGTCTCTGGAGCGGTCTCCGCTGGCAAAGATTAGTTTCATCTTAGTGCCAGGGCATGCAGGAGTACAAGGAAATGAGCGGGCTGACAAGCTCGCAGGTGAGGCTATTGTGGAGGGCGGACGCGCCATGGACCAGGCTGACATTCTGAATGCTCTACGACAGTGGTTCTCAACCGGTGGGGAACCCCCCCCCCCCCCCCAGGGGAAATTTTAGGGGTTCCAGGGAGGGGGGGGGGAATGAAGACCATTTCAAGATCGCATTAATACAAGAACCGGTTACTTGATATTGTTTTTCCCTTCATACTTTACAGTTAAGTACGTCTCATCCTTCTAAAATTCATTTTATAAAGTCAGTAGACCCACAAATCATGTTTTATGTGGATGTCTAGACTTGTTTGTTCTATTAAATTTACCTTACATTTTTATGTATACTGTGTAGGGGTGGGGGGATTTTTAGATAGGAAATATGAAAGGGGGGGGGGGGGGGGATGACGTTCTGAAAATACGGTGAAGGGGGGCACAGGCCAAATTTTTTGATAGGTGGGGAGGGGGAGAATGACGTTCTGAAAATATGGTGAAGGGGGCACGGCCAAAAAAGGTTGAGAGCCACTGCTCTACGAGAAGTAAGGCTTTTGCGAGAACCAAGTGATGACTGTGAATCTACAACCATGGACAGACTGCGAGAACGGCAAATTAAAAGAGGTGTGGCCCCAAAAAAGAAAACTACGCAGGAAGCCAAAGAAGATTGATAAACCAACACAGAACTGGTGTCTTTTAGCCGCTACACGCTGCGGGATTTGCTGAGGAGGGGGTCCGAGCACTTATAGACTGAATGGTTCAATGGGGATGATCTGTCGACTAACTAACTAACCAACCAACCAACTAACTAACTAACTAACTAACTAACTAACTAACTAACTAACTAAACTAACTAACTAACTAACTGTGCAATGTGGCCCCATCTGAAAACCTAGGCTTTTGTACTGACATGTTGCAGAAACATTCTTAGGAAACAATGTATCAAGAAAAGAAACAAACGGATTGGTTGCTATAAAACGGCACAGGGGTCGTATTATATCGCGTTGGTGTACACAGAAGATGGCAGACACCCACAGAAGTTAATGCACGAGACGGGGGAACTGGCGAAGTATTGAGGCTTTCCTGCGGGCTGTGGTGACAGCACCTGACTTCCTACATGATGGTGATGATGGTCTCATTAGCTGTATTGTGGATGTGAAATCTTCCAGGTGGGAATTGCATGCAAGAATATGTTCTTCGTTGATACAATGTAATGTAAGTGTGAGGTTTATCGTTTGTTGGTCTAGCTGTGAGACGAGGGGATCTGGAGAAGGTTTTGACAACTGGCAATTAATGATGCCAAGGACACACGCTGACAGTGGGAGAAAATACTGGATAAATTAACAGAGAGGCACGGAAAACAATCAGCAGTCGAACTTATAAAGAACACTCTTAGGGCTGCTTGTGTATGAACATAATTGCCTCGCCTTTCGGCATGGCGCTTGATGATGATGACGATGTGGTATGTAACTCCGCGCATTAGCAATCATTAACATTGTCTCTTAGAGAACAAAATCCTTTCCGTCGTCACCATCGAGGTCCTTGGAAAATGGTGTGGATCAGTATCTTCATATCCAAAGCTCCGTTCTTCAGCGGAATGTATGAGTTTTTTTTTTTAATATTCTGATGGCGTTCCATTGTACGATAAAAGTCTGTCAAGTGTTTTGTCTCGCTGCCTATCGCTATATCCTTCCCGTTAATCGTGCCATTTGTTAAAGTGTTTCCTCTTCTGGTAATGTGCCGTAACAAGTTGACCTCTCCCTTGTGATGTAACTGATGTTTGTTCTGTTTCCCATTTGTAGACCAAACTCGATCTCTATATAAACTCAATGAAGGGCGTTCAGTGCTGGATTCTCAAGTGTACCCGTTGACTATACAAACAAACCGCGAAAATACCATTTGTTGTAACATGAATATTTGTATATGGTTTGTTGTGTTTATGATTTATATAAATACTGTACATTTGATACGACTCTTATAATATTCTTTCGGCCATTTTATTCCTGGCTATCTTTATGTCAAGTAAAACCCAACCCAACACTTGGAGGATACAGACGCAACAAAGAGTCATGGCTGAATGCGGCGGTCTTTGCTCAAGATGTTTACGAAGGATTTCAGGTCAGAGAAGAGACATGTGCGGCCGCCATAGACTTAGAGGACGCATATAACAGGGTATCTTCGAGCACTTGATGCAAACCCTCCTCAGACTGAAAGTGCACCCTCACCTTGTACGATGGATAGCTGCAGTTCTACTCCAAAGGAAGGTGGTGCTAAGATGCGGGAGTTGGTCTTCTGAGCCGATAACGATATGTCCAGGATTACCGCAGGGTTCACCACTGTCACCAGTACTATTCAACGTGTATACGGTGCCGATCACTGAACAACAGTTGGATGGGAGGGGTAGGACTCTATCATTCGTTGACGACATCCTCGTGTAATCGACAGGGTCGAGATAGACAGGCGGTTGCCAACTATATGCAGGGCGAACTAGATCGAATTTCCTCATGGGTGTGCTATGCCGATGCCCTTGTCAACCCTGCAAAGGCAACGGTTACATGGTTCTCACTAAACAACCATATTGTGAAAACAGACCTGCCGGCAGTAGAATGGATGGGAGCATTCTGAGTAGAACCCAGTCAATGACATATCTTGGCGTGAGGCTTGATCGTAGCCTGTCCTTCAGAGATCATGTCGATTATGTCATACGAAGGCTCGAAAAAGGTTTGGCAGCAATGAGAGTCATGGCGACTGCCAATATCGAGCAAAGACTGCTATTACTTCTGTTCCAAGGACTTGTGCTTTCACGCATCGAGTATGCCCTGGCCATCCTCACTGTCAGCCCTACACAGATTGGAAGACTTGAAAAGGTACAAAACGAAGCCAATGCGCATCATTTTGGGCTGCACGAGAGACACCAGCTGTGTAGCAATGAGATACCTCCTTGACTTCCCGACAATGGAACACAGGATCAAGATCTGGAGAGCTCGTGCATACTTAAAAATAAGTGCAGATGAGCAGCACCCTCTGCATGACGCTGTATTCAGAGAAAAGGGTGACAGGCTAAAGAGGGGCAAATCATGGATGGGTCGGGCGGAAGATGTCGTCGGACAGGTCTGCAGTCTTACCAGTATAAACCCCGGCAAGGAATGGGTGCCGGTGCCTCCAGCTTTTAAGTGTACCTTCTCCTGCATTATCACACTCGACAGACGGTGCAGAGAGCAGAACCCTGCCGCTGTCAATGCAGAGGTTAACGCGCTCATCTATGATCACTCAGATAGCCCCGAAGTGCTCATCTATACAGATAGATCTGTTGTAAAGCAGCAGAGAAGTGCGTGGGCATTTACAGCCCGTTCAGCGGGCCGAACCGTTCAAGAATCCAGTGGTGCCCACTCTATGACCACGAGCAGCATGACGATGGAGGTGATGGCAGTTACACAGGCTTTCATATGGCTGGAATCACAGCATTATACCAACGTGTGTGTACTAAGTGATTCAATGAGCATGATTCAGAAGGTCGAAGCTGGATCTGTACGTAGACAGTGGACTGAGTCGCTGCGGAAGTCTGTTGTCCGCAAAGTCACCTTCATCTTCGTCCCGGGACATGCGGGAGTCGAGGGAAATGAACGAGCTGATAAATTGGCTGGCTCTGCACCCCCTGTAGATGGCCAGCCCATGGATCGTGCCGATGTTATTAACGCCCTTAAAGATATGGCGAGAACAGAGGATTTTGACGCCAGTGATTCCACATCGCTTTCCAGGATGAAAGACCTGGGAGTAAGAATCGGCACAGCCAGGACGCGAGAGGTACATCGGAAAACAAAGCGCCTCGTCAACCCAACACAGAACTCGGCACTATTAGCCACCGGACGCTGATGCATATGCTGGGGGGAGGATCTGAGCACCTATGGACATGTCCGGAGTGCAACGAAGATACCCCAACTGATAACTAACTAACTAACTAACTAAAACCCAACTACATGTTTTTACAGACATTCTGGTTTTTCAGAAGCCTTATGACGTTAATTGTTTTGACAGTCTGGCGAGAGACATGTGCATATATTATGTAATCAGCTGGGTGACTGTTTAAACATGTTTAAGAACTCCCGTTCTAAGTGGTTAGGCTTTCATGTGTATGCCAGCTAGGAATTCTGTCACAGCGTGTTGTGGGCGCACATGGTTTTAGACTGCTATAGTGTATATTGTAAACTTGATTTATTTGGATGTTTCGGGATTTGAAATTTGAATATTGAGCACAACCCACTACTGGCAACGCTGATCGCATTCTGGTATGAACCTAAGGCCTCTCCGCGTCACTGTGCAGACACATTGACGTGGAGAGGCCTTAGGTTCATACCAGCAGACACAGT
>JACEFZ010000396.1:0-206185 GCA_014155875.1 Cepaea nemoralis
AAGTCAGCCAGCAGCCAGCCAACCATGAATGGCCTGCAAAAGGCATGGCATGTGTAGTTGTGTCCTTATACTCCACTAAGAGTTTAAATGGCAGAAGAAGAAAACGAAGATGTTTGATTTCAGCGGAGTCTGTCTCTCGTAATAATGTTACTTCAGGGCTTTGGGTGTTTTTATATTGCTTTCCTTTAGTGATTCTTAATGGGAATCGTGTTTTATTGTTTAGTGTTGCCTTAAGAAAATGTAATTCATGCATAACCAGTTCTTGTTCTAGACAGTTGTATCTGCTGTTTTGTGCGCATTGTCTTTGATGTGCCATTGAAAGGGACAATTTTATTCAGATGATGGTGGTATGAGCATGCCTGCTTGTGACAAATTCCAGTTAAGTGAGGATGTTTAAAAAAAATAAGAGCTTTTGATGAACAGTTTCAAAATTTGTGACTTTATAATGCTTTTTGTCTTTCATTAGTTTATTAATTTTTGGTTTTTAAAGGGCATAAATGGGAGTCTTATGTTTTTGTGACAACATTTTTAGTGTTATTTCTATCAATTCGTAATTCTTTCAGGGTTTGTTTTGTTTGCTTAAAATTGCTTTGTCTTGAAGCTTCTGCTTTGTTTTGGTCTTCTTTGGAAGACTTAGTTTTCATTAACATTTAAGCCTGATGTACCGGCATGCAGGTTGATTAAGCCCTGATAAGTGTCTTCATAGATTGTAATGAGGTGAAGTGTAGTTGATCTGGTATAGAGACTTGTCTGCTGTAGTTTGTGGAGTGTAGACGATCTGTTATAGAGACTTGTCTGCTGTAGTGAGGTAGAGTGTAGCTGATCTAGGTATAGAGACTTGTCTACTGTAGTGAGGTAGAGTGTAGACGATCTGGTATAGAGACTTGTCTGCTGTAGTGAGGTGGAGTGTAGTTGATCTGGTATAGAGACTTGTCTGCTGTAGTGAGGTGGAGTGTAGTTGATCTGGTATAGAGACTTGTCTGCTGTAGTGAGGTAGAGTGTAGACGATCTGGTATAGAGACTTGTCTGCTGTAGTGAGGTAGAGTGTAGACGATCTGGTATAGAGACTTGTCTGCTGTAGTGAGGCAGAGTGTAGTTGATCTGATATAGAGACTTGTCTGCTGTAGTCAGGTGAAGTGTAGTTGAACTGGTATAGAGACTTGTCTGCTGTAATGAAGTAGAGTGTAGATGATCTGCTATAGAGACTTGTCTGCTGTAGTGAGGTAGAGTGTAGTTGATCTGGTATAGAGACTTGTCTGCTGTAATGAGGTAGAGTGTAGACGATCTGGTATAGAGACTTGTCTGCTGTAATGAGGTAGAGTGTAGATGATCTGGTATAGAGACTTGTCTGCTGTAATGAGGTAGAGTGTAGATGATCTGGTATAGAGACTTGTCTGCTGTAATGAGGTAGAGTGTAGACGATCTGGTATAGAGACTTGTCTGCTGTAGTGAGGTAGAGTGTAGACGATCTGGTATAGAGACTTGTCTGCTGTAGTGAGGTAGAGTGTAGACAATCTGGTATAGAGACTTGTCTGCTGAATGAGGTAGAGTGTAGACGATCTGGTATAGAGACTTGTCTGCTGTAATTAGGTAGAGTGTAGACGATCTGGTATAGAGACTTGTCTGCTGTAGTGAGGTAGAGTGTAGATGATCTGGTATAGAGACTTGTCTGCTGTAGTGAGGTAGAGTGTAGACGATCTGGTATAGAGACTTGTCTGCTGTAATGAGGTAGAGTGTAGACGATCTGGTATAGAGACTTGTCTGCTGTAATGAGGTAGAGTGTAGATGATCTGGTATAGAGACTTGTCTGCTGTAATGAGGTAGAGTGTAGACGATCTGGTATAGAGACTTGTCTGCTGTAATGAGGTAGAGTGTAGACGATCTGGTATAGAGACTTGTCTGCTGTAATGAGGTAGAGTGTAGATGATCTGGTATAGAGACTTGTCTGCTGTAATGAGGTAGAGTGTAGACGATCTGGTATAGAGACTTGTCTGCTGTAATGAGGTAGAGTGTAGATGATCTGGTATAGAGACTTGTCTGCTGTAATGAGGTAGAGTGTAGACGATCTGGTATAGAGACTTGTCTGCTGAGCCAGCACCAATGTTCCATGTTCATGGGAAATGTGTTGCAAGGCTCTTCTTCCCTTCACCAAGCTCAGAAAGCAGTGAGCGTGCAAGACAGGAACATCATATCTGCAGAGAGGCATATTAGGATGTACCCAGGGTATAATTTAGTAGAGCACGTACAGACTGGCTGGGTTAGGCCTAGGATAACAATGTTTCTACCACAGATGTTAGGTAGCTCTTTGTCAACAGACCTCAGCTCAGTGTCCAGAGGGAGCCATTCTCTGGTCAAAGTGACACCTACTGCCTCGGCCACACCTTCTCAGCGTTCACTGGGTGACTTTTTCTGTTCATACTAATATAATGAAACCGTGTCGCCCTCTTGGTGGCAGTGTCTGTTGAAATTCTGGATGCTGCATAATCTTTTGCTTGTGTTTGTAATTTAGAACTGGCATCGTTCCTACTTGTCATCTTATTTCGTCATGACTAATTCTCTCTCTTCTTGTTGCTCCAAATATGGGGATATAGGGATATGCTCAAAATAGAGATGAAGAGTCACAGGAGATGGAAAAGATAGAGGATGCAAGGGAGAAAGCATCAAACTATTGTAACACACAGAAATGAAACTTGGACATTCAACAAATCAGCTGAAAAGCACATTTATGCCATTGGATACTAATGTTACAGAAAAGTATTTCAGATTTGTAGAATAAAAGAGAGAACAAATGAATCTATCCAGCAAGAACTCAGCATTGTAGAGAACTGGTTATTAAGACAAACAATATTGAGACAAATGAAATATTTTGGGCATGTAAAAAAATATGAATGTCTGGAAGAGATAACTACAGAGGGAGGTGTATTGAAGAAGGGGAGAACTGAAGATGATAACATTAATGGATTCAAGATGGGATAGGTCATTTTTACATATGGTAGCAACAGAGGCAGGACATTTGGCTTTTGGTAGAGAGAACATGTGAAAGTCTGTTTTGGCACATTTTTGCACAGAAGAAGACACTGGATGAAGATGGTAACTGTTCACAATGTCCATCTGCAAGTCACATGATGTTGTCTATTTATCACACAGTACAGAGGTGGAGGTACTTCCATCAGTCAAGGCATGTATCTAGGTCATCTAGGAATATGTTGTTCATTTGTAGCCAGCATGTTATATCCTTTAACTCCACTACCTGAAATAACTGGCTGGAATTTTGGGTGGAACGGCATGCCACCTAAAGTGATATATATTGTACTAAGTTTCAAATATTTTATTTTAGATTTGTTTGGTGGTTGTACTTTTAGCATTTTGTAATGTATGTTACATGTTTATGCATGTTACATTTTGTGATCTTGTGTGTTTTGTCATTTATTTTATAAAATGATTTGTTTGCTAATGTGAGATATTACTACTACATAAGATTGCAGTTATTCTTTAGCGTACTGGGATATTTATCATCGTACAGCTCTCTCTCTCTCTCTCTCTCTCTCTCTCTCTCTCTCTCTCTCTCTCTCTCTCTCTCTCTCTCTCTCTCTCTCTCTCTCTCTCTCTCTCTCTCTCTCTCTCTCTGAATCTTTCTCTCTCTGTATAGCCCTCTCTTCCCTTCGATCACTCTCATGCCTGTACACCCATGTGTGAGAGTGCTCTAACTCTCTCTCTCTCTCTCTTTCTCTTTTACACACACACACATGCACGACCCCCTCTCCTCTTCTTCCCCCCCCCCCCCCCCCCCCCCCCATTCCATCACTCAACCGACCTGTTGTTCTTGCTAGTTTGCAATCACTATTCCCTATAAAATGTGAAGTGCTGTCTAGCCTGCAGTCATTGTTCCCTTTACAATGTGAAGTGCTGTCTAGCCTGCAGTCATTGTTCCCTTTAAAATGTGAAGTGCTGTCAAACATGCAGTCAGTGTTTGCTTGAAGCTGTGAATTGCTGTCTAACCTGCAGTCAGTGTTTGCTTGAAGCTGTGAATTGCTGTCTAACCTGCAGTCAGTGTTACCTTCATAAGTCACTAGCTTTAAAGTTGGGAGTTACCCTACATGTGAATGTCTGGTATATGTCTTTGTTACATATCTGTGCACTGAGCTAGAAATATCTACACTAGAAGCTAGTCATGTGTATGGTTGCCAGCCCTAGCCCAGCATAAAACCAACGACTACAAATCATTCTGGCATGTGGTCTTGTAATCTCTTATTTTATTTTGTCTAGGGTTTTCACTGTCAATTTTGCTTGATCTGTTTGTAGTTCATTGTGTATTCTTGCATCTATTGTTTATAGGGTACAAGGCATTATTTATTGTGTAATCAATATTCTAAAAGGAGAGCTGATCCTGTCAGTGAAGAGATACAGTGACAGTCAAAATCTGTTTCTGAACTTGGGCAAAAGAAAATAATGTCCACAGACAAAACCACATCCCAACCAATGATCACAATTACCAATGAAGAAATTGAAAATGTCACAAACTTTGATTAATATATTGGCTTCATAAAAAACAGCAACAATGAGGACTGTTGGAAAAAAATGAGAGACAGGCTGGCTGTGGCACTGCAGTGATAAAACAGTATTTACAACCTATGGCACAACTCCAGCACACAAGTTATTATAAAGTTTTTCAGGACATGCATCTTTCATGTGGCAACATACAGATGTGAGTCATGGACAGTTTTGAAATCATTAAACAAGAAAATTGAGGCTTTTGAGCTCTAATGCTGCAGTTCTTAGAATATCATGGATCCAGAAGAAGAAAACTGGGACGTGTGAGCTCTAATGCTACAGTTCTTAGAATATCATGGACCCAGAAGAAGAAAACTGGGACTTGTGAGCTCTAATGCTAAAGTTATGAGAATATCATGGACCCAGAAGAAGAACACTGGGACTTGTGAGCTCTAATGCTACAGTTCTTAGAATATCATGGACCCAGAAGAAGAAAACTGGGACTTGTGAGCTCTAAAGCTACAGTTCTTAGAATATCATGGACCCAGAAGAAGAAAACTGGGACTTGTGAGCTCTAATGCTACAGTTCTTAGAATATCATGGACCCAGAAGAAGAAAACTGGGACTTGTGAGCTCTAATGCTACAGTTCTTAGAATATCATGGACCCAGAAGAAGAACACTGGGACTTGTGAGCTCTAATACTACAGTTCTTAGAATATCATGGACCCAGAAGAAGAACACTGGGACTTGTGAGCTCTAATGCTACAGTTCTTAGAATATCATGGACCCAGAAGACGAAAACTGGGACTTGTGAGCTCTAATGCTACAGTTCTTAGAATGTCATGGACCCAGAAGAAGAACACTGGGACTTGTGAGCTCTAATGCTACAGTTCTTAGAATATCATGGACCCAGAAGAAGAAAAATATGGACATTCTACAAGATTTGAACATTGGAGACAACTGTCTCATAGACAGTACCATGTCTGGGGAACTGAAATACTTCGGTCATACTAAATGTCACACAGTGGCTGGGAGAGTACAGGGATGGAGGGCCTGGTTCCTGGGAGCCATACTAAATGTCACACAGTGGCTGGGAGAGTACAGGGATGGAGGGCCTGGTTCCTGGGAGCCATACTACATGTCACACAGTGGCTGGGAGAGTACAGGTATGGAGGGCATGGTTCCTGGGAGCCATACAACATGTCACAAAGTGGCTGGGAGAGTACAGGGATGGAGGGCATAGTTCCTGGTACAAGAGGCAGAGGTGACCAGTACGAAGAAGACACAGGACATTGCAGGCACCTTGGACATGAGGGTGCACGGGACAGGAGACATGGCCAGAGATCGAGAGACTTTTCGACACGCTGTCATAGAACTACATTAAAAAGGACCTCCTGCATGAGAGAGAGAGAGATAATTAATCTTCTGTGACTTTTTGCAGACTAGCCATTAGATTTTGTTTTGTTTTTTATTGCCTCCTGTCTTGTCCATTATGCATCACTGTGTGTTTGTATACTATCAGATGGTTTTTCAAAATGTACAAAGTTAACATTTGTAGATGTCTATTATTTGTGTGCTTCTTGTGCTATGATTACTGCCACCTGTTATTCTGATTTCATCATAAATGGTGTATCATCTACTTATTATCATTAAATGGTTGTTGCTTGCCTCAGAACTTGCTAGTGATATATTCGTCATGTATTTGTCAGAAAGCTTCCATGCTTAAATTACATGTGAAGGATTTTTCTCTTCTGCGACTCTTAATGTAGAAATCTTCCTTCAAGAGAAGCAGAACCTCATCTTTAACCTGTTTATTTGTTTTCTGCAATATGTTAGTGTATGTTTTACATTGTATATGTAAATATAAATTATTATGGTATTGCACCTTTTAGCTGACATTTATACTGTTTATCATTCTGATTGTACACAGCGTGACATCTCGAGTAACGGAATGTGAATGTAAGGTTGTGTATGCTGCAAGTATTTTTTCCCTCAATAATTTCCAGCCATATTAATTAAACATGGTATTCACAACAGTATGTATGCGTATACTTTATTTTATTGGTGATCAAGTAATGTAATGTGTTGGCAGAGAGTATTGTTTAGCTTATGTTGGCCAACTGACCATTAAGAATAGGGGGAAACAAAAGGTTAAAGGGCAAAAGTATTGACAACAGTATGTATGTGTATACTTTATTTTATTGGTGATCAAGTAATGTAATGTGTTGGCAGAGAGTATTGTTTAGCTTATGTTGGCCAACTGACCATTAAGAATAGGGGGAAACAAAAGGTTAAAGGGCAAAAGTATTGACTTCATTGCACCTGGTTTGATCTCATCTAGCCCAGCCTGTTTGCAGAGCAGCCACCCTCCTGCTGAAAGTGTAGCACAGAGGATGATCTTCTATGTCCAGCGATGACTCCCGGGGTCTCAGAAAACACTGCACTTATAAACTGAATGAAGGAGTCTGAAAATGAACTTACAACCTGAGTTGAGTTGGGCTAAGAACCGACATCACTGCACTCAAGACATTCTTACATGCGCCCCGTCCCCTCGTTCAACAGCCAGCGAAGAGTCATACTACTAATCATTCCAACTGCCATCTGATTGAAAGTTTTCCTGGTCTTCACTCTTAATGTTGAGATTTGTCCAGAACCCCTGCGGATCCCCCGCCATATCATTCTCTCCACATATGGGTTCTCAATCTGTTCCCCTGCTTTCTCCACCTGGTGCCACAGGCTTCCGACCACCTCTCCATTGTCCATAGGTAATCTACCACCGAGAGGTGCATTCCCTTCCAGCCTATCAGCCTGTTCATTCCACTGCACTCCTGCATGATCAGGGCAGAAAATCCATACAATTCTCACAATCTGTGACCTCTGAAGCGAGGCAAGCCATACTACACAAAACATTCCTTTGTCTATCTTACTAAGCATTCTCTGTGAGTCCGCAATGAATACAGTGTGTTGCAGCTGTCTTCTCCAGATAATCGGAAGGCTGCTGTTAGTGCTTCCACCTCTAGTCTCTTGCTTAAGGTCGTAGTCTCGTATGCCAGATTCTCCTTTTTCAAGCATCGTTCAATCTGCCTGCGCAGTGAAACTCCAGCCACATGTTTCTCACCATTGACCCATCGGTGTAGATTACTAAGTCACCCTGATGTGTATTGCCCTGGATCAGTCATTGCATCTCAAATTCTGTACCCCCTCTGCCGTGCGTCCACCTTGACGAGGTAGAGGGGCTTCCGCGTTCCAATGACCCCAAGAGCTATGCCGACGGTAGCACAGCTACTGGTAGGGTCACCCATGTCGGACAGGTCAAGGGAGAGGGACCAGACGAAGTGACGCACAAACCTGCTGCCTTGTAGGTAGACTGGGGACAGTCAAAGGCTAGGGAAAGCACCCCAAAATATGCTTGTCGAAATCGGATGTACTGAGCCACAGGCTTGACAAAGCAGTGCAACGTAACTTTATCATTTCATGATGCCACAGATAAAAATTAATCGTTATGGTGCTAATCCCGTGAAGTCCCATCAGGCGGTGATAGTGCCGGGCCCCCTGCCTCGAGGGGGTCCACCCATGACTACTGGTGGTCACCTTCCCCTGTGCTGTGGAGTCAAGGCACAGAGGAGTAGGTTAAGAGCTATTGACCAAATACCAAGGACACTCAACATACTACAGTGGAATGCCGAAGGAGTTTATAACAAGAAAGAATCCCTGACACAGCGTCTTCATAAAGATAGAATAGATGTGGCATGCATTCAAGAGACACACCTCAACGCCAAGCACAAATTTTCAGTCAGGGGATATCAGGCCACACGTTTCGACCGCGAAGGACATAAAGGAGGAGTTCTAATACTTACACGAAATACAATACCTTGCAGCGAAGTATCTGTGATCTCTGACAACCAAACAGAAATTATAGGTGTTGATATAATGATAAAGGACGTGAAAATAAGAATTTACAATCTTTATAGCCCAGCAGATAAGGATCTTACACTCTCAAACATGAAAATAACTGACACAAATTGCATTATTGTCGGAGACTTTAATAGCCGTTCAGAAAGATGGGGATACCCAGATACTGACAAAAGAGGAGATGAAGTGGAGGACTGGGAAATAGACTCAAATCTCCATCTACTCAACAAAGCGGATGACACACCGAGCTTCTACTCCAGAAGATGGATTACCACTTCTACTCCAGACTTAGCTTTCTGCACAGGAGACATCCTCCACAAAATCGATCGCCATGTGCTGGACCAATTAGCAGGTAGTGACCACAGACCAATCAAGCTTGTAATGAATATGGAGTATGTTCCACAGGAGCAAAAGCCCTTGCCCCGCTGGAATTACAAACGAGCAGATTGGGACAGATTTGCCACACTAACAGACAAATATTGTGAAAACATAAATACACGATATGGCAACATGAAGCAAATGGTGGAAAGTCTAAACAGAGCAATAATACAGGCAGCCACTGAGTCCATTCCAAGAGGAGCGAGGAAAAATTACAAACCATACTGGACTGAAGAACTACAAAGTTTGGAGGACAAAGTTGAAGATGCCAGGAAGACAGCAGAGAGAGAACAAACAATTGAAGCGAATACCTCTCTCAAAGCCATCTCAGCAAAATATAAAAGAACAGTAAATCAAACAACAAGAGATCGTTGGAGGGAAAAAACAGAAAACCTGAATTTTGACAGGGATGGAAACAAACTATGGAAACTAGTGAAAGCCATGAACAATGAAGGACCTAGAAACAAACAAATAACAATTAAACAAGGAAATGCCTTGCTTACAGGAAAAAAGGCTGCAAATGCACTAATGGAACACTATGCCAATGCAAACCACATTGATATTACAACTGAACAGAAGAAAGCAATCAAAGACAAACAGATACATCATAGAAATACAGAGACAGCAGCAGAATATATGATGGCAAATCTAACAATGGAAGAAATGGAACAGGCAATGAATACCCTAAAAAAGAAGAAATCACCAGGAAAGGATGGAATCACAAATGAAATGCTAATAGGACTAGGCACCAAGGCAAAGAAGAAACTACTAGCAGTCCTAAATAACAGCTGGAAGAGAGGAATAGTCCCACAGGCATGGAAGGAAGCTATACTAATACCAGTCCCAAAGAAAGGAAAAGACCTGGAAGAACCAAATGGCTATCGACCTATCAGTCTACTTAGCTGTGTAGGAAAATTAATGGAACGCATTATCAATGGCAGGCTAACATGGCATCTGGAAGAAAACAAACTCTTAACACCACACCAAGCAGGATTCAGAAAGTACAGATCCACTGAAGATCAAATAACCTATATAGCTCAGGAAATAGAGGATGCCTTCCAAGAGAAAAAGCACACACTAGCAGTCTGGATAGATTTAGAAAAAGCATTTGATAAAGTATGGAAGGAAGGACTGAAAGTAAAACTGCAAAACATGCATGTTTGTGGAAAAATGTATAAATGGATCAGCCACTACCTTGAGAACAGAACTGCCAGGACAAAAGTACAAGGACAAACAAGCAAAATGATGCTGCTGGAGCAAGGTGTCCCCCAAGGAGGAGTTCTTTCACCAACATTATTCCTAGCATATATAAATGACATCACAGAAAATTTTCCAGCCAGAGTACACACATCCTCCTTTGCAGATGACCTAGCCATATGGACATCTGAAGAATATATTAGTACAGCTAACAGCAGAATACAGCAAGCCTTATTAGCGCTAGAGGACTGGTCAAAATCATGGCTAGTGAAGATAAGTGAGGAGAAAACAACATGCACAGTGTTCTCCCTCTCAAATAAACCTCAGCAACCTAAGCTGGTATTGAATGGAAAAATATTGCGCCATGAAGAAAATCCAAACTATCTAGGAGTCACCTTTGATCGTCGCCTGACATGGAAGACACAGGTTGAGAAAAATCGAACAAGAGCAAGGCAGAGAATGGCAATCATGAAAAAGCTTGCTGGTACAACGTGGGGAGCAGATGAGAAAGTTCTCAAGAAGTTATATACTGGACGGGTGAGGCCAGTACTGGAATATGGCATTGCAGCTTGGGCAACAGCAGCTAAGTCAAACTTTAACAAAATAAGTAGAGTCCAAAACCAAGGAATGCGAATCATAACTGGAAGCCTGAAGACAACGCCTATTAATGAACTAGAAAAGATCACTTGTTTACAACCAATGCAGGATAGAAGAGATAGCAGAGCCCAGCAACAAGCAGAAAAATTTAGAAGATTGACAGACCACCCTATGTACAACAGATTTAATGGTTTTGGAAAGGGAAGACTGAAGCGTAGCAACTTTGTAGAAACTGCAAAACGAAGGATTAGGGCAGATCCTATTCTTAACATATCAACAGTCAAGCCCATACACAATGCACACAAGTTCCCAGCTTGGAGACAGCAGCAACTGCCTGAGATGATAGAAAACATTCCTGGTATTGAGAAAAAGAACACTCAGCATGAAACCGAAAGAAGAGAAATAACCCTAAACTACATAAAAGAACATTACCCAAGCAGGAATTGGACCCATGCATATACAGATGGATCAGCCAAAAATTCAATAGAGAATGGAGGAGGAGGAGTTCTCCTAAATTTAAAAAATGGAGTGAAAAAAACACATTCAATGGCAACTGGAAAATTTTCAAGTAACTTCAAAGCGGAGGTAGAGGCTCTGAAAACTGCAGCAGAAATGCTCCTGATGGAGGAAAATAAAGAGAAGCAAATAGCTATCTTCACAGATGCAAAGTCAGCTGTCTCAATACTGAAGAGCAATAACAGCACAGAACTAACTGACCTAAGAGCAGCACTCCATGGTCTATGCCAGAAATCCAAAAAAGTTGTAATACAGTGGATCCCATCACATTGCAGTATACCTGGAAACGAAGAGGCTGACAGACTGGCAAAAGAGGGCGGACGACTACCACAGCCTGACATAGACATAACCTATAATGAGGCAAAGAGGTTGATAAAAAGCACTTATAGAACCAAATGGGAATCAGAGCATCCAGGCCATCAGAAGGATGATGCATATTACAAACTCGACCGAAGAGAACAAGTAGCAATCTTCAGACTCCGCACAGGACATAACAGGCTGAAATACCACTTGTTCAATAAACTAAAGATAGGAGATACCGATGAATGTAATTGTAGAACTGGAAAAATGACAGCAAAACATTTGCTGCAGGATTGCCCAACGTATGCAGAACAGAGAAAGATATTTTGGCCCACACCTGCTTCATTTGAGGACAAGCTCTATGGAGATATCAACAAGCTCAAGTTGACCGCAGCTTACTTTAACTACATACAGGTTGACATTTAAAGGTGCATGAAGACCCAGAGGCATGAAATGGAATATTGCTTGGATAGCAAATCCATTATGTGGAAAGTCCAAATCGAAAGCTCGCTGTGTGGGCTTCATAAAAGGTGGAAAAGTGTCCTAGTGGCACGAAATGGAATATTGCTTGGATAGCAAATCCATTACGTGGAAAGTCCTAATCAAAAGCCCACTGTGTGGGCTTCATAAAAGGTGGAAAAGTGTCCTAGTGGCACGAAATGGAATATTGCTTGGATAGCAAATCCATTACATGGAAAGTCCGAATCGAAAGCTCACTGTGTGGATGTCATCTGCAGACTGCATACTTCTGGTTTCCGGAAGAACAGCCTATGGTGAACGGAAGGCCCAATATACGGAAGTGAGGCTAAGCAGCCATGTGCAGGACGTGACGATTCCTTGGGTGAGCCCAGTACCAGAGCGCTATGTATCGGCTCTGCAAGTATGGAAGCCTCCTTGGATGGCGGGGAATGCCCATGGTCTGCCCCTGCCTTCCCTTGAGGGCTGACCAGGATCTTTGGCTGTTCTATATGGACCAGCTGGGATGGGGGATAACACCACAACAGTGAGAGTCAAACGTCCTAAGAAACCCCCGGGAAGGTTAACCCGGTCAACAAATGCCCGCAGAAGTCGGATGTGTCGGCCTAACGGCGCAAGAACGCAGCTCTGCTGTAAACAGGCACAACGCAATCACATCCGAAAAAAAAACTCCGGATGAACGAAGAAGAAGAAGAAATTCTGTACGGCCCACTGCCCATTCTCTGTACTCACAACCCAGTGTGACTATTACCTTGTGCCAGTCCAACATGCCTTCTGGTACTTTTACCCACTCTATTTCACGTTTAATGGTCTCTTCTTCTTCTTTCGTTCGCCTAAATTATGTTAATGGTCTCTATTTCATACACCTGGCTGATAGATATTTCTGCCTGTGCCATCCAGAACCTGCCACTTCTCAGTCTATGGCCCTTGACCATACCCATGGCTTCTTGCAGGGGTGATCCTTATCTGCAGCAACTGTCAGGTACCATTTGGTCTCACATATACCTAACAGGTTAATATATTCTTAATGTTATCACATTTTCCATCCCCACTCATAGTTCTTACATTCCAAGTTCCTACTTGGGGTTGGAAGAATACTAACATTTGCAGATGATATTCTTGCATATAGGCAGGGGAGAGATAGGGAGCAAACAGCCCAGGAGCTACAGGCAACAGTAGACAAAGTGATTGACTGGTGCACTGAAATGAGTGCTGACATCCACCTGGAAAAGGCAGCTGTTTTGTGGTTCTCTCTGGACAACAGGATTGTGAGAGCGGATGTCCCAAGCCTCACGATAGATGGTAGAAATGTCAGCAGAGAGAACAAACTGAAGTATCTGGGGATCACATTTGACAGGAGCCTATCCTTCAAGGACCATGTGGAGACGGTTGTGACAAGATCTCAAAAGGGACTCAGTGCACTTAAAACTATGGCTGCAATGGACACAGAGCAGAGAATGCTTTTCACACTATACCAGCACTTGATCCTCTCAGTAATTGATTATGGATTAGGTCTGCTCACTGTCTCAGAGAGTCAGCTGGTGAAGTTGGAGCGCATACAGAACGAAGCTATGCGGATCATTCTGGGATGCACTAGAGACACCCCAGTAGTGTGTATGCGTTACATCCTTGGTCTGCCGAGTGTTGCTGGTAGGCTCAAGCTGATGCAGGTGAAGGCATACCTCAGAGTAGCTGCAGACACAGACCACCCACTGCATGAGGCGCTGGACGCAGTTAAGGGTCAGCGACTGATAAGAGGGAAATCATGGATGGCTCAGGCGGAGGATACGATCAGACAGGTATGCCTCTTGGAGAACATTAGGCGAGGAGAGGAGTGGGTCAGAGTGCCAGCGGAGCAGTCAGACTTGTGCAGAGTTATAATCACATTAAGCCGGGAGTGCAGGAGTGGCCAGCAGGGGCCACGGAAGTGGAAATCCAGCAACTAATTCAGGACAATGCTCACTCGGATGATGTGATTATCTACACAGATGGTTCGGTGTCAAGAGGTGAGAAAAGTGGCTGGGGATTCATAGCCAAAGCCAATGGTCGACGTTTGGGGCAGGAGAGCCTGGCATATGATGCCACAACATCCAGCTTAAGAATGGAGGTGGAGGCGGTCACTGCTGGCTCTCCGCTGGATGGAGAATACGACACACACACACATCGTGATTGTAACTGACTCAGAAAGCATGCTGACGAGGGTGAGGACGGGCAGGCTTCGTGCGGAGTGGCTTGCTTCGCTTCGGAGGTCACGGGTGACAAGCATCGCCTGGATCTTTTCTCCGGGGCATGCCGGATGTGCTGGGAAATGAACAGGCGGACAGATTGGCTGGCTCTGCAGAACTTGGTGGAGTATTGATACATGACAAGGCAGACGTGGTTGCTGGCCTTGTGGGAGCACGTGCACACCTCGGAGGAGCAAATGGATTACCATGGTCTGGCAAGAATGAGACAGCGAGGAGTGACGAGGGGATCTGGCCGACGCTCAACGCTCAGAGGAAAGGCGAGACGGACATATAATCAGATTGCTACTGGTACTATTAGTGTTGGAACTCTTCGCTGGCTGCTGAGGATGGGGACGGAGCACTTATGGGAATGCCCCGAATGCTGTGATGTCGATTCCTAAATCAATCAATCAATCAATCAATCAATGTGTTGCTATCTTGATTGCCTCAATTTCAGCATCATAGTTATGGCAGTACTTTCCTGTCGGTATTCTGGCTGTGTCCCTAGTATTATTTGGGTATTCAATGTACACTCCCGCTCCTCCATTTTGAACAGCATTTTGTGCCGACCCATCTGTGGGTATTCTTCTGAGAGTGGCTGTTCTGCGCTGCACACTGTTCTGTTCTTCCTTGTCAAATATTCCTCTCACTTTTGTCTGGATTTGTAATGATAGTCTATGCTCATCTTTCCATGGAGTTCGCTCTGGAATAGTTGTTAGGGGGATACCAACTGTGGACAGATCGGTGGTTTCTCTGCAGAGTCGTTTGGCCTGGTGGATAAAACTACTTCTTTTCAACCGCCCCATAGCTAGGTTTTCAAATCTGTTCTTCATAGGGTGGCCTGGCAAGCTGAGGAACTTTTCTGCTTGTATTAGCGTTTTCGTATCTCTGCGCTCACTCAGTGCTTGTGTCCTCCCCATCTTCTCCATCTCCACTATAGGGGTTGATCTCATCCCTCCTGTGGTGACTCTAAGTGCTTGATTTTGCACCTTGTCCAGCTCTTGTAGTATGGTTTTTTTATGCTGAACACCACGCAGTTGACCCATATTCCAGGTGTGGCCGTATGCTCTGTTGGTAAACTGCTAAGTATTTTCCCATTGGCTCCCCATGTGGTTCCACTTAGCTTTCTCAGGATGGCTATTTTCCTTCTGGCTTTTGCTACTGCTTTGTTGATGTTGAAAAAAAAGTCGCTTAAAAGTCGACAGGGTCGTCTTCATTGCACCAGGTTTTATCCCATATGGCTCAGTCTCTTTCCGCAGCACGGAAAACGTCGCATAAAGCACGAACTCCGTAGCTTTCAGCGACGACCCACAGGAGTCTCCGAAACATTTAACTCGTAAATCGATTGACGCGGCCCGGAATCGAACCCACAACCTTCGGAGTACGAGTCAAACGGCTTGACCACTTCGCCACAGAGACTCCCATTTTTGTTGATGTGCTTTCTCCATGTCAGCCTGCCATCAAATATTACTCCAAGGTATGTTGGTTCTTTATCTTCTCTTAGGGGTGTTTCATTTATCTGGATGGTCTCTGCCTTTTGTTTTGAAGAGAGGGTAAATAGAGTGGTGCTGCACTTGTCAGTGTTTATGCTGACACACCATCTATTTGCCCATGCAGCAAATGTATCTACAGCTCTTGTAGCAATTTGGTGGCCACAGATGCATGTTCATTTGTGCTCCATAAAACCAGGTCATCGGCGTACATTGCCGCTTTAATTCCATGCGGTAGATTAGCAACAAGATCATTGATGAAGATTAGAAAAAGTGTGGGGGACAAGACTCTCCCCTGGGGAACACCGTGATACAGTAGTACCTTCTTGCTCTTGAGTTTGTCTATCTGTACTCGGGCTCTTCTGTTGTGCAAGTATGCTTTCACCCATTTGTACATTCTTCCATTGACTTTGCAGTTTCTCAGTTTCTTCATCAGACCTTCTTTCCAGACTTTGTCAAAGGCTTTCTTCAGATCTATCCATGCCGCAAGCACCAGCTTCTTCTCTTGGAATGCTCCTCAATTTCTTGAGAGAGGTAGGTTGTCTGATCTTCCTTAGAGTAGCACTGCCTAAAGCCAGCCTGCTGTGGCACAAGGATGTTTTTACTTTCAATGTACCACTGCAGTCTGTGATTGATGATGCGCTCCAGTGTTTTGCAGAGACAGCTGGTGAGGCTAATTGGTCTGTAGCTAGAGGCAATGGAACCATCTTTCCATGATTTAGTAGGGGTATCATGATTGCTTCTCTCCAGGCTTGTGGAACACTGCCTATAGGTCCAGCTGTTATTGAAGATCTGCAACAGCTTTGCTTTGGCCTCTGTTCCTAGGTTCCTGATCATTTCATTGGAGATACCATCAGCTCCTGATAACTTTCTCATTTTCAATTTTGATATGGCTAGCTCCAGTTCGCTGATTGTGATGGGTGCCTCCAGAACCTCATGTACTATTTCCTCTGTCCTGTATGTTGTCGTTTCTCTCGAATCTCTTGTTGTTTCTCTGGACTAATTTTGAAATTGTTATCTTGTGCGAATGAGCCCGCAAAATGGTCAGCTGCTTGCTTTCTTGTTAAGATGTTTCCATCTTTATGTAGTGCAATTTTTGAGTTTCTCCCTGTGCCCTCATCGTTAAGTTGTTTTATTAGCTTCCACAATTTCCTTGTGTCTTTTTCAAAGTTCAGAGACTCCGTCTTCTGCCAGCTTTTCTGTCTAGCCTGCAGCTTGGCTCTTTGAAATTTGGCTTTTGCTTGCTGGAATTTATTGTCGTGCTCTTGGCTGGGTGTGGCCTCTGCTTGCTTTCTACACACTTCCACATCGTTATGCAACTGTTCCAGTTCACTACTCCAGTAGGGTTTATATTGTTTACGGGCTCCTCTTGGTACTGTTTCTCGTGCTACCTGTAGTATGTATTTCCCAAACTCTTCAACTACTTTATTTATGTCTTTCTCAGTGTTCAGGTTTCTAACCAGTATGCTGGTGCGATGCTTGTACTATTGCCCAGTCTGCTTTCTTGTAGTTCCACCTCGAGAGGGTGCTGCTTTAACTTACAAGCTCATTTTCTACGGTTAGAAAGACTGGCCGATGGTCACTGCCACCAAGTTGTTTCCCAACAATTCGTGTAATGTTCCACTCCAGGTCTGGTGAATGAAAAGCCAGGTCAGGTGTAGTTGTAGTGTGCCATGATCTCGAGTAGAAAGTATGTGGGTCGGACTAGCTTGCTTAATCAAGATGAATCTATTCTCATCCTGCCAGTCTTCCAGTCTCTCTCCTCTCTGGTCCATGTGATCATAGCCCCAGCTCTGCGAGTGGCTGTTGAAATCGCCACACACAATCATTTTTTCTTTTAATGGTAGTGTGTCCAGTGCCTGTGGGCGGTCACTTGGACAGTAGTAATTGATCAGACGTATAGGTCTGTAATACCTGTCTTAAGTTTAAGTGTCTGATACTCAGCCCCTTCCATGTAGACTTCGATTTGGGAAGCAATGATGTTATTTTTTACAAGGGTCAGTATCCCACCTTTTCGCCTGTCCTTTCGGTCAGATCGGTTTAAAAAAAACACACTCACACACACACCCACCCACCCACCCACACACACACCCACCCACCCACCCACACACACACACACACACACACACACACACACACACACACACACACACACACACACACACACACACATGTTTTCTTTTTTCCGAGTTTCCATCCTGTTTCAGGATATTGCGGTCAACATCAGCATCTTTCAGCTGTATGTTGATTCCTAGGCTAGATTACGCTCATCAACACGCCACGACTTTCTGAGCGACCGGCTCCATACTCTCATAAGTCACTGGCGTGACTCGAACCGCTTCCAATTCTCGTGCGCTCACGTCAACCACGAGAGTATTCGGGGTTAACGGAGAAAGCTGCTAACTCCTCAGCCACGCAGCCGGCATATATATATGTATATATGAGTGGCACCTTACAGTCTTGACAGACCAAAGTATGTGAGTTGGAATGTGGCCAAAATTCCATCACAATGCCTGGGCAGAACTTCAGAGAAATATGTGGTGCCCAAACGATATGTTCCCTCTCTCGGCCTTGCCTTGCGTACTTCAGAGGAATGGGTAACCAATACGTCTGGAACAAGGTAGGCTGCAGACGCTGGCGGCTCAGCGTCAAACCTCCGAACCTCGCCTCCACGAGCAGGTGGCGAGTGGTGGCCGAGACCCTGGCACCCAAGGGACCCGACTTAGAGGCGTTCAGCCAAGTCCCGCAGGTGAGGGCCTCGTACGCGCCTGGACCATAGGACGCGTACATCTGTCAATCACAAGTGTCCGGACCTGTGTAAAGCGTGTACTACCGTCAGACTCCCCGCCTGACTTTTGCGGATCCCACGACCACCGGGAATAGGCCTCGCCGGAAGATATCGCCGGAGATATTGCTCGTCTGTTGCGAGCAAATCTCCCATCCTTCCACTGTGCGGATCTCGCGACCAGCGAGAATAGGCCCGCCGGAGATATTGCTCGTCTGTTGCGGGCAAATCTCCACCGACTGAATAAGTAAAGAAACCATAAAACATACAGTCATTTCCCAGAACATGGCACTTCAGTTATTCTGTATTATTATAGGTGGTGGTATAGTGGTTAGTGATCTTGCTTATCAAGAATGGTCTGGGTTCAATCTCTAAGTTTGACCTGGGTTCATTCTCTTAGTTTGGTCTTGGTTCAATCTCTAAGTCTGGTCTGGGTTCAATCTCTAAGTCTGGTCTGGGTTCAGTCTCTAAGTCTGGTCTGGGTTCAGTCTCTAAGTCTGGTCTGGGTTCAGTCTCTAAGTCTGGTCTGGGTTCAGTCTCTAAGTCTGGTCTGGGTTCAGTCTCTAAGTCTGGTCTGGGTTCAGTCTCTAAGTCTGGTCTGGGTTCAGTCTCTAAGTCTGGTCTGGGTTCAGTCTCTAAGTCTGGTCTGGGTTCAGTCTCTAAGTCTGGTCTGGGTTCAGTCTCCAAGTCTGGTCTGGGTTCAGTCTCTAAGTCTGGTCTGGGTTCAGTCTCTAAGTCTGGTCTGGGTTCAGTCTCTAAGTCTGGTCTGGGTTCAATCTCTAAATCTGGTCTGGGTTCAATCTCTAAGTCTGGTCTGGGTTCAGTCTCCAATTCTGGTCTGGGTTCAGTCTCTAAGTCTGGTCTGGGTTCAGTCTCTAAGTCTGGTCTGGGTTCAGTCTCTAAGTCTGGTCTGGGTTCAGTCTCTAAGTCTGGTCTGGGTTCAGTCTCTAAGTCTGGTCTGGGTTCAGTCTCTAAGCCTGGTCTGGGTTCAGTGTCTTAGTTAGGTCGGGTTCAGTCTCTAAGCCTGGTCTGGGTTCAGTCTCTAAGTCTGGTCTGGGTTTAGTCTCTAAGTCTGATCTGGGTTCAGTCTCCAAAATTTGGTCTGGGTTCAGTCACCAAGTCTGGTCTGGGTTCAGTCTCGAAGTCTGGTCTGGGTTCAGTCTCCTAAGTCTGGTTGTGTGTTCAAGTTCTCCAAGTCTGGTCTGGGTTCAGTGCTCCTAAGCTCTTGGTCTGGGTTCAGTCTCTAAGTCTGGTCTGGTCAGTCTTAAGTCTGGTCTGGGTTCAGTCTCTAAGTTCTGGTCCGGGTCAGTCTCTAAGTTTGGTCTGGGTTCAGTCTCCAAGTCTGGTCTGGGTTCAGTCTCTCAAGTCTGGTCTGGGTTCAGTCTCCAAGTCTGGTCTGGGCTCAGTCTCCAAGTCTTGTCTGGGTTCAGTCTCCTAAGTCTAATTGGGTTCAGTCTCTAAGCCTGGTCTGGGTTCAGTGTCTTAGTCTAGGTCTGGTTCAGTCTCTAAGCCTGGTCTGGGTCAGTCTCTAAGTCTGGTCTGGGTTCAGTCTCCAAGTCTGGTCTGGGTTCAGTCTCATAAGCTCTGGTCTGGTTCAGTCTCCAATTCTGGTCTGGGTTCAGTCTCTAAGTCTGGTCTGGGTTCAGTCTCCAAGTCTGGTCTGGGTTCAGTCTCTAAGTCTGGTCTGGGTACAGTCTCTAAGTCTGGTCTGGGTACAGTCTCTAAGTCCTGGTCTGGGTTCATTCTCTAAGTCTGGTCTGGGTTCAGTCTCTAAGTCTGGTCTGGGTTCAGTCTCTAAGTCTGGTCTGGTTCAGTCTCTAAGTCTGGTCTGGGTTCAGTCTCTAAGTCTTGGTCTGGGTTCAGTCCTCTAAGTCTGGTCTGGGTTCAGTCTCTAAGTCTGGTCTGGGTTCAGTCTCAAGTCTGGTCTGGGTTCAGTCTCCAAGTCTGGTCTGGGTTCAGTCTCTCAAGTCTGGTCCTGGGTTTCAGTCTCTAAGTCTGGTCTGGGTTCAGTCTTAAGTCTGGTCTGGGTTCAGTCTCTAAGTCTGGTCCTGGGTTCAGTCTCTAAGCTTGGTCTGGGTTTCAGTCTCTAAGTCTGGTCTGGGTTCAGTCTCTCAAGTCTGGTCTGGGTTCAAGTCTCTAAGTCTGGTCTGGGCTTCAGTCTCTAAGTCTGGTCTGGGTTTCAGTCTCTAAGTCTGGTCTGGGTTCAGTCTCTAAGCCTGGTCTGGGTTCAGTGTCTTAGTTAGGTCTGGTTCAGTCTCTAAGCCTGGTCTGGGTTCAGTCTCTAAGTCTGGTCTGGGTTCAGTCTCTAAGTCTGATCTGGGTTCAGTCTCCAAGTTTGGTCTGGGTTCAGTCACCAAGTCTGGTCTGGGTTCAGTCTCGAAGTCTGGTCTGGGTTCAGTCTCCAAGTCTGGTCTGGGTTCAGTCTCCAAGTCTGGTCTGGGTTCAGTCTCCAAGTCTGGTCTGGGTTCAGTCTCTAAGTCTGGTCTGGGTTCAGTCTTTAAGTCTGGTCTGGGTTCAGTCTCTAAGTCTGGTCCGGGTTCAGTCTCTAAGTTTGGTCTGGGTTCAGTCTCCAAGTCTGGTCTGGGTTCAGTCTTCAAGTCTGGTCTGGGTTCAGTCTCCAAGTCTGGTCTGGGCTCAGTCTCCAAGTCTGGTCTGGGTTCAGTCTCTAAGTCTAATCTGGGTTTCAGTCTCTAAGCCTGGTCTGGGTTCAGTGTCTTAGTTAGGTCTGGGTTCAGTCTCTAAGCCTGGTCTGGGTTCAGTCTCCTAAGTCTGGTATGGGTTCAGTCTCCAAGTCTGGTCTGGGTTCAGTCTCTAAGTCTGGTCGGGTTCAGTCTCCAATTCTGGTCTGGGTTCAGTCTCTAAGTCTGGTCTGGGTTCAGTCTCAAGTCTGGTCTGGGTTCAGTCTCTAAGTCTGGTCTGGGTTCAGTCTCTAAGTCTGGTCTGGGTTCAGTCTCTAAGTCTGGTCTGGGTTCAGTCTCTAAGTCTGGTCTGGGTTCAGTCTCAATTCTGGTCCTGGGTTCAGTCTCTAATGTCTGGTCTGGGTTCAGTCTCTAAGCCTGGTCTGGGTTCAGTCTCTAAGTCTGGTCTGGGTTCAGTCTCTAAGTCTGGTCTGGGTTCAGTCTCCTAAGTCTGGTCTGGGTTCAGTCTCTAAGTCTGGTCTGGGTTCAGTCTCTAAGTCTGGTCTGGGTTCAGTCTCTAAGTCTGGTCTCGGTTCAGTCTCTAAGTCTGGTCTGGGTTCAGTCCTCTAAGTCTGGTCTGGGTTCAGTCTCTAAGTCTGGTCTGGGTTCAGTCTTCAATTCTGGTCTGGGTTCAGTCTCTAAGTCTGGTCTGGGTTCAGTCTCCAAGTCTGGTCTGGGTTCAGTCTCTAAGTCTGGTCTGGGTTCAGTCTCTAAGTCTGGTCTGGGTTCAGTCTCTAAGTCTGGTCTGGGTTCAGTCTCTAAGTCTGGTCTGGGTTCAGTCTCCAATGCTGGTCTGGGTTCAGTCTCTAAGCCTGGTCTGGGTTCAGTCTCTAAGTCTGGTCTGGGTTCAATCTCTAAGTCTGGTTCTGGGTTCATTCTCTAAGTCTGGTCTGGGTTCAGTCTCTAAGTCTGGTCTGGGTTCAGTCTCTAAGCCTGGTCTGGGTTCAGTGTCTTAGTTAGGTCTGGGTTCAGTCTCTAAGCCTGGTCTGGGTTCAGTCTCTAAGTCTGGTCTGGGTTCAGTCTCTAAGTCTGATCTGGGTTCAGTCTCCAAGTTTGGTCTGGGTTCAGTCACCAAGTCTGGTCTGGGTTCAGTCTCGAAGTCTGGTCTGGGTTCAGTCTCCAAGTCTGGTCTGGGTTCAGTCTCCAAGTCTGGTCTGGGTTCAGTCTCCAAGTCTGGTCTGGGTTCAGTCTCTAAGTCTGGTCTGGGTTCAGTCTCTAAGTCTGGTCTGGGTTCAGTCTCTAAGTCTGGTCTGGGTTCAGTCTCTAAGTCTGGTCTGGGTTCAGTCTCCAATTCTGGTCTGGTTCAGTCTCTAAGTCTGGTCTGGGTTCAGTCTCTAAGTCTGGTCTGGGTTCAGTCTCTAAGTCTGGTCTGGGTTCAGTCTCTAAGTCTGGTCTGGTTCAGTCTCTAAGTCTGGTCTGGGTTCAGTCTCTAAGTCTGGTCTGGGTTCAGTCTCCAAGTCTGGTCTGGGTTCAGTCTCCAAGTCTGGTCTGGGTTCAGTCTCTAAGTCTCGTCTGGGTTCAGTCTCCAAGTCTGGTCTGGGTTCAGTCTCCTAAGGTCTGGTCTGGGTTCAGTCTCTAAGTCTGGTCTGGGTTCCGTCTCTAAGTCTGGTCTGGGTTCAGTCTCTAAGTCTGGTCTGGGTTCAGTCTCTAAGTCTGGTCTGGTTCAGTCTCCTAAGTCTGGTCTGGTTCAGTCTCTAAGTCTGGTCTGGTTCAGTCTCCTAAGTCTGGTCTGGGTTCAGTCTCTAAGTCTGGTCTGGGTTCAGTCTCTAAGTCTGGTCTGGGTTCAGTCTCCAAGTCTGGTCTGGGTTCAGTCTCTAAGTCTGGTCTGGGTTCAGTCTACTAAGTCTGGTCTGGGTTCAGTCTCTAAGTCTGGTCTGGGTCAGTCTCTAAGTCTGGTCTGGGTCAGTCTCTAAGTCTGGTCTGGGTTCAGTCTACTAAGTCTGGTCTGGGTTCAGTCTCTAAGTCTGGTCTGGGTCAGTCTCTAAGTCTGGTCTGGGTTCAGTCTCTAAGTCTGGTCTGGGTTCAGTCTCTAAGTCTGGTCTGGGTTCAGTCTCTAAGTCTGGTCTGGGTTCAGTCTCCAAGTCTGGTCTGGGTTCAGTCTCCCAAATTTTGGTCTGGGTTCAGTCTCTAAGTTGGTCTGGGTTCAGTCTCCAAGTCTGGTCTGGGTTCAGTCTCTAAGTCTGGTCTGGGTTCAGTCTCCAAGTCTGGTCTGGGTTCAGTCTCTAAGTCTGGTCTGGGTTCAGTCTCTAAGTTGGTCTGGGTTCAGTCTCCAAGTTGGTCTGGTTCAGTCTCAAGTCTGGTCTGGTTCAGTCTCTAAGTCTGGTCTGGGTTCAGTCTCCAAGTCGGTCTGGGGTTTAGTCTCCAAGTCTGGTCTGGGTTCAGTCTCCAAGTCTGGTCTGGGTTCAGTCTCAAGTCTGGTTGGGTTCAGTCTCTAAGCCTGGTCTGGGTTCAGTCTCTAAGTCTGGTCTGGGTTCAGTCTCTAAGTCTGGTCTGGGTTCAGTCTCCAAGTTTGGTCTGGGTTCAGTCTCCAAGTCTGGTCTGGGTTCAGTGTCTAAGTCTGGTCTGGGTTCAGTCTCCAAGTCTGGTCTGGGTTCAGTCTCCAAGTCTGGTCTGGGTTCAGTCTCCAAGTCTGGTCTAGGTTCAGTCTCCAAGTCTGGTCTGGGTTCAGTCTCTAAGCCTGGTCTGGGTTCAGTCTCTAAGTCTGGTCTGGGTTCAGTCTCCAAGTCTGGTCTGGGTTCAGTCTCCAAGTCTGGTCTGGGTTCAGTCTCTAAGTCTGGTCTGGGTTCAGTCTCCAAGTCTGGTCTGGGTTCAGTCTCTAAGTCTGGTCTGGGTTCAGTCTCTAAGTCTGGTCTGGGTTCAGTCTCTAAGTTTGGTCTCGGTTCAGTCTCCAAGTCTGGTCTGGGTTCAGTCTCCAAGTCTGGTCTGGGTTCAGTCTCTAAGTCTGGTCTGGGTTCAGTCTCTAGGTCTGGTCTGGGTTCAGTCTCTAAGTCTGGTCTGGGTTCAGTCTCTAAGCCTGGTCTGGGTTCAGTGTCTTAGTTAGGTCTGGGTTCAGTCTCTAAGCCTGGTCTGGGTTCAGTCTCTAAGTCTGGTCTGGGTTCAGTCTCTAAGTCTGGTCTGGGTTCAGTCTCCAAGTTTGGTCTGGGTTCAGTCACCAAGTCTGGTCTGGGTTCAGTCTCTAAGTCTGGTCTGGGTTCAGTCTCCAAGTCTGGTCTGGGTTCAGAATTCAAGTCTGGTCTGGGTTCAGTCTCCAAGTCTGGTCTGGGTTCAGTCTCCAAGTCTGGTCTGGGTTCAGTGCCTTAGTTTAGTCTGGGTTCAGTCTCCAAGTCTGGTCTCGGTTCAGTCTCCAAGTCTGGTCTGGGTTCAGTCTCCAAGTCTGGTCTGGGTTCAGTCTCTAAGTCTGGTCTGGGTTCAGTCTCTAAGCCTGGTCTGGGTTCAGTGTCTTAGTTAGATCTGGGTTCAGTCTCTAAGCCTGGTCTGGGTTCAGTCTCTAAGTCTGGTCTGGGTTCAGTCTCTAAGTCTGGTCTGGGTTCAGTCTCCAAGTTTGGTCTGGTTCAGTCACCAAGTCTGGTCTGGGTTCAGTCTCTAAGTCTGGTCTGGGTTCAGTCTCCATAGTCTGGTCTGGGTTCAGTCTCTAAGTCTGGTCTGGGTTCAGTCTCCAAGTCTGGTCTAGGGTTCAGTCTCCAAGTCTGGTCTGGGTTCAGTCTCTAAGCCTGGTCTGGGTTCAGTCTCTAAGTCTGGTCTGGGTTCAGTCTCTAAGTCTGGTCTGGGTTCAGTCTCCAAGTCTGGTCTGGGTTCAGTCTCCTAAGTCTGGTCTGGGTTCAGTCTCTAAGTCTGGTCTGGGTTCAGTCTCTAAGCCTGGTCTGGGTTCAGTCTCTAAGTCTGGGTCTGGGTTCAGTCTCCAAGTCTGGTCTGGGTTCAGTCTCTAAGTCTGGTCTGGGTTCAGTCTCTAAGTCTGGTCTGGGTTCAGTCTCCAAGTTCTGGTCTGGTTCAGTCACTAAGTCTGGTCTGGGTTCAGTCTCTAAGTCTGGTCTGGGTTCAGTCTCTATGTCTGGTCTGGGTTCAGTCTCTAAGTCTGGTCTGGGTTCAGTCTCTAAGTCTGGTCTGGGTTCAGTCTCTAAGCCTGGTCTGGGTTCAGTGTCTTAGTTAGGTCTGGGTTCAGTCTCTAAGCCTGGTCTGGTTCAGTCTCTAGTCTGGTCTGGGTTCAGTCTCTAAGTCTGGTCTGGGTTCAGTCTCCAAGTTTGGTCTGGGTTCAGTCACCAAGTCTGGTCTGGGTTCAGTCTCTAAGTCTGGTCTGGGTTCAATCTCCAAGTCTGGTCTGGGTTCAGTCGCCAAGTTTGGTCTTTGTTCAGTCTCCAAGTTTGGTCTGGGTTCAGTCTCCAACTTTGGTCTGGGTTCAGTCTCCAAGTTTGGTCTGGGTTCAATCTCTAAGTCTGGTCTGGGTTCAATCTCTAAGTCTGTTCTGGGTTCAGTCTCCAAGTCTGGTCTGGGTTCAGTCTCAAGTTTGGTCTGGGTTCAGTCTCCAAGTCTGGTCTGGGTTCAATCTCTAAGTCTGGTCTGGGTTCAGTCTCCAAGTCTGGTCTGGGTTCAGTCTCTAAGTCTGGTCTGGGTTCAGTCTTCACGTCTGGTCTGGGTTCAACAGAGGCATGGAGAGTGAGAGAGAGAGAGAGACACACACACACGCTCGCACGCATGCGCGCGCGCACACACACACACACACAAACCATGCACACTCACGCTGGCAGGCAGAAGGCAGACAAAGAGGGCCTGAAAAATACCATGAGTTGTTGAATGTGTCGTTCGTCCGTTGGCAAAATCGCAGCTGTTAGCGAACACAACACAACAAGGAAGTAGATTACTGTTGAGTTATGTTGTTAAAGCTGGTGTCATATGCACGCGAGCATATTGTGTTGTAGCTAATATCAGATTGCAAACTAGTATATGGAAGCCTGGAGAATTTTCCAGACGTTTTTAAGTGTTTCTTATTGATAAAATAATAATCACTGGAGCTACGGAGTTCGTGCTTTGTGCGACGCTTTCGGCAGTTCGCTGCGGAAAGCGACTGAGCCATATGCCATATGGGATAAAAAACCCGGTGCAATGAAGTCGACACTGTTGACTTTAAAAAAAAAAAAATTAAAAAAAAAAATGTTTGTGCGAGGCGAATTTATTTACATTCAAAAAGTGTAGAGCAGAGAACACAGCATGGGAGCAACTCCTTAGACAGTTACCTCAGTCCCCTACCCCGTTGTTATAAATCAATCGGCGCTATGAAGTGATGTGGTCACACCGGTCGTCTTTACTACATTTCCTGGTACATATAACAGTGATCTCTTATAACAACGTTCTCTTATATTAGCAGCGTTCCCTTATAACAACGTTCTCGTATAACAAGTTCTCTTATAACAGCGTTCTCTTATAACAACGTTCTCTTATAACAGTGTTCTCTTATAACAGTGTTCTCTTATAACAACGTTCTCATAAAACAACAGCGTTCTTTCATAACATTGTTCTATTATAACATTGTTCTCTTATAACAGTTTTCTCTTATAACAGCATTCTCTTATAATTGCGTTCTCTTATAACAGCGTTGTCTTATTTGCGTTTTTAGCAGCGACATGATGCAACCTATAAATGAATGAAGGTTCAATAAGGTGATACATGCCCGTCACTTCAGCAAGAGTGCCAGTGGAGGGGACATTTCCGAAACACATTATTCTGTCATGGACCAATGTTGGCGGAGTCAGGGGCAACGAACCACTGACTCCAGGGTTACAGTTGTTCCTGATGAATTCAATCGTCAATCAACTTCCGTATATGTGAACTACCCAACATCTTCTTCCCCTGTCGACTTCAGCCTCTAACATCCCTCAATCTTCCCGATTGTCGTTAACTTAATCAGACCCTCCCTGCTATTAATGTGACCGCACAATGAAGATTGTTCCTGATGTGGTTATTCACCCGTCAATATGAATGTACCTCCTGTATTACTCGACCTCTACTTGAAAGTAACCACAAGGGTCCACTTAGCAGTTTGGTTTAAAATGAGCACTTAAATGTTGCCACAGGTATTCACCCGTGCCATTGTGATGAATATTGGCAGTATATTAACGATGCGGTCAGTTTCTGTGTGAATGTACCTTCCGCGGTAAATAAAGAAAGTAAGTCAAGGACCCTTTTGCATCCTAATCCGCTTAGGCATATAGTACCAGACCCATATTTGTATTGGCCAATGAGCACTCGGTGTGTGATGTCAGTATCGTGCCGGACGCACTGACTGCCCTAGACATTTTCTCGTACCCATTATAAGCATGGTAGACCTGGGGCACAGATACATTTAAATATAAATTCGAACCTGCCCCAATGCGGGTTGAACTCATGACTACATGGTCAACATACAAGCGCCTAGCCACTACGCTACTGTGGCAGCCACCTTCTGTAGTATATTGACTAATTGCCTGTGCAGTGTTTGAATATATTGCCGGTCCAAGTTTTGTATTTACCTATTATGTTGCACTAATTGAAAACTTGGACTGGCAATATCCCCAAACACTGCACAGTCATTAAAACTACACGCTATACTTGACCGTTAATGATCTTTAATTATAGTATTCAAGTTATGCTGGCCTACCGGCCCTGTGGTTATGTGTTCGTATCCCCAGATGGTCAATAAAACTACGGGGCTAGTGCTATATACCCAGCAGGTATCATGGCGTGGACAAGGGTCTTTCCCTGTTTGAAAATGTATGCGTGGTCCATAGTTCATAGGCATACAGTTGTACGGGCAGTTCATAGCATCCTAACCCTCATCCCATTGACATTGATGACTGACAGTGGACCTAATGAAAGTACTTGCACCCTTCTCCCTCACGAAGAAGGAAATATGTTGTTAGGTTTGCAGTTCTAGTTATACCTAATTAATTATAATACCCCAAAGACCAGTGTGTCCGACTTCGTCATCCCTTTGTGTAAGGCTTACTTCCCCTTGAAGATTTCAGATACAGTAACGGGCTCTTGTTTTTTTTTTTTCTAACAAGTTTGCCAGGACAAGTATCACTCTTTTTTATTTCCAAGTATCTTTTTTTTTTGGGGGGGGGGGGGGGGGGGGGGGTTAACGTACAAAACTGGTACGCGGAGTCTCTCGTTTGTCGCCCTTAACATGTGAAGGCTAGATATCTGATCTGACTAACCAAGATATCAAGTGACGAGTGATATCAATGTTTCATTGAAAACATACCCAACTCTATGCAGAGATCGAACCGGTACCTTTCGTCTAACGCTGACACCGAAACCTCTGAACCAAAGGCTCCACATAACCCCGCGTTCTGCCACCATATTCACGACCTACACGTCTGCAGTGGGCGTCATCATTTCTCCGGTGTTGATCCAGTCTGCATGCGTGCGATTATAGGTGTTAGTGTTTACCTAGTTGGTCCATTTTAATGAGAATCACTTCTAACGTAATAAGTCAGAAGAGAGCATTTATTTAAAGAATGCAGCCATATCTCGGCTGAAGGTAACGGTTGCATTCAAATTCATTACATCAATACAAATAATATTGATTTGTAGCCGCGGCACCAGAGTTAATCAGCCCCGTCGGTGTTTCAGTGAAATTGTATGCTTAAAGAGATCGACACCGATTACGGTGTTCGTGGTAGGTTTAGAAATAAGGGTCTTGTGTTACGAGGGCCTTGTGTGGTTGTGTTGAGACAGTTATATATGGGATAGAAAACTTGTAACACTGCTAGTATAGTTCATCGAACAAGACGGCCGAAGATGAGATGTGTGTAACTGGAATATGAGAACAAAGTTACACATGCATGTTAAAACTCAATGGTCTGTTATTAGGAAATACCGTTATTAATGAAATTGAAATGACTTGTTAAACTTCAGAATTTTCGAATTGCAGACTATCAAGAAAATAGAAAAATGGTAAGTAGTTAGTCAAATGAATAAGTAATTTATTTAAATTCATTTGTATTGTAATTGTAAACGGTAAAGGCGATACAGTAATATTATACGATTTGTTCAATGTAAACAGAGTCGGTTCTAGTAATTTTGTGGGACTTCACACATTAATGAAACGAGTAAAATAACTATTTTTTCCGGACTTTAATGGAACGGATTAAATTATTGTTTGTCAAGAACATGTTATGCGTACGTTGGCGATCACAATACATGTTGTTATGTTTTAAAGAAATGCGAAAGTGGATACAAGCTCATTGCATTATGACGTGAATGCAATTTATTCTTATAACACCTGCTTTAATGTTCCATGCACTTAGATTATAATTTACTTTTCTTGTGTCTTATTACTTACTTTATTTTCGTCATACGTGTGTTTCACTGAGCTACCCGCACACAACAGTCGCTTATTCTTACTGTATGAAACAACGGTCCAAATACTTTTTACTGGATGCCACTGACATGATGCCCAGACCACATATCCAACATAGCCCCCCCCCCCTCCCCCTACACACACTTCTATTATATAGTTGCAAATGCGATACTTCACGGCCACATGGATTTTGCTAACAGGTCTACTCTGAGGATCGCTCATCTAGTCCTGAGAATCGCTCACTTAGCTCTGAGAATCGCTCATCTAGCTATGAGAATCGCTCATGTAGTTCTGAGAATCGCTCATCTAGTTCTGAGAATCGCTCACCTACTCTGAGAATCGCTTATCTAACTCTGAGAATCGCTCATCTAGCTCCGAGAATCGCTCATCTAGCTCTGAGAATCCTTCATATAGCGCTAAAAATCGCTCATTTAACTCTAAGAATCGCCCATTTAACTCCGAGAAACGCTCATGTAGCTCTGAGAATCGTTAATCTAACTCTGAGTATCGCTCATCCAACTCCGAGAATCGCTCACCTAGCTCTCAGGATCGCTCAGAGAATCGTTCACCTAGCTATGAGAATCGCTCAAGTAGTTCTGAGAATCGCTCATCTAGTCTGAGAACCCGCTCATCTAGCTCGGAGAATCGCTCATCTAGCTCAGAGAATCGCTCATCTGGCTCTAAATATCCCTCATATAGCTCTAGGAATCGCCCATTTAACTCTGAGAATCGCTCATTTAATTCTGAGAATCGCACATCTAGCTCTGAGAATCGTTCATCTAGCTCCGAGAAACGCTCATCTAGCTCTGGGAATCTGTAATCTAACTCTGAGAATCGCTCATCTAACTCTGAGAATCGCTCATCTAGCTCTGAGAATCGCTCACCTAACTCTGAGAATCGTTCATCTAGCCCTGAGAATCGCTTCTTCAGCTCTGAGAATCGCTAATCTGGCTCTGATATAAAATTCTTCTCTCCCAGTCTAAAAGTTAGTTGTATGTCGTTTACACGATGTTCACAATCAACCCCAGCATTTATTGACTGTTTGTGATGTGGTAGGCAATTTTACGTTCAGTAGCTTGCCATTGCTTTCTGAACGGTATACTTCTCATGCCATGGAAACCACTGCAAAAAGGTCTTTTAAATCGCCCGCGGCTGACTACGAACTCTCGACTCGGTATGTCGGGGTACAGTGAAAATGCGTTTCACCAACCCTTACACCACAGACGGAGACCTCTGTAAGTCTACTGGCAAGACAATTAGACACGTTAATTCGAACATTTAAAGTATGTGAATCGTCATTTTACCCCACGTCGTATCCGATCCTAGTCTTGAAAGACACCCGAGGTCATGTCGCGACTGGGTCCGTCCCTGGAGAGTGAAGAGAAGGTAAAGTGTCGAAACATTCGGGAAAGGGTGAACGCTTCTGACGATCGGAAGCCTGCTGTTGTGCTTGCTGCGCTGTGAAGTTTCTACCATTCATCACAGTAGTCAATATGTTACAGGCTATTTTTTTTAAATTTAGAAAGCACTTGCAAGTCTAGCCAATGCCTGTGAATCTAGCCAGTGCCATACGTCGGACAAGATTACTCGTAGGTCGGTTAGCACCTGCACGTCTAGTCTGAACCTGCACGTCTAGTCTGTATCTGATGGTCAGCACCTGCGAGTACCCGAACGTCTAGTCAATACCTGCACATGATATCATTAACTGCACGTCTTGTCAGTATCTGCTAGTCAGTACCTGCTAGTACCCGACAGTCTAGTCAATACTTGTACATGGTATCATTAACTGCACTTCTAGTTAGTACCTACGAGTCTAGACAGTACCCGGAGTACCCGGAAGTCTAGTCAGTATCTGATAGTGATCTAGTCAGCACCTGGGAGTACCCGAATGTCTAGTCAATACCTGTACAGGTTATCTTTAACTGCAAGTCTAGTCAGTACCTACAAGTCTAGCCAGTATCTGCGAGTCTAGACAGTACCCGGAAGTCTAGTCAGTATATGCGAGTACCCGAAAATCTAATCAATACTGCACATATTATCATCAACTGCGCGCCTAGTTAGCAGTACCTGCACGTCTAATAATTACCTACGAGTCAAGTCAGTACGTGCGAGTCTAGACAGTATCCGGTGTACCTGGTGTCAGTAAATACGAGTACCTGGAAGTCTAGTCAGTATATGTGAGTATCCGGAAGTTAGTCAGTACCTACACGTCAAGTCACTCACTACCTGCACATAACCTACGCCTAGTTGATAGAGAATATTCTAGTCAGTAACTGCGAGTACCCGGAAGTCTTATCAGTACTCTATGTCTATTCAGTACCTATAAGTCTCCTTATTGTCTTTAACTAGTGCCTGCGCTCCCAGCCAGTTTATGTATGTTTATCCATCACCTGCAAGCCTTGCCAGTATATGTGTCTATCCAGTACCTGCAAGCCTAGCCAGCATATGTATGTCTATCCAGTACCTGCAAGCCTTGCCAGTATATGTATCTCTATCCAGTACCTGCAAGCCTTGCCAGTATATGTATCTCTATCCAGTACCTGCAAGCCTAGCCAGTATATGTATGTCTATCCAGTACCTGCAAGCCTAGCCAGTATATGTATCTCTATCCAGTACCTGCAAGCCTAGCCAGTATATGTATGTCTATCCAGTACTTGCAAGCCATATCCAGTATATGTATGTCTATCCAGTACTTTCAAGCCCTAGCCAGTATATGTATGTCTATCCAGTACCTGCAAGCCTAGCCAGTATATGTATGTCTATCCAGTACCTGCAAGCCTTGCCAGTATATGTATGTCTATCCAGTACTTGCAAGCCATAGCCAGTATATGTATGTCTATCCAGTACTTTCAAGCCCCAGCCAGTATATGTATCTCTATCCAGTACCTGCAAGCCCTAGCCAGTATATGTAAGTCTATCCAATACTTTCAAGCCCTAGCCAGTATATGTATGTCTATCCAGTACTTTCAAGCCCTAGCCAGTATATGTATGTCTATCCAGTACCTGCAAGCCCTTGCCAGTATATGTATGTCTATCCAGTACCTGCAAGCCTAGCCAGTATATGTATGTCTATCCAGTACCTGCAAGCCCTAGCCAGTATATGTATGTCTATCCAGTACTTTCAAGCCCTAGCCAGTATATGTATGTCTATCCAGTACTTTTAAGCCCTAGCCAGTATATGTATGTCTATCCAGTACTTTCAAGCCCTAGCCAGTATAGTTAGTTAGTTAGTTAGTCGACAGATCATCCTCGTTGCACATCGAACCATTCAGTCCATAAGTGCTCGGATCCCCTCCTCAGCAAATCCCGCAGCGTGTAGCGGCTAACGACGCCAGTTCTGTGTTGGTTTATCAATCTTCTTTGGCGTCCTGCGTAGTGTTCTTGTTTGGCCATCCCTCTTTTAATTTGCTGCTCTCGCAGTCTGGCCATTGTTGTAGATTCACAGTCATCACTTGGTTCTCGCAAAAGTCTCACTTCTCGTAGTGCATTCAGAATGTCAGCCTGGTCCATGGCGCGTCCGCCCTCCACAGTAGCCTCACCTGCGAGCTTGTCAGCCCGCTCATTTCCTTGTACTCCCGCATGCCCTGGCACGAAGATGAAACTAATCTTTGCCAGCCGAGACCGCTTCAGAGGCAGCAACCATTCTCTTCGGATCGACCCCTCCTCTATCCTCTTGATCATGTTCATTGAGTCGCTAAGGAAACAAGCCCTAGTGAATGTCTGTGTCTCGAGCCATGTTATTGCTTTACTTACTGCCATGACTTCCATGGTCAGGCTACTTGTGGTTTCAGTGAAAGCACCAGAGTCCTCCTTCACAATTCTCCCTCCGGCCCGAGCTGTAAAGGCCCATGAGCTTCTCACATGTCGGACGACCGACCCATCTGTGTAGATGACCGCGTCACCGTCTAGCGAATTCTCGAAAATCAACGCTTGTACTTCAGCCTCAACAGCAGCCGGATTTTCTTGTCTGCATTTTCTATCTAGTTGGATGCAAACTGAAAAGAATGTGCAGAAGTCTGTTGGCACTTGCACCCACTCCTCGCCAGGTTCTAAGTCCTCAAGTGAACACACCTGTTGAAGAATGTCTTCGGCTTGACCCATCCACGACCGTCCTCTTTTTAACCTGCTGCCCTTCACCTTCCTAATTTCACTATGCAGTGGATGTTGTGTGTTTGCGTTAATTCTGAGGTAGGCGCGTGCCCTGCAAACTTGTATTCTCTCTTCAATGGTTGGAAAATCAAGAAGGTAGCGCATCGCCCTGCATGCTGTATCTCTTGTACATCCAAGAATAATGCGCATAGCTTCATTCTGTATCCTTTCCATCCTTTCTATCTGCTTATGGCTGAGAGTCAGGATTGCCATTGCATACTCCAAAACAGACATGACCAGCCCCTCGTACAGAAGACATAGATGGCGCTGCTCACAGTTTGCTGCCGCCATCACCCGCATCGCTGCCAAACCCGCTTGGCCTTTGTTATCACCTGGTCTATGTGCACATTATAAGCAAGGCTTCGATCAAACCGTATCCCCAGGTAATTCATTGCCTGCGTTCTTTCCACCGTCTCTGAACACAGCATTACAGTTGGTGTTGGATTGTTGACAATATGATTATTCAACGAGAACCCTAGCCAGTATATGCATGTCTATCCAGTATCTGCAAGCCCTAGCCAGTATATGCATGTCTATCCAGTATCTGCAAGCCCTAGCCAGTATATGTATGTCTATCCAGTATCAGCAAGCCCTAGCCAGTATATGTATGCCTATCCAGTATCTGCAAGCATAGCCAGTATTTGTATGTATATCCAGTATCTGCAAGCCCTAGCCAGTATATGTATGTCTATCCATTACTTTCAAGCCCTAGCCAGTATATGTATCTCTATCCAGTACCTGCAAGCCCAGCCAGTATATGTATGTCTATCCATTACTTTCAAGCCCAAGCCAGTATATGTATGTCTATCCAGTATCTGCAAGCCCTAGCCAGTATATGTATGCCTATCCAGTATCTGCAAGCATAGCCAGTATATGTATGTTTATCCAGTACCTGCACTCCCGCATGTCTATCCAGTACCTGCAAGCTAAAAAGCCTGATGAGAGCAGACAAGCCATGAGATATTGTATCATCATCATGTGCCATGCCGATAAGCGTAGACGGTTGTTTCGCATCTTACAAGATTACGAGAGTCATAAATCAGCTCAGTGTTGTCTCCACCATACCACGTGGCCAAGCCATCCAGGTATTTACCTCTTTGCTTTCCCCTTGTTCTTTTTCCCTCAATCTTGCCAGTTGCTGCCAAGTTCTGTAATTTATTTCTTCTCATTAGGTGTCAAAAAACGTTTGACTGTCAACGTCTAATTTCTCTAATCAGTTTACGGTGTTTGCTTGTTTCTTGTTGTACTTGGTCATTGGTTTTTCTGTCTGTCCATTGGTAATTCTATGTATTTTCCTCAGAAACTACATTTCCACAGCCACCAGATCAGATATTTTCAGCTTGTATGCTCATTGTCACGATTCATATCCATACAAAAATACTGGTTCTATGTAGCACTCCAACCCTCTTTTTCTCGTTGCAAATGACATTTGTTTATTGGTCGGTAGTTTTCTATCTTGCAAAAGGCTACTTTCGCCATGTCGGTTCTTTTTCTAATCTCTTCAGGGTAACTCCCATATGATATTATAACGGTTCCAAGATAATTGTAACTGATTCACTTGTTTAAGAATATTCCCTCTTACTTGTATATTTTTTTTTAAAAACTCGCATATCCTTTACAGGACATCGCTGTCAACAGCAGCATATTTCAGCTGTCTGTTGATTTCTTGGCAATATTACGCTCAGTAGTTTGCCATTGCTTTTTGAGCGGCCGGCTCAGTTATCCCGCAAGTCACCAGCGGGGGACGAACCGCATCCAGTTCTCGCCCGCTACGAGACTCTGCGTGATAAAGGGATTACGGAGAAAGTGGTGTAACCCCTCCGCCAGAGAGACCGGCACTTGTATATTACATTGTGATATTTCCTAGTTTCTAGTGGCTACCGTAATCTGTGTCTTCTTACAATTTATTTCTAACAATTTTTAACTGTGTGCAGCAACCGCATCTACTAAAGCTTGCGGTCCCTGCTCATTGTCTGCAATCAATACTGTATCATCCGCATATCTAATGTTATTGATATTATGTCCCCCAATGATGGTTCCTCTCATATCTTCTAAATTTCTGAAAATATTTTCACTATATAGGGAAAAACGATCTGGAGAGACATCGAATGCACTCATCTGTTTCGGTACACCATCGCATTGGCCTTAGAAGTTAGCTGGCAAACAGTTACACGAAATGGTTGTACTGAACTTGATTGCAGTTTGTTAAAGTTAAATCTCCTTAATAAAGCTTTAGTTTCTGTTTGTAAGCTGGCTAGTGTGGCTTCCGGTATTATGGTACCAACATGGGAGCTAATCTATCTGCTTATGAATAAATATGTCCCTGCAATTTTAAATCTGTATCTTTAGATTTTAGAAACCATAAGATATCCATCCACTCGGCCATCTGCTCTCTCTCTAACTGTGTATATAACAGCGAATATTTATGATGATCAGATCAACTCCGTAGATTTCTTTAGCGATTTCTTCTCTGCCATTCCCAGTACCAAACCGTCATATTTTCCCATTAATTTCACGAACACTGCTGTGATAAGATCTGGGTAATTGGCGGGACTGACTTGCAAAATACATGCAGTTCACAAGTCCATACAACCGGTGAATTTATGATCTGACGCTGTCTTGTCAGTCTTTTACAGGGTCGATGTATTGTCCTGCTGTCATCTTGACATAGACAAATGGGAGTTCCCTAGTGCAGTGCCTGGGATATTGAACTATATTTCTTTTGTCTGTTTATTGTGAACGGAAAGCTCCAACATTTACGATAGATTTGTCTGTATTTCCCTTCATGTTGAATGCTGCCTATCTACGTCTATAGATGGAATTGTTTTATTGACCATTAAACAGGAACTGTATTTTATTTTTCATTCTTAGCAGTTTTCTTTCAGTGGAGTTGCATATCATGAAAATACAGACAAACGCTTATTATTGGTAGCCTAACGAAAAAACAAAACAAAACATTATTAACGAACAAATACAGAAAATACTTGTTATAAAAACGAAAACATGAAGAGATGTGTTTATGGTTTTAAAAAAAATGGAGGGGCATTGACGTTATTCCATCCATCCATCCATCATGTGCCGTGCCGATAAGCGTAGGCGGTCATGTTCTGCCACCTCACTCGATCACCAGAATCGTGGATTAGCTCTAGCTCCGTGTTCCTGGTTCGACCATGCAACGTGGCCTCGTTTCAATTGATATCTTTTATTGGTCAGTATGTTTTTCATCTTGCAAAAGGCTACCTTCGCAATGGCAATTCTTGTTCTAATCTCTTCAAGGCATCTCCCATCAGATGTTATAACTGTTCCGAGATAACTGTATCGATTCACTTGCTTAAGAATATGCCCATTTACTTGTATATCACATTGTGGTATTTCCTTCTTCCCAGTGACCACCATAACCGGCGTCTTCTTAATATTCAGTTCTAACTCTCGTTGTTCACTGTGTGCTACAACCGCATCTACTAAATTTTGCAGGTCCTGTTCATTGTCTGCAATCAAGATTGTATCATCTGCATATCTAATTTTATTGATGCATCGTCCCCCAATGTTGATTCCTTCCCACTCAGATAACCCCGAAGTGCTCATCTATACAGATGGATCTGTTGTAAAGCAGCAGAGAAGTGCGTGGGCATTTACAACCCGTTCAGCGGGCTGAACCGTTCAAGAATCCAGTGGTGCCCACTCTATGACCACCAGCAGCATGACGATGGAGGTGATGGCAGTTACACAGGCTTTCATATGGCTGGAATCACAGCATTATACCAACGTGTGTGTACTAAGTGATTCAATGAGCATGATTCAGAAGGTCGAAGCTGCATCTGTACGCAGACAGTGGACTGAGTCCCTGCGGAAGTATGTTGTCCGTAAAATCACCTTCATCTTCGTCCCGGGACATGCGGGAATCGAGGGAAATGAACGATCTGATAAACTGTCTGGCTTTGCACCCCCTGTAGATGGCCAGCCCGTGGATCGTAGCCGATGTTATTAACGTCCTTAAAGATATGGCGAGAACAGAGGACTTTGACGTCAGTGAATCCACATCGCTGTCCAGGATGAAAGACTTGGGAGTAAGAATCGGCACAGCCAGACACGAGAGGTACATCGGGAAAACGAGGTGCCTCGTCAACCAACGCAGAACTGGCACTATTAGCCACCGGACGCTGATGCATATGCTGGGGGGTGGATCTGAGCACCTAAGGACCTGTCCGGAGTGCAATGAAGATACCCCAACTGATAACTCATAACTGATTCCTTCCATATCTTCTATATTTCTGAAAATATTTTCACTGTATAGGGAAAAAAGATCTGGAGACATTACACATCCCTGTCTTACACCTCTTTTAATAGGCTGATATTGACCTATATCGTTATCAATTCTGATGGCAGCTTGTTGTTTCCAATATATGTTTTTTACAAGTCTAAGGTCTTTTCCATCAATTAGTAGATCTTCAAGCATCCTTATCATGTCGACATGTCTCACTTTATTGAAAGCCTTTGACGTTATCGGGATTTTAAGCTTTAACCTAGAAACAGTATACGTTACCCCAGCAGGGGTAGTGACAGAAGCCATATTGTCAGCGCTGAGTGATGCTTGGCTCACGTTCGAAACCTTGTCCACAAGGGACACGTGATAGACCAACGCCAAAGTGTTGAAAAGCGTCACAAAGGCGAGATACCGCGAATGGAACAACACTACATTCATTGCTCGAAAAGACGATGGCAAGAACACATCGCCCGTGGTTAAAGTTTATTTTAGAAGCGTGGGAGAGGAAGATACAAATGTGTATTTTAGCATTATAGTGGAAGTGTACAGTCATCTACTGCCTAAAGTACCTCGAGGAATTAAGGTCACCTGGCTAGTTCAGTCGCCGCTAACTGCACAGGTTAGGGCTCTCTTTTTGCCCGCAACAGAAAAAATCCACACCTTACCGAGGATTCGCACCCGAGTCTCCTGAAGGAGAACCAGGATTTCTAGCCACGTGTATGTTCAACTTAATACAACGGAGATGTAAATGTGATAGTAAGAAAAGGGCCCGTTGTTCACAAAATATGAAGAGATGTGTTTGTAGTTTGAAAAATGGGAAGGTATTGAAGTTAAGCTTTAACCTAAATATATTAATATCCAAGATTAGATCTACAAGTCACATTCTAGAGTCTCTTTCTCTTTTAGCTTTGAAGTAAACTAGCCAACTGATGTCTACCCAAATCACATAAATACTTGATGATAGTGATGATAGCGACACTCTTCAAAGGCCACATGATGATGTTGACACATCACGCGCTCACACATATAAGCCACTACGGTTAACATCTGGTATCCACTTCCAGGGCCATGCCTGCTTGATTTGATGGTAACAAAGGCCTTAGTTGTATCATTAAAAATGCAATCAAGAAACACATAACAATTGCGATCTAGGTGAGATAAGGTACTTCAGAATGCAGTTTCATGGTTGCAATCATTCTCTAATATTCTCACAATCTCCCAGTGGCGGTCTGACCAGGGTGTCAGCTTGCCCGTTGGTCCCGTCGGGCCTGATGAAGTGGACCCCCTTAAACACTTGACAACATGTTTCAAATGTGAACGTCCTTTCAGTGGCGTTGCCTATTTTAAGAGGCAGTGTCGGCCCTGGAGCCGAACCGGTGATAAACTGATGATCCTGCCTTTCAGGGATCTGGGTATTCAACCTTTTATTATGCCCTCTGCAACATTACTATCCCTGACCTCGCCGAAATTAGTTTGCTGACTGGATCTATCCAACTCCCGTGGTGGTTTCCCACTCGCAGACATGTATGTTTAGTATGTGAACTGTTTACATTAGCTCCTAGCTTGTAGTCTACTTCGGAGCACTCCTTCGGCTCGTCTTAGATCTACCATCTGGACTTCTAATGGGAATGTTATGCTCATACTAAGGTACTGTGCTAAATACTCTTCGCTCTGATTATCTATATATAAATAACCCCACTTTGTAAGAAACTAATCACAACAAAACAACAGCTGTTTCACAGAATGGGATCTTTTCTTACTATGGCAGTTAAATCTCCATTATATCAAGTTGAATGAATACACGTCCACTACAATGCTAAAACACACATGTATACCATCCTCTTACACGTCTCTAAAATGATCTTAAAACACGGCGATGCGTTCTAGCCATCATCTTTTCCAGCCCTGGATGTATGATGTTACTTTTGCGGTATCTTGTCCTTTTGAGTCTGTCTTTTAGACACTTTGGCGTTGATCTAACAATCGTCCCTTATAGGTCAGGTTTCGAAACTGATCTATGTTGACATGAGCCGAATATGGCTTCTATCCCTACCGCTGCTGGGTATTGAGTCGGGACCAATGTCAGGATATGCCAGTGCACTCACCTAGTAGGCTGCTGAAGACATTGAATATAAGAAGAGTTTACTCTCTGGGGATACACTATGGTGATACTCTGTCAGCGTAATCCACAATACAGGTCGTGGTAATCAGAGAGATATGTAATGATTCACTCACTTACACACACCCATTATGTCACGACATTACGAGATGCAATTAGATGCATTCCAGGTGCATTCCTCTCAAACATTTCTAGTTCTTTTATCTCCCTAAGTGGCATAGAGCCTCAAGCAACAGATGTCGACCCCTTTGTGAGCTTATTTTCATGATTGGTTGGATTATGCAGCTAAAGTTTTCATGATTGGTTGGATTGTGCACCTAAAGTTTTCATGATTGGTTGGATTGTGCAGCTAAAGTTTTCATGATTGGTTGGATTGTGGAATCAGGCCGTTGTCATGATTGGTTGGATTCTGCAGCTAAAGTTTTCATGATTCGTTGGATTCTGCAGCTAAAGTTTTCATGGTTGGTTGGATTGTGCAGCTAAAGTTGTCATGATTGGTTGGATTGTGCAGCTAAAGTTTTCATGGTTGGTTGGATTCTGCAGCTAAAGTGTTCATGATTGGTTGGATTGTGCAGCTAAAGTGTTCATGGTTGGTTGGATTGTGGAATCAGGCCGTTGTCATGATTGGTTGGATTGTGCAGCTAAAGTTTTCATGATTGGTTGGATTGTGGAATCAGGCCGTTGTCATGATTGGTTGGATTCTGCAGCTAAAGTTTTCATGATTGGTTGGATTCTGCAGCTAAAGTTTTCATGGTTGGTTGGATTGTGCAGCTAAAGTTGTCATGATTGGTTGGATTCTGCAGCTAAAGTGTTCATGATTGGTTGGATTCTGCAGCTAAAGTTTTCATGATTGGTTGGATTCTGCAGCTAAAGTGTTCATGATTGGTTGGATTGTGCAGCTAAAGTGTTCATGGTTGGTTGGATTGTGTAGCTAAAGTTGTCATGATTGGTTGGATTCTGCAGCTAAAGTGTTCATGATTGGTTGGATTCTGCAGCTAAAGTTGTCATGATTGGTTGGATTCTGCAGCTAAAGTTTTCATGGTTGGTTGGATTGTGCAGCTAAAGTTGTCATGATTGGTTGAATTGTGGAATCAGGCCGTTGTCATGATTGGTTGGATTCTGCAACTAAAATTTTCATGATTGGTTGGATTCTGCAGCTAAAGTGTTCACGATTGGTTGGATTCTGCAGCTAAAATGTTCATAATTGGTTGGATTATGCAACTAAAGTTTTCATGATTGGTTGGATTCTGCAACTAAAATTTTCATGATTGGTTGGATTCTGCAACTACAGTTTTCATGATACGTTGGATTCTGCAGCTAAAGTTTTCAAGATCTGTTGGATTCTGCAGCTAAAGTTTTTCCATCGTGTATAGTAGCCAGTGTCACATCAAACCTGCCTTAGTCACAACATAGATTTGCTTAGTAGGTTACAGTTTTACTGTACGTTGTTTCCATCGTGGGCCCGGGTAAAACAAGGGTGACTATCAGTTCTATCCAGCGATATTTCTTCACATGAACGGAGGGACTGTCCTGACGTGAAAATGGAAACCAGGCCGTTGTGATGGTCGACCAGTGCACTGTGAACTATGTTGTCATAGATCCGCACGTGCGCCTAGGAATCCGAGTCTGCTAAAGTTGCAGCCACATATTTACCACGCATTAGACGTGTTGTCCCAGCCATTGCATGTCTTTCATTCGAACTGCTGTTTGTTGATTTCTGCAGGAAGTAAAGCAATGGCAAATACTTACAGACAGGGCCATAGACAATGATATCGTATACATTGTACCATGTATGCTCTGTTGACTGTGTGCAGTCTAGCAATGAGAATACAAAGGCGTGATCTGGGTAAATCCAAATGACAGGACGGAGAAACACATGAATGAACAATGCGTACACATATCTAGTGGGGCCGTGCATTGTAAAATTGTGTGGACTCATTGAATAAAGAATCAATGAAATGAAATTTACAGTTCAGAATGACATAGGAGTCAGTAACATTCACGTTTCCAAGCTCACAACAAACATAACATGTTGGTTAATAAAACTATCTGAATACAATTGTGGACCATAGTTAGTTTGTTTGTTAGTTAGTTAATTAGTTAGTTAATTAGTTAGTTAGTTACTTAGTTAATTAGTTAGTTAGCTAGTTAGTTAGTCACGGTTCCAGCTTTACGGCAAAGGGTCGCCCCATTATGCTCCGTTCCTGTGTCAGTGAATATCACACAAAATGCTCCTCACTGCTCCGTGTGAAAAGTGGAGCAGACAGGATTCTCCACAAATCAACAGCCCGAATAATGGCCCTGTCAGAATGTCAACATAAAAATCCGCCCCGACAAACAAACCGCGGACAGATGTAAAAACACCCCAAACGAAATGCACAGCTCACAGTGTCGCTCCACCCACTCAACTCAGTAGCAGAGCGACAGAACCACGCACTACCAATCCAACATGTGAAAAATACGTAAGCAAACTGTAGCCACAAGCATAAACATTCCAGAGGTCATAACAGCTCAACCGCCTATCCTCCATGTTGGGGGATTGGAAGTCTTGTGGAAGATAGCAGTTGAGTACTTGAACAACCGGCGCTGGGACTGGTGTCAAGTATGTGGTAGTGTCTTTGTGTGTCAGCCACAATGTGTCAGGTGTGTTTTAGTCTCTTTGTGTGTCGGTCACAATCTGTGTCAAGTGTAGGGCAGTCTCTCTGTGTGTAGGTCCCAATCTTTGTCAAGTGTGGGGTGGCATCTCTGTATGTAGGTCACAATCTGTGTCAAGTGTAGGGCAGTCTCTCTGTATGTAGGTCACAATCTGTGTCAAGTGTAGGGCAGTCTCTGTGTGTGTAGGCCCCAATATGTGTCAAGTGTGGGGTCGTATCTCTGTATGTAGGTCACAATCTGTGTCGTGTAGGGCAGTCTCTCTGTATGTAGGTCACAATCTGTGTCAAGTGTGGGGTGGTATCTCTGTATGTAGGTCACAATCTATGACAGGTGTTGTATAGGCTCGCCTTCTGTCTGTCATAATGTGCATAATATTAAACTCTGTCTGTCTGTCTGTCTGTCTGTCTATCTGTCTGTCTGTCTGTCTGTCTGTCTCTCTGTCCGTCCGTCCGTCTATCCGCCCGTCCGTTTGTCTGTCTGTCTGTCTGTCTGTCTGTCTGTCTGTCTGTCTGTCTGTCTGTCTGTCTGTCTGTCTGTCTGTCTGTCTGTCTGTCTGTCTGTCTGAATCGTGGGGCAGGCTTGTTTCGTTTTGATTGTAGTCTGTCACAAGTGTCGGGTAAACTGTCTTTGTGTCACTGTCGGTCTGTCTGTCGTAGGGTTTAGGCTAATGTATTGCCCATCTATATAAAGATCACTTTTGTGACGTTCTAATGGTGACGGTGTTTGTCAAATAATTGTACAATCCTTACAATTCAAATCGTCTCAAATATTTGGTCGTTTTCCACACGAACGCCACACGGCAGTAAGTGCAAGCTATATGTTGCTAAGCAACGGGTAAACTGTAGACTCCATCACTAACACGAAGATAGATAGAAGCGATAGGTAATTTCCTAAGCACTCGTAAATAATTAACAGCCAATCAACTGGCCAATGAGCCTCACGATTTAATTAGCGGGTCCACTTTATCACAATTGTTGATTAGTATAGTGGGCGGAGTTTGAGTTGTCAGTTAAATGGTGTATATCCTGTATGCGTTATCATTATTCAACCTATTCTCTAGGAAATTACTCACCGATTTCGACAGGTACATTCGTTTCCATATCACCCCTCTGACGTGTCTCCACCTTGTCGTGGTAAAGAGGCCTGCGTGTCCCAATGACACCAAGAGCTCTGCCGACGGAAGCACAACTACATGTCGGACAGGTCTTGGGATAGGGACCAGACCAAGAGAGACACAACCTGCTGCTCTACAGGTAGACAGCATAGCAGTCAAAGTCCGAAACAATCGCACGATGCCACTAATTCTTGGTCCGGACACATACTCTAAGGCTCTCCGCTGAGGCATATGACTGAACGCCTCTAAGTCAACATCCCCCGGATGTGAGAGCTGGGCCAATACTCACCTACTGCAAAATGGTGGTGAGATGCTAAGCCTGCTACATGCTTGGTCCAGATACCTGTTCGAAGGCTCTCATCCGAAGGATAAGAGGCATCCCCGGATGAGAGAGCCTGGCCGTTACTCGCTCTCTGCTGCATGGAGGTAAGGTGCTGAGCCGGCAGCATATGTAGCCTACCTCGAGAGCGCCACTAAAGGTGGAAAAACGTCCCAATCGCACGTAGTGGTTACGATGCACGTCTGTACTAGAGCTCACTGAATGAATGTAGACAATGGTGGAAAAACGTCTCATAAACACGAAATGGAACGCTTGACTAGCGAATCCATTACGTGGAAGTCCGAAGCGAAAGCTTGCTGATTGGACGTCGTCTGCAGACTGACCGTTTCTGGTCTGTGCGGGGAGCGGCCAGGGGCAAACGAAATGCCCAATACATGGAAGTGAGGAATTAAAGCAGCCATGAGCAGGACGTGGCGATTCCTAGGGTGAGCCCAGTCTCAGCGCACTATGTGCCGGCTCTGCAATTATGGAAGCCTCCTTGGATAGTGGGGAATGCCCATGGACTGTCCCTGCCTTCCACTGAGGACTGACCGTAAAGTCCTTGGCCCTTCTAACTTGACCAGCAGAGATGTGGACGACACCACAACAGAATGTCCCTCGAAACCTCCAGGAAGGCAAACCTGATTAAAAATGCCCGCAGAAGTTGGATGTGCCGGCCTATGGGTGCAAATAAATTGGCACAAAGCAAAAACGTCCTAGTGAAATGTCCCTCGTGCCCGTAACAGCTCTGACTATCTAGTTTCCGGCCGGAACAGCTCAGACGATCTAGTTTTCCGGGCACAGCGTCTGTACACGTCCGAAACGAAAGCTTGCTGAGTGGAAGTCGTCTGCAGACTGACCGTTCCTGGTCTGTGCAGGAGCGGCCTGTGGCGAACGAAATGCCCAATATATGGAAGTGAGGAATTAAAGCAGCCATGTGCAGGCGTGGCGATTCCTAGGTGTGAGCCCAGCACCAGAGCGCTATGTGCCGGCTCTGCAATTATGGAAGCCACCCTGGATGGCGGAAAATGCCATGGACTGCTCCTGCCTTCCCTTGAGGGCTGACCGTGAAGTCCTTGACGCGTTCTAACTTGACCAGCTGGGATGTGGACGGCACCACAACAGTGAGAGTCCCCCAGGATATGCTAACCTGAATAAAAAATGCACGCTAAAGTCGGATGTGTTGGCCTAAGGGTCTCGGCCCAAGGGTGCCTAACTTAGACACACCTCAATTACATCTGAGAAAACACTCCGGATGAACGCAGCAGAAGAAGAAGTTTCTATATCATGTTTATCTACAACGGATATGTTCTTGATCCAGCAATGTGTCCTTCTTCTCCTCTTCCTCATGTTCTTTCTCCATCTCCTCCTCCTTCTGCTGCAGCTGCTTCTCCACATCATCCTCCTAATCCTCATTCTCCTCAAACTTTTCCTCCGTCACCTCTTTCTTCTTTTTCCTCTTGATCTTTTCCTGCTCCCCTCCTCCTTCTTATGCCTTGAAGATTCCCAGTGAAGTATAGTTCCTGTATCACGCATGCCAAGCCCCGTGTAAGCCAATTTATGGTTGGTTGGATCTTTGGCTGAATTTTTATACAGCGCGAAATAGCTAGCCTCAGCCCAGCCAACCTTAGTCGCCATGTACGACATGCACAGGATGTTACAATATAAATGTTCTGTGCTTCCCCTGTAGGGCCGCGTTAACACACTGGCGATGTCATGTCTAGATAGTAGGATGTGTTTGTGGTTACACCATATCTAGTGACTCGCATATATTTGTGATCATGCCATGTCTAGTTAGTACGGATGTGTCTGTGGTCACATAATATCTAGTGACTCGCATATATTTGTGACCATGCCATGTCTAGTTAGTACGGATGTATTTGTGGTCACATAATATCTAGTGACTCGCATATATTTGTGATCATGCCATGTCTGGATACTGCGGGCAGGTCTGTGGTCATATCATTTCTTAAAGTTTGTTGCGTCGCTTTTACAGGTCATCCCAATCAACCCCATAATTTTTTTTATCTGTTTGCTATTGTCTAGGCACGTTTACTTTTGTAGTTTGACACTGATTTTTGAACAACTGACGTCTATATCAATGTGAAAGTCAACGCAAAGCGGCCTGCTTTGAAATAGCCTGCGGCTGATTTTGAGCCGGGTATGTCGGAATTGTGAAATTTCGTTCACCGCCCCAAAGTCACAGGCCCCCGCATGTCATGTCTAATTACTACGCATATGTTCTTGGGCATGTCATGTCTAATTACTACGCATATATTCTTGGCATATTGTATCTAATTACTACGCATATGTTCTTAAGCATGTCAAGTCTAATTACTACTCATATGTTCTTGGCATGTCGTGTCTAATTACCACGCATTCCAAGGTTCCTGATTTCTTTGGTATTGCAATAAATACAGAGTTACATAATTCATGAGGTATATTTCCAGTATCATATATTGTATTCAGCAGTCTGGTAAATTTATATATTCCATATTCTTCTAAAGCATTGATCATTTCTGTTGTGATGCTGTCTGAACCGGGGGTCTTGCCAGATTTCATTTGGTTAAGAGCATTCTGAACCTCCATCTTCAAAATTGTTGGTCCTTCATTATTAGTGTGAATATCGTAGTGTTCGTCTCTGTTGTCATCATAAAGGTATTTCACATAATGACCATGAATGTGAAATCTGATCTGTTTCTATTACGATTTTTCCATCTTGTGTATTTAGGCATCCTGCTAATGTACGTGTTCTTTGATTAGTAAGATCCTGAATTCTTTTGTGCATTAGTGTTGTATTTTTACTGTTGTCTTGTTTTTCAATTTCTTTGCAGTTTTTCTCGATCCGTGCTTCTTTTGACTCCTTACATAATATTCTGGCTTTTCTGTGAATTTCTTCATATTTGGCAGGATTAATTTTGTTCTGTCTTCTTGTTTGCATTAGCGGTAAAATTTCATCAGATGTTTTTCAGCCTGACTGCTCATTGTTCACGCTTCACATCCATATAAAAGTACAGGTTCTATGTAGCATCTCAACACTCTTTTTCTCGTTTCAATTGACATCTTTTTATTGGTCAGTATGTTTTTCATCTTGCTAAAGGCTACTTTTGCCATGGCTATTCTTGTTCTAATCTCTTCAAGGCATCTCCCATCAGATGTTATTACTGTTCCGAGATAATTGTACCTATTCACCTGTTGAAGAATATTCCCATTTACTTGTATATTACATTGTGGTATTTCGTTCTTCCCAGTGATGACCACAATCTGTGTCTTTTTACAATTTAATTCTAACCCTAGTTGTTCACTGTGTGTAATAATCGCATCTACTAAATTTTGCAGGTCCTTTTCATTGTCTGCAATGAAGACTGTTTTTCGTGTTATTGAGACATTTTTCCACTTTGACTACACTCTCTATAAGTATAGATACAGACATTTTTCTTAACCATTTCATGCGACTGGGGGCACTTTTCTACCTTTAGTACTCGCTCACGAGGTAGGCTACATGTGCTGCCGGCTCAGCACCTTACCTCCGTGCGCGTTCAGTGAGCGAGAAACGGCCAGGCCCTCTCATCCAGGGATCCCTCATATCCCCCAGCTGCGAGCCTTCGAACAAGTATCTGAACTAAGCATGTAGCGTGCTCAGCATCTCACCTCCATTTATCTGTAGGTGGGTATCGGCCCGGCACTCATATCCGAGTGTTTATAGCTTAGAGGCGTTCAGCCATATCCCTCAGCTGAGAGCCTTAGAGTATGTGTCCGGACCAAATTTAGCGGCATCGTGCGCCTAATTTAGATATTGACTGCTATCCTCAGTCTACCTGCAGAGCAGCAGGTTGTGTCTCTCTTGGTCTGGTCCCTAACTCAAGGCTTGGTCCGACATGTAGTTGTGCATCCGTCGACAATGCTCTTGGGATCTCTGGGACACGCAAGCTCCCCCACCGCGACAAGGCGGAGACACATCGGGGGAGAAACACTGAATCTAGCTTCTAGGAATAAATACAATGTAAATTTAGCTTCTGGAAGACACGTTAGCGTTCTATTAAATGAATTCTACCAATTATTTGAATATTCTATTATACGGATCGCTATATCAGTATGTTCAGTATGTTAGTTCGTTTATGCAGTTCACCGCTTGAGTCCGCAATTTATGCTTGGGTTCTTTTGTTAATGTAACTTTTCTGTTATCAGCGCTTTCTTTGTTATAGTTATGCAAAAATGTTATCTGTGTTATACTACAGAGAGTGTCAATTACTGGGCAAATATCTAAATACACTTGTTACTTCAGAGGAGGAACAATGTCAAGTGTAGTGAACATGTTTCGTATCCGATATGTCTACGGCATTCATTTGCATAAATGTGCGCCTATAATATATATATATCATCAGGTGCCGTGCCGACTGGCGTAGGCGTTCATTACTCTCCACAGATCTCGGTCTTTGGTTTTCTGGATCAACTCTGCCGTTGATATTCCTCCATGCCACCGTCGCAATCCATCCAGCATCATTTCTCGTGGTCTGCCTCTGCTTCTCTCTCTCTCTCTCTCTCTCTCTCTCTCTCTCTCTCTCTCTCTCTCTCTCTCTCTCTCTCTCTCTCTGTGTCTCTCTCTCTGCGTTTATGGCAAAGTAATCTATGTGTACGTGTGAATGTTTAAACGTGACCTTTAATGCAAGAGAAAAAAATCGCACAAGTAAATGACCCTAATTTTCAGCCTGTGGTGTACGATTTACTACATTGAAAGACGCCAGTCGTAGACAATTTCCCCACCCAGCTAGTGGCACGGATATCTAGTCTATAGGGTGGCTTCTATTCTGTAAGTGAATGTTCACTAATGTTGTAATGTCAGTTGTCTCTATTCAAGGAATGTTGCGCGCAGATATTGATCATATTTTCATTACTTTATAGTTTATACCGACAATTTTGCCACCACGCACCATTCGCTGCCTTTGTGATGTCTCAATGAGGCACAAAACAGGTTTCTAGCGAAGCTTTATTACAGCGAGTAGAGGCTTATAGCACAGGCGGTGGCTGGCTGACATGATCACATAGCACGGGGTCTCAGTGGCCAAGTAGTGAAGCCGTCTGCTCCGTGCTGAGATGGTCGTTGGTTTGTTTTCGGACTCCGTCGTTCCTTTTGCGAGTGCAGTTCTGTCAGAGACCCTTGGGGGTCGTCACTGGGTCTATGGATTCGAGCTCTGTTTGACATTTTCGCCAGCCGGTTAGCTGCTGCGATGAAAGAGATTAGGCTATATTGGATGAAACTCGGTGCAATGAAGCCGACTTTCTTGCCTTTTAACTTTTTTATGGCATGAAAATACAGCTGTAAGTACTCAAGAAGATTCTTCTTCTTCTTCTTCTTCTTCGTTCATCCGGAGTTTTTTTCCGGACGTGATTGCGTTGTGCCTGTTTACAGCAGAGCTGCGTTCTTGCGCCGTTAGGCCGACACATCCGACTTCTGCGGGCATTTGTTGACCGGGTTAACCTTCCCGGGCAAGAAGATTCAAACCCCAGCTGTAAATTAAACGATACCGTTTTTGTTTATGAAAGGAAAGAAGCTCAACGGTACGTCCCCCCCCCCCCCCCCCCCACCCCCCCCCCCCCCCCCTCATCCCCCCAAAGACGAAAACAAACTGTGACCTTTGGCCTGGATCATCACATTCTAAACAACATCGGGTGCTCGCCGATACCGGACACATATCCATGATGTAACCTAAGATATGGTTTACAAATATGATCTCTTGTGGCCATCATCATGTGCCTTGCCAACCTGCGTATGGCGTGGCGTTCATGTCTCTGCACAGATCTCGGTCCTTGGTGGTCTGAATCAGCTCTCCTGATGATATTCCCCCATCCTACCGTCTCAGTCCATCAAGGATAATTTCTCTTGGTCTGCCTCTGCCTCCTTTCCCACTAATAGTTCTAGTCTTCACCTGGTTTTCTAGAGCTTCTCTTCTCAATACATAACAACGGAATGCTATTTGTTTCTTTCTAACTTTTGTATATAATTTTCTACTTTCGCTAGCCTTTTCCACACCTCGTGTGGTTTCTTTCTTTCTTGTCCTTTGCGATCAACCTCAACCTCAAGTTGATTTTCTTCTGCAGTTTTACATTCAGTAGTTTGCCATTGCTTCCAGAACGAGAGTCAGTGTTGAAGTCCAACTGAGCGGTGTAGGGGGTTGATCCCACCACACAACAGTCAGCAAACAGGAAGTGGAACAGCTAGAGCGCTCCTAAACTTTCGGTCCCGTCTACTGCTCTTCTGTTGGTAAACAAGTACCGTAAACAAATGTGATTTAGTTATTCTCACAATATTGTCCCTTGTTTAGCTCTGACTGAGTGATCAAAAATACGTGATTTAGTTATTCACACCATATTATCCCTTGTTTAGCTCTGACTGAGTGATTAAATAAAAACATGCGTGATTTAGTTATTCACACAATATTGTTCATTGTTTAGTTAGCTCTGACTGAGTGATTAAAAGAGATACAAGGGGCTTCTCATAAGTCTTTAGCCTAACCATGAAAGATTAGGCGGAGAAAATTGAAATTTGGCACATGTATAGTTCATTCATTCAATTTGTAATGGACTATGAATTATGAATTTCCCTCCTCAACTGGTTTTCCCGATATGGTGCATGGCACAATACACCCTATTGACCAGATCTGCATATCCAACGGTTTGTCAGATTAATGGAGAAATCACGCGCCAGGACTGTGATAAAATTATTCTTTATGTTACAGGGAAAAACACCTACATAAATACACCGGGAGATGGAGCCAGTGTTTGAGGAAGTCTGTCCTTCGTATGCTTCTGTAAAACATTGGTGTTTTCAGTTTAAGTGTGGCCGTTCCCAAGTTGCAATGATGCAAATGCTGCAAAAGTGAAGAAAATCATAGACCAGGATAGGAAAATGACAATTGCAGAGATATTGGTTTCAACAAAACTGAGTAAGAGTACAGTTTTTAGAATTTTACACAACAGACTGAACATAAGAAAAGTGTGTGCCCACTGGGTCCCGCGCATGCTGACATGTGAACAGAAACACACACGGGTTGATTGCTGTGACCAGTTGCTCAACATGTGGCGGTCGAAAAACATGTTGACGACCATGGTGACGGTAGATGAGACCATGAATCACCATTATGACCCAGAATCCAAAATTGCCAGCATGCAGTGGAAAACCCCGGGCTCGCCAAAACATGTCAAGCCAAGAGCACAAAAATCTGCAAGAAAAGCGATGCTGACTCTTTTTTGAGACTTCAAAGACGTCATATTGAAAGATTACATGCTTCATGACAACACGGTTGATTGGCAGTGCTATGCAGATCTCCTCATTAAATTAAGAAAGGCTGTGACCAGAAAACGAGGGATAGCGCGTACCAAAATTCTGCCTTTGCTTCAAGACAACGCACCCACCCATAAAGCACGGCTTGTGATGCAAACTGCCAACGATTTGAATATTGAAATTCTTCCACATCCACCATATTCTCCAGATTTGGCTCCATCAGACTTTTTTCTTTTCCCAAATCTTTTTTTAAAAAAAAACAGCTGAAAGGAAATCGTTTAGTTAGAAAAATAAGTTGTTTTATTCTGAAGGTCTTTTCAAGGTCACGCAGAGATGACAGAAATGCATAAATTCAGGTGGTGGCTACACTGAGAAGGAATAAGCACTGTGCCAAATTTCAATTTTCTCCGCCTACTCCTTCATGGTCAGGCTAAAGACTTATGAAAAGCCCCTTATATCTAATTTAATTATTCACTCACTATTGTCCCTTGTTTAGCTCTGACTGAGTGATTAAAAACATGTGATTTAATTATTCACACAATATTGTCACTTGTTTAGCTCAGACTGAGTGATTGAATGGTTGAAGAATCGTCATCATAGCACACCGGAGAAGCCCATTCACGCATCGTCTCCTGCAGCAGATGCCGTAAGATGTAGATGCTGATCGTTCGAGTAGCGTGCTGGTGGTAAACAAGACGAATTGTTCTTCTCATCCGTCCCTCCTTCCCAGACCCACGCTTAAATACAGATTCACGCATCCTTGAGTGTGATGTTTCATCCGACATTCCAAGGCACCAGGGCCGGGTTTATATACTGGCCAAGACCTATTGACGCGTCCTCGTCGAGCGTCCTGGGCAACAGGTCCCTTCGGGGTCCTGGCTAAAGTCAGTAGGATCGCCGATTCCTCCGAAGTCGGAGAGTGTCTGCCTGTACGGCGAGGAACCACCAGTCTGCACACCAATAAGCCAGACATGGGACAACGGATACCCACGCAAACCTCAGGTCCTGTATGACATCACAATGATATTGGACAACAGGATGCCTTCATCCGACATACAGGACTTCGTGTTGGAGCTCAAGCCAACGAACACAAGCAAGCAAGCATCCGACATCGTATCTTCAGCAAGCGTTTTCCCTTTTTAGGTAGTATTTAGAGCAGTGGTTCTCAACCGGTGTGGAATTCCCCCCCCCCCCCCGCCGCGGGGGGGGGGGGGGGGAGAATTACGATTATTTCAAGATAGTGCCACATAGCTAGTGCCCGAATATTACGTCACAGAAAAAAGATGTATATCCTAGAAGCGAAAACCGCACAGAGAAACTAGGAGACAAGTTGTCAACAGAGAGAAACGTCATTCTGACGTCACCGAACAACAAACAGGACTTTGTTGGAGTTTGGAATGGTAGGTTGTGCGTGAAACTATCAGGACATTCAAACTGGCGGAATCAATAGTTTTTACATGGACAAAGTGGCTGGAATATGAGCTTACAGATAGAAAAGATATTGTAACACACTCTTATGAGATGACGCTGAGAATGATTGAACCAACTGCCGAGGAAATTAGTTAGAATTCAGAAGCTGCGAGAAATGGACCTTTAGGATAGACAGAAGGTGGATTGAAAGACACGGAAACGTAAGTCGGAAAACTGTCAAAAAAAAAACCTGTCATTTACTGCCAATATAGTACCTTGCGGTGTATGGCAGAGGGGTCTTTGAGCCTGAGGAATAAAGGCCGCCTGGCTAGTGCAGTCGCCGCGAACTGTGCAGGTTAGGATTTTCTTTTTGCCCCCGAAGATAGTATTAATACAAGAACCAGTTACTTGATATTGTTTTTCCCTCTAAATTTTACGGTTCTGTACTTCTCGCCCTAATGAAATTCGTTTTATAACGTAAGTAGACCCGCAAATCACGTTTTATGTAGATGTCTAGACTTGTTCTAGTATGTGTTATTAAATTTAGCTAGTATTATGTTACGCGTAAATGGGGTAGCAAATGAGGTCCGTGGAGGAGGTCCACCGGTCGTATTTCCTAATATGATTGTTATACCGCCCCTAACGGACCTCCTGAAAAACGGACCTCATTTTCCAAAAAAAAAATAAAAAAAAAAAATGGCGGGTATTTTCTTGGGTTACGTTTGGTTGTCACTTCCGGTTGACTTCCGGTCCATGGGTGTCCCCGACCCACTGGTGCCTCACCGACCACCTCCGCTTCCCCTGGTCCGTCCCGAGACCACTTGAAGACAGCGAGGCAAGCCCCGGGCATGTGGAATACTGATATGGATAAGAAGACAAATATGCACTCGGCACCGAGTCCCAGTGTGTGTGTGTGTGTGTGTGTGTGTGTGTGTGTGTGTGTGTGTGTGTGTGTGTGTGTGTATGGGGTAGTCCGATGTGAGAGGTGTTTGGGAATGGGCCCCTACCCCGGATATTAGCCTTTGCCCCCTGAGGAGGGCCACTAAATTTGCATCTAGATGCAAAGAATAGTGAACACCAAGGTCCTGGCCCGATCAAATGTAGTATATACTACACTTTGATCTGAGCCAAAAGGACCATAGACAATGTCAATTCGATTCGATGTCACCATTACCCTACCCCGGTCAACCTCAAGGAGAAGGTATAGTAGGTCCATCACCGGCTCAGAACGATAGTCCTGTGACTAGACAGCCACCGAAGCAGCTGAATATGGTTTTACCCTCAGAGTCTTATCAATCCGAAGGTGATTGTTATCCACATGGGGGTAATGGACACCGTAGACAATGTCAACGTGTAATTCAGGTATTTTCAACTTTAGGAAACAGTCTGAAGCCAGACTCCGGGACGCAGAGGTGTTTCCAAGGCACCAGGGCCGGGTTATATACTGGCCAAGACCTATTGACTCGTCCTTGTCGAGCGTCCTGGGCAACAGGTCCCTTTGGGGTCCTGGCTAAAGTCAATAGGATCGCCGATTCCTCCGAAGTCAGAGAGTGTCTGCCTGTACGGCGAGGAACCACCAGTCTGCACACCAATAAGCCAGACATGGGACAACGGATACTCATGCAAACCTCAGGTCCTGTATGACATCACACTGATGTTGGACAACAGGATGTCTTCATCCGACATACAGGACTTCGCGTTGGAGCTCAAGCCAACGAACACAAGCAAGCAAGCAAGCAAGCCAGACTACGGCTAATAATTCTATACATGGGTATATTGCCACAATTAATAAACACGTAATAAAATATAGACAGTGATTAATTCTAGAGAAAATAACACTAAATACCAATCTCAATAGTATACATTCAACTAAAATAACATAATCAGTGAAGTTTGCAAATTAATCATTAAAATATTTTTTTTTAAATAACGAAAGTTATTTCCATTACGTATTTTGGAAATAATTGTGTCCCTTGATGTCTCCAATAAACAGCATTGTTGTACATAACTGAGAAGTGGTAATTAAAAATAGCTCGCTTTAGAATTAACGATAGGTAATGAATTTTGGAATATAGCGGTTACAAATGACGCTAAATCAATTGAGCACATCGCCGAAGTTGTAAGCAAATATTGTAAGGTACTTTGCTTGGGTGGTGATTATGTAAACAATACGAAAAAGACCGTAAATAGAAACTGTCATATACTACCAATATAGTACCTTGCGGTGTATAGCAGAGGGGTCTATGAGCCTGAGGAATTAAGGCCACCTGGCTAGTGCAGTCGCTGCGATCTGTGTGGGGTAGGATTTTTCTTTCTGCCCCCGACAGAAAAAAAGACCGGAAATGTGAACAGAAAATCAACAAATAGTGTCAGAAACTGTACATATCGAAACGAAAAAAAATCTGAGGAAAATGCGTGAAGTTTGCCAAATCGGCTTTTATTTTGCAAAATCGTTAAACATTATGATGCTAGCAGCTACTGCCAACGTGCTTACTACACGAAAAGACAAACATTCGAATGGCTATCTCAGAGCACAGTGGGTAGTTGATGTCTTCCTTTTTATGTATATGATAATTCCGCAGAATCCTTAAACTTAACATAATTATTAATACGGGTACTGTGAAAACAATGCATTACTATCATAATATCATCAACACCCAGTGCCTTGTCGTGTATGTGTGTGTACGCGGTGTGTGTGTGTGCATACGTGCGTGCCTGTATGTGTGGGCGAGTGTGTGTGTGCGCGCGCGAGCGTGTGTGCGCGCGCACGCGTGCAGTATATCAGCAGATATCGTGTATATAACAGCCACCATTCGCCGTCTAGAAGTACCGGTCTCAGTGAACAGCAAGCAGAGCACCATGTGCCAAGTCTCTAATGGTAAGTTGGCTTTTTGATAAATCTTTTCACATTTTTCGTTGTGTTTCTCAAAGTAGGCATACAGTTAACGTAATAATACTAGTATAATAAAGGGATATATGGTGCTAGCTGCATATAACTGAAGAGACAAGCCATGTCTTCATATATTATGATAGGATGGTACGACATAGAATACAGCTGGCATACAAACTTTTGAACACAGTGCTATGGTAGTAACGTAATAATATAGGTAGTAGTGTGTAGTCGTTAGGAGAAGGTGAAATATATGGACTGTTTAACATAAGGTGCATGTCAGATACAGAGCTATTATGTATAATATGTATGTCTATAACGTTGGTATTGTAACTTATTCTTATAATTGTTTTACAGATACGTATGCCCACTAAAACCTAATTAGCAAACTGTGGAGCATACTAAGAGCAGAGCCAAACAGCTATTGCATGACGTATCTTAATATCCCACAAAAGCAAGAAGCCGAGAATCCATTCAGTCATTCTTGTGATTATGGTGAGGGTTGTAGTCTTGCGGACCTAGTAACGGTTCGACTGCGGGATTTGCTACAACAGAACTTCACCAAAGAGGAAATAATCATATTAAGCCTCAATAGAATTGAGGAGTGCATCCTCGACTATAATCGACAACAGGATACTCCAGAACCACCCTCACCAAACGTCGTGAGAACATCGTCACCGGCATCCTTAACCTTTAGTCAATCCACACTAGCGGACGAGTACTAAAACACCTATATAAAAACAAGATGGGTGTAATATACTTACAGTCATGTCTTCAATATCTGACCAGTCCTTAATACAAAGAAAACTACAGTGGGTGTTAGGAGACTGTATATGTATATCACTGGTATTCTGACTTCACAGACTGTAGCTCACAGTGACTACAATGCAAGTAACACAGCGCCCTCTACGCTATCTATTTCATCATGGCTAGAGGTCACGTGGCGAGCATGACCCACACTCCCCAACCCAGCTCAAACATACAACAGGTCAACGAGCGGGTAGTAGAACACTTAGTCGCGCCATACGAACAGCCGCGTCAGCGTAATCTGAGCCGCTTGACCTAAGAAACTGGCTGAAACCGGTTTTACGAGTGGCTAAAACAACTAGTATATAAACGCGAGGCTGGTAACACTCAAGCATTGTGATCCGAAGAACACTACAGACCTAAAGACTGTGCCTGCTAACTGGGTCTACATGACTTGTAGTGGTGAGACTATTAGACCAGTGGGCGGCGGTGATAAGGCCGTGTTTGTCTCATCCTACAGAGGAACGAGCACGTTACACATCCGAAAATTTTACGGTGATTCCGACACGAGATTCCCGACTAAGACGGGATGACACTTACTCGGCAAGAATATGAACAGACGATCGCCATGCATCGTGATTTCCTAGCTGACTTTGACAGACTCAATAAAGTTAATCAAGTCAGTAACGAAGTCATACAAGGCACTAACAGAGGCAAGCAAGTCAGTAACCGAAACATTCAAGGGAGTGCTCATATCAAACAGGGCACTAACCGAAGCATGTCCAAAATGCTCGCCCATGTTACATCTCGGACAAAATTGGACAAAATTGTAACAAGTTTGGCCAAATTTCAACCAAACCCATATAAAATAGGAAATTTTGTTGACCAGATGTGAAAAATTGTGGCCACATGTCAGCCAAACTTATAAACATCGCAACCAAACTTATGAAACGTAGGAAAATTTGACCAAATTTCAACCAAACTTATGACACGTAGGACACTTTGTTAACCAAAGTGAAAAATCTTAGCTACATTTCAACCAAAGTTATTAAAATCTCAACCAAACTTATGAAAAGTGAGAAACTTTTTAACCAATTGTAAAAAAATTTGACCAAATTTCAGCCGAATTTATAAAAAGTAGGACATTCTGTTGTCCAAATGTGAAAAGCTTGGCCAAATTTCAAACAAACTCATAACTAACAAGTAGGAACTTTGTTAACAAAATGTGAAAAGTTTGACCAAATTTCATCCAAGCTTATTAAAAGTAGGAAACTTTGTTAACCAAATATGAAAATTGTTGGTCAAGTAAAGAAATATTTCAGCCGATACTTTTGAAAAGTAGGAAATTTTGTTAACAAAATATGAAAAATTTTGGCCAGATGTCAGCCAAACTTATAAAAAGTAGGAAAATTCCTTAACCAAATGGGAAAAATATCTCACGTTGTCATTTTACATCCCCAACCTACTAGAGATATTCGTCTGTCCCCAATGCAAACAACATCGTCTGTCCCCAATGCAAACAACAACTGTATTTCAGTAAAATTAAAAGTATCTTATGCAATAAGTCACTATCGTTGAATTAAAAAATAAAATTTCATCAATAAAACTGTACAAAAATTAACAATTAAATGTCGACATGAGACATTAAAATCGGAAACAATAAAGAGAAATTTAATTGTTAATTTGTGTACAATTTTGTTGTTGAACGTGTTTTTTTTTAAAACATTCATGCACATGTGACATTATATTCTTGGCATGGTGTAGTAATCATTTGCTCCTATGCAAACCAAACCATTTAATTGAAACTTTCACACTGCTGGAAACCTCATGCAAGCTTAGTCTCCTGTAAGCAAGTTCAATAGTATTGCTGAATCACAGCACTCCCCTTAATCACAAGTACGAAGGATTTGTTTGTGGCGGGCTGGACTGAGACCGGGAAGCGGTCAACAAAGAGAGAGAGAGAGAGAGAGAGAGAGAGAGAGAGAGAGAGAGAGAGCTGGGAGAGGGAGAGGGGGAGAGAAGGGGGGAGAGAGAAAGAGAGAGCTCGTAAATAGATTGGAATTTGTTTAGTTCGCTACACAAGATGGCAAATTTTCCACCACTATGAAGAGTTAACCTGAACTGGCTTCTGGCGAAGGTCAAACCTCGGTCTACAAGACCACTGACTCACAAAAGGCACCCTCCCATCGTTCTGTCTAGGTTGGGCCAATAGACTCAGTAACAAAGAAGGGACATGTATTCGGTTATTTGGCCCTTTGTTCCTCAATGATTGAGTTTAGTGGTACACTTTCGGAGTATAGACTTATCCGTGAGAGTGTGTGTTTGAACATGTATGTTATGTACTGTGAACTTGATGGGAGTGGTGCTTGCTTAATCTGCGAATAGATGGGAGATTTTCTGTTGAAAAATATGTGATAGTATGTGTGGGTGTATTGTGTGGTGATTGTGAGTGGCCAAGTTTCGACTAGACCATATTATGTTTCTATACTCCGCTAGTGCAACGAGCAGTTTGGTGTATTTGTCTTTTGTAGTTGTAGGTATTGTATTTAAGAATATCGCTTTTTATGCGTCAGTTTTCTTGTTTGTGTGTGTTTCTATTAACTGTTGTAGTGCAGTCTTAGTGGCTGTTATTGTTGAGCATCCATAGAAGAGATGGTCCTCTGTTTCCTGAATATTGTGTCTACATAATTGGCATGGGGCTATTTGTTTGGATGTCTGTGCTGCTCTCTCTGTTGTCGGGGTCATATTATAAATTAGCCTTTATGTTACTTCTTTGGATTTCGATGTGATATCTTTGTTGTGTAAGTTAGTGAAGGTGCAGCTATAGTCTTTCATATAATATTTGTATCCTCTTTTGATTCTCAGATGTAGTGGTGGGGCTTGTTGTTTCTCTAAATATTTGTATATCTACTTGGTTGTCTGTTGTATTAAATGTGCATTGCCTTGGATTGCGTGCATACATGTTCTGTAGAAGTGCGGTAGTGTGCCGTAATAGTGCGGTGTTGTTTTGTCTATTTTCTTAAGTCTATGTAATCTAATTGCAATATAGTATAATGCTAGCGAGTGTTAATCTGGATGATTGATGATGCGTCCTATGTGGTTGATTCTTAATGCTTGTATTTTTGTGTGTAGGTCCTATAAAGCTATCCCTCCTCGTTTCTTATCTTGTATTAATGTCTTGTGTTTTATACTGTGAATTGTGTTGCTGAAGATCAATTGTCTGACGTGTTTGTTTATGTCTATGATTGTTTGTTTTGGGAGGTCTAACACTGTGGCTAAATATATTACTTTAGGAATGATGAAGGTGTTTACAATTGTGCTTCTTACAAAAATTGTTGATGTCTTGTATTTGAACAGCTGTATTCGCAAATGTAAAAAGACTGTTTTTGTACATTATAAACGGAAAAAAATCACTTCCCTTTCGGCATTGTAAGGTCAAAGGTTTTCATCCATTGATTTTTGCAATAGATAATGCCCATCAAGAAGTGCGTGTTCACAAAACTTATTAAGATAAGCATTTGAGAAAACGTGCAAATATAGTATATAAACAGGACAAGACTGACACGATACATAAGGCTTATAGTGACCTCGGGCGTCGTTCTTGTTTAGAGCCAGCTGTTGTAAATACAAGACCAGGATTTCACAGATTACTTATTTACACAGGCAGACGGCATTAGAACATAACATCAAAGTCTCTCACTTAAATTGTTGTTTTGTCTGATGGGTACAATAACAACAACAAAACAAACACATCATAATGCGGACTGTTTGTTTGCTTGTCTCTCTGCTGCTGGTTTTGGTAGAATGCCAGGTTCTTGACATCAGGATGCTACCTACCCCGGGTGACACTTACTGCGGATATCTTCAATGTGCAGCCAACAGTTCCTGGCCAGTTATCGCCATGAAAATATATAACATCACAGAGAAAGACAACCCGGTGAAACTTGTCTCGATTTCGATTTTTGCCCCGCAAATTTCCGTAGAACAATCTCAAATCCATATTATCAATGCTTCAGGGACCATCTCAAAGTACGAAGGGATCTTAGGAATCAATGTTGCGAAAGCTGCTGATTGCTTATACGGATCTTTTCAATGTGAGCTAGATTTCGTTGATGCCAATGGTCAACCCGATATTTTCAGAGCAAACCTGACCGGCGCAACGGAACAAAACGGTACCGTGTTGTACATGCTGGCCGAGATTACGTCACGGTTGAAGGCATTGCAACAGGACAATGATGTTCTGAAGACCATGTTGGGCAAAGTGATAGAGGACAACGAGGTTCTGAAGACCATGTTTGGCAGCGTGATAGCGGAACTTTCCAGGGTAGAAGAGTTACTGAACTCAACACGCAACATAGATCAGCCATTGTCAATTCCGTGTTATCGGGGAATGCCACACAAAAACGCCAGTCTGATGATGGAGGTTGGATAGTCATTCAGAGGCGTGTGTTGGGAGATGTAGACTTCTACAGAGGCTGGAATGATTACAAGAAAGGGTTTGGAACCACAGACACCGACTTATGGATTGGAAATGACATTATTCACAATCTCACGTCACAGGGTTACAACGAACTTCGGATTGACTTTGGCTACCACGGATATAACTATTTCGCTCTTTACACGAACTTCAGTGTGGCCGACGAGTCAGCTAATTACCGCATTACCATTAGTGGATATTCTGGAAGTTTTCACGACAGCTTGGGGGAACAAAATGGCGGCAGTTTCAGCACTCCTGACAAGGACAATGACCTGCTTAGCGACAGCTGTTCTGTGCAGTTACACGGATCTTGGTGGTACAAATACTGTTCCGGTGCCAATTTGAACGGAGCCTGGGGAAAAACAGACAAAACGGGTATTAATTGGTATGCTAGTTTAAATAACTACCAGTATCCGCTGACTTTTACAGAGATGAAGATCAGATAGTTAGAAAATTCGCTGAATGAACTAAAAAAGACTGTTAGATTCATACAAGAGACAACATTGCAGGTATAAACATATTTCAGGCGAACGAAAGAAGAAGAAGAATATAGTTAGAGATGCCATATTGTAACTTGGATGTGTATAGTTAGATCAACCAGAAACTCTGTAGTTTGGAGTATTTTAGTTTAAAACCAGTTGAGATACAATTGGGGTGTATAATGTTGATTATTATTTCAGGTAATTAACGTTTTATTAGTTTGTTCATGCTAAGTGAACAATTCTGATTTCTGAATTCTGATAAACAAATATCGCCACATTAATAAAAGTGTAATCACACAAAGGCTGCGTGTGGTAGTATAATATGAATGGGGAAATCCTCCTCATTTCAGGAGCCAAAAGAGACTGCTCCTGAAATCCACCCATCCATCATGTGCCGATAAACGTGGGCGGTCATGTTTTGCCATCTCACTCGATCACCAGAGTCGTGGATCAGCTCCGCATTTCTGTCTCGACCATATATATGTATACTTTATATTCTCTGAAAGTAGTGTACAAACCATTCTATAAATTAAAGTATGTCCGCAAACAATAGTTCACTCGACCGACAGATAACAGTCAACAATGAAGAAATAAAAAATGTCATTCACTTTGAATATGTTTGCTCTATAAACAACAGCAATATAGACTGTTCAACATAAATTTGACGCAGGCTACCCACAGCTCTACAGAAGTTCGACAGCATTCATAACCAATCAAACAAGTCAAATTAATATTTTAGAGAACATGTATCTTGCCTGTGGCAACTTATGACTGATCTTGTAAAGGCGACCCTTTCCACTTCTAAGATTTTGTTGATTAATTCAAAAGTATATGCCAGAATAGCATTAATGTGTGTTGGAATGGAATGTGTGTTGTATATTTCAGCTTGAAGGATTTATCTATCTCATTGCTTTCGTGTATGTTGTGAGATTTCTGCAGTATGTACCTGACGAAATGTAAAGAAATATTCCAGGCAATAAATTGGCAGTCTGTTGTTTGTGTCTTTGTTATTCAAATTCACTACGGGATACATTGTTTTGAATCATCAAAGTGCGTAATCAGAGGTCACATATTGTGAGAACTGTATGGATACTTTGCCCTAGCCATTCGGGGGTGTGGGGGGGGGGAATGAATAGGCTGATAGACAGGCAGGGAATGCACCTCTTGGTGGTAGATTGCCTAAGGACAAGGGGAAGGTGGTCATGCATTTGTGTGACCAGGTGGAGAAGGCGGGGGACCAGATTGAGAACCGTATGTGTGAGTAATTCCAACAAAGGAATGCAATGAGACGACAGACGTACACAACACAACTTCACTAGATAGGGCGACACACGACAGCGACAACGCAAACACACTTAGCCAGGTAATAGCACACACAGCTAGTACCACAACAGTATTGAACGAGACAGACGAAGACGAGATGGAATTACCAGTTCCTACGGTAGACACGACTGCGACCATTGACAGCATAAAGATAGAAACGAAACTGACAGATAACCAACGTCGACAAATCATAGAGCTAGTGACGGAATACAGAGACATATTCTCCGACATCCCAGGAAAGACAGATAGAATAGAACATTCTATCATTCTGACTGACACCACACCAATCAAGTGTCGACCTTATTCTATCCCTTTAAACTATAGGTCGAACCTCGAGTCGAGCGGAATTATTCAGAAATCTCAGTCAGAGTATTCTTTCCCTATTGTCCTTGTCACCAAAAAGGACTCTACTATTCGACTCTGCGTCGATTATCGCCGCTTAAACAAAGATGTTGTTGGAAGTACTCAAGAAAGAGATTGCGGGGGATCGGCAGGGGTTCTGGAAGAATTTCAAAACTGAAAGGGAAGACCAGGAGAACTTTAAATCTGATAACAGTGTTTAGCAGTATCCACACCCATTATGCCCCAACCACCTCAGAGGCACCCATGGCGGCCGTAAGAGAGTACTTGTAGCAGGCCTCGGCATATTGAATTTTTATGATGTTGTAGTTTATTCATACTCGTAGAAAACAATGCTCAACAAAATGTATAAAATTCACGAAATTTCGAAACGTGGAAGCAAGAGAAGAAGTTCATTCTTCGTTTATGTTTCGTCGTTTGTTTATTGGTTCCACGTCTTGTGGCAGCGTACAAAATTTGGCCGATCATACAAAAAATTGGTCATTATGAACATTGACGTTGCAAATAAAAAATGTATCTTTAAAAAAAAAAAAAAAAAAAAAAAAAAAAAAAAAAAAAAAAAACTCTCTGAGGGTAAAACCATATTCAGCTGCTTCGGTGGCTGTCTAGTCACAGGACTATAATTCTGAGCCGGCGATGGACCCTACTATACCTTCTCCTTGAGGTTGACCGGGGTAGAGGTAATGGTGACATCGAATCGAATTACACATTGACATTGTATATGGTCCTTTCGGCTCAGATCAAAGTTTAGTATATACTACATTTGATCGGGTCTGGACCTTGGTGTTCACTATTCTTTGCATCTAGTATAACAGTACAGGTGATACGATAAGGCTGTGTATAGTGGATGGCTCGTGTCGATATAGTGGACAAGTCTCGTCTATTATATAAACATGCGTTTATTGGTTGAAATAATACATCTTCAAACTGGTGATGTTATTTACAGACATGTTTTCTGTTTACCTAGTTGAATCCCAAGTCCCAAGTGACGTGTGTGCAACCCCTGGATACCTCGACCCATTCGTGCACACACGTTCACCAACTATGATTTCCCACTAGTTAATGAATGCGCAGCATTCATTAACTCTCCACTACTAAGCTAACTCCCTTACTGTTATATACTTCCCCTTCTTCAAGGAGACATTTTCTCTGAAAAAGTCTCAACCCCAACTCTTAACCACTTAACTCTACTGTTCTATACCACATCTGCCCAACGATCCCTTCACATATATTTCCTAATTCAAATCTCACCCTCCTATCTCATCATAGCCAAATGCTAACCAGAGACATACTTCATACAATATCAATAATACAAAACTCTCTACAAAATTCGTTATAAAGTTCTCCACAAAAACTCTCTACAAAACTCTCTATAAGCGAACCGCTTTTAAAGTGTCCATCTAAATTATGATTGACAAAAATTGAAGATATTTTCTTTATCTTTTCTCACTTACTCACATTCTCGCTATTCTAGGATAGACAGGAAAAAGATTGGTTTGGTGCGCACCTAAGGAAGTTTAGAAAGTAAGGAAAAAGTAAGAAGTAATCACATTTCTCTTCCCATGCATTCTCAAAACTTTATAAAATAAAGTTTCCAAAATTTATCTTCATTTCCGTCAATAATAATTGTTGTTATCAAAAAGTTATGTTAATCCAAAACTACAACCTTTTGTATTATTCACCTCGTCAAGTTCAACCATTCCTTCAAAACCTCCAAATTATTAGTATACTGTTAAGTACAGTCTTCTTCTTCCAGTTTCCACTTATTTAAATGCCAAAATTCAACCTGGCATTCCCCCCATATTCTCCCATTAAACGCTGTTCAACCCAGCTCCTATTTCAACTCCCATTTACCCAGTATTGCCCGTCATTCCCCTCATCCATGGCTTTCAATCCATATATTTACATTACAACCCGTCTAATGTAGTCCCCAATTCAATCCCCCAAACCATTTTTAACGGTTTAAGCCCCAGCCACTTTTAAATATACTTCTCCACTACTTTCCCTACAACATACTGAGTTACTTCGCTAATCACCACAACTTCCCCCTTAACTAAATCATGTTTCACCCTCAATTCCTATTTATAAACGTTATACACGTTAAACAGCTCAACTTCAAGTCGCAAAATTCATAAAACGAAGCATGGCCCTTACTCTATGTTTCATATTTTCTGCAATCTCCCAAAAACAACTCTTCATTTTTCCCATAACTGAACGTCAAGCTAGAAATCATTTTAAACACACCCAGGGTAACAAAAGCAAAGTTTTGTAAAAATAAACAGCTAAGGTAACATATTATCACATTTTATAAAGAACAAGTGAAGTCAAAACAATAGAGCAAACAATATCAACCCCCTCATTCTTTGACATCATTTTTATCCCCACACATTATTCAAAATAACCATATGTGATGAAATGAAAAACCATATATATACATACATATTATGACTACTAATCAATTATTTTCCGTCTAAGAAAAACTCAACACTTCAACTTAAAAATCAAAATGATAATAAAGCATATATCAATAAGTCTTAACTTACTACAATATTATGTCTACTCATCCCGACAACTCTCAATAACTCTTGATTAAGTTATTTGCTAACTTTCTTCCTTAGAAATTCACAAATACCGTCTCTAACTTCTTCTTCTATCTGCAATCTGCAGAATATTCTACCACGCTATTTATCACTTCTCCATTTTCTTAATAACTCCAAATTTTTTTCTATAAGTGCAATATCTACATCAATGTCGCCATCCTCCCGAGGAGAACTATCTTCTTTCATATCAGCATCCTCATCAGTTTCTGACTTTTCATCCATCTCTTGTTCCGCATCTGTATACCCATTACTAGCAACCGCTAATCTCTTCCTTTCTAAATCCAATCTAATCTTCCTATCTTGATGTCTTAATAAATTTTCAAACAGTGGCATATCTTCATCACTTGAGGAATTCACTCTAAATTTCCTTTGCCTCTTAATTTCTTTTTCTTTCTGTCTATCTAACTTTCTTTTTACTGCCTGTCTAGTATTCATAAATGGAGCGTCTATTTTTTCTTTGATTGATCCTTCACTATTATAACCGTCATACGTGTTGTTTTCCTCTGTCATGACTGTTTTTGGTATTGTTTCTTCTTGTTCAGCAGTAGTAGATGCTGTTGTTACTTGTTTCCCATTCTCTATAGGTATTGGATATTCCGTTTGTCTGATAATCTGTCCATCTGACAATATTTCTTCTGAATAATAATAATTATTATTATTCTCTGCATCTTTTTCCTCATTATCCCGTCTTAAGTGCTCTACATGTGAACGTGCAACATGCCCTGTAACTTGATTCTTAATAGTATACGATACTGGACCCTTTTTTTCTAAAATATAATATCCCGGGACCCAATGAGCATCAAACTTAGAGTTTTTCCTATGTTTTTTGTAATAAACTCTATCACCTATGTTAAACTCTTGTAAGTGTGCATTTTTATTTGTGTATTTCTTCTGTCTTTCTCGAGCCTTAATTATATTATTTCTTAAACGTATATGTGCTTTGTGCATTTCTTGCAACCTTGTTTCCTGAAAATCCTCCCCCACATATTTTCTCCTAGGCTTTAATAAATTGTCAATTGGTAATATTGGTTCTCTCCCATGTACTAGGTAAAATGGTGAGAAGCCTGTTCCTTCATTTTGGTGTGTACGGATCGCCCCTAATGCTATTCCCAAATAAAGATCCCAATCCATATCGTGTTCTTCTACATTTTTCGCTAGTATATTGTATAATGTCCTATGTTGTCGCTCATTTTTGGCATTCGAAGATGGTCTGTAATACGAAGTTTTAATGTGTTTTATATTCAAATCTTTTACCAATTTTTCAAACTTTCTATTTACAAATTCTTTCCCATTGTCTGTAAGTATTATTTGTGGACACCCAAACCTTGGTATAAATTCTTGTAAAAGCATATTTATAACTGAATCAGAACTCTTGTCTGGAATTGGATAAACTTCTGGCCAGAGACTATATGAATCTACGATATGTAGTAGGTATACATTTCCCGATAATGTTTTTGGATGAGGACCTGAAATATCCAAACTTACTTTCTGCATTGGAAATTGAGGAATATCGGTATCTTGTAAGGGACATTTAATTATCTTCATGTTTCTTAACCTACACTTTTCACATGCTTCAACATATTCATATACGCTTTTAAATAAATTCGGCCAGTAATATTTACTGCTAATAGACTTAACTAACTTATCTCGTCCAAAATGACCATTATTATCATGATATGCCTTTAAAACTTCTCGTTCTAAATGTTTCGGAATATATTTTCTTAATCCCTCACCTTTTTCACCGACATAATATAATTGATTGTCTTCTTGTAGCTCTAAAAATTTTCTTTTAAAACTGTTTTCCCCTGTTTCTTTCAGTTTTCTTTTTATCTGTATTATTTTTGGATCTAATTCTTGTTCATCTTTCATATTAAATTGTGCTAAATGTGGGTCTTCTGCTCTAGGTTCAGACTCTTGATCCGACGGTAAACTCTCAAAGTCTTCTCTATTTATTATGGCAGAATCTAATATATTTACTTGCCAGTTTCGATCGTCTATCTCCGGTTCTCCTTCATCTTCCGTGTTTCCTGATGACTGTGGATACGGGATTCTAGACAATAAATCGGCGCATGTATTATGTTTTCCTGAAACATATTCTACCTTAGCATTGTATCCCTGTAGATTTAATGCCCACGTTTGTATTTCCCTATTTTGTATTGGTGCTTCTAATATAGACTTTAATGGCATGTGATCAGTTCTAATAATGAAATTGGCGTTATGTAAGTAGTAATTTAGTTTTTGGAGAGCATAGTGTATAGCATAAGCCTCCTTCTCAATAGTCGACCATTTCTTTTGAGACCTGCTAAGTTTATGAGACAAGAAATAGATTGGCCTTTCATTTTTAACCCCTGGTATTCCAGATTCTTTTCCTTCATATGGTTGAACCAAACACGCTCCTACAGCATTATCTGAAGCATCTGTATATAATATTAGCTGTTTATTTAAATCTGGATATGTCAATAGTGGCACTACTGTTAGGCTATTTTTTAAAAACTCGAACGCTTTTTGACATTCATCATCCCACTTAAATCTAGCGTATTTTCCAGTTAAGTTAGTAATAGGCTCTGCTATCTTTGAGAACCCTGGAATGAAACGCCTATAATACCCACAGGTTCCAATAAACGCACGCACTTCTTTTACGTTAGTTGGAGGGGATAATTCTCTAATAATTTTAACCTTATCTTGATCTGGTTTAATTCCGTCTCTATTAATAATATACCCCAAATACTTTGTTTCTGTTTTTAAAAATTCGCATTTACTAAGCTTCAGTTTAACATCATGTATTCTTAATCTGTCGAATACTAGTTTTACATGTTTTAAGTGATCATCTATATCTCCTGCTGTATAAATTAAAATGTCATCTATATATGCCAATGCAAATTTTTGCATACCCTCTAAAACTTGATTGATTAATAGCATATAATACGAGGGCGCTGTACGAACTCCAAAAGGCATTCGTAAGAATTCGTAAGAACCTGCGTGTGTACAAAAAGCACTCTTTTTCTGGGCGTCTGGGGACATAGGTATACACCAAAATCCTGATCTTGCATCTAACGTGGTAAAGAAAGTAGACCCATTAAGTAAACCCAAAATATCATCAATCACTGGCAATGGGTACGCTAGATTCTTAGTGATTTTGTTCAACGCCCTGTAGTCGCAACAGAATCGATTTGAACCATCAGATTTGGTCACGATGACGATCGGAGATGACCATTCTGACTTCGATCTTGTTATTATTCCTGCCTTCAGCATGTCTTCTATTGCTTTTTCAAGAACTTCTCTATTCCTTAAGGGTGTTCTATACGGTTTTAAACTAATTGGTGGATGATCTCCAGTATCTATTTCCATTGTAACTGTACTAGTCCTTCCTAATTCTAAATCATTAATTGCAAAAACGTCTTGATTTTCTTTCACCAATTTTTCTAATATTTCTTTATTCTCCGGTGGGGCTTTTAATTGTGATAACAATTCTTGTTCTCTTGTCCTTTTGTCAACTGTATCTATTTGAGATGGATATTTTTTAAATGTATGGATCAATTCATCATTTCGTCTTTTCCAGCTTCTTTTATACTTATTTCTGACATTATTTCTAACCATGGGAGTTTCTGAATAATCATTTCCCAATATGTTTTCTTTTTCTATAGTTAACATGTTATCATCATTATACGCTACTTTAGCGATTACACAACCTCTATATAATTTAATATTTTTTCCTGTATTGTTTAGGAGCATCACTGGAAAGCTGAGATGTTTATCTAATACTATTAACCCATCGGTGACTTCTAAGCCAGGTTCCTGTATTATTTCTCTCTCTAATTCCGTTATTTTAACTGTTTGTCCAACCGAAAAGTACGGATTTTTTTTCATTTTTGCCTGTATTAAATTAACCGTTTGTGGTTTCAAATTCATGGTCGTTTTGACTCTAACTAGTGTCGACACATGCATATCCTCTTCTAAATCTACGTAAACATCTTGGAATTTTAATTTATGCAAATCAAAAAAAAGTCTCACCCCATTTTTCAATAAAAAATCTCTACCCAATATCATATTTCTATTTAAATCCTTGACCACATGGAACATATGCCTAACATTTATCCCTCCTAATTTAAAATTTATCATCGTTTGTCCAAGCACTTCTAATTTGTGTCCAGTTACCGAATGAAGATTCTCCTGGATTCTAAATATTTTACAATTTTTTAATATTCGATATAAAAATGTTTCTTTAATCACGCTAACTTGCGCTCCCGAGTCAACTAATGTTCTAATTTTATATTTCCCTATTTCTATTATACATGAACTAGGATCAACCATATTTAGTGACAACCGTTTTATCTCCCCAAGTTGAGGCCAGTTCTTATGTTTTTTATTTCTAAATGTCCTATTATACTCATCATTTGGGTTTTTAATATATTGATTCATCTTTTGGATCTTACTATCTTCCCCCCTACTGCCGATCCTGTTCAGTAAGCGGGATGCCAATTTCCCTGATTTCCTGACCTTCTAAAATTTCTCTGCACTTCTCCATAATTCCCATTTGCTGATCTACTATTTACAGTTCTATTCTGTGTACTAGTCTGAGCACCTCTATTATTTTGTGTATTCGATGGGACACGTCTGTTATCACAGAAGCGAAAAATGTGCCCACGTTGGTGGCATCCCCAACAAACCACATTTGTGTTATTTGTGTTACCTACCATGTTTCTTACAGTATTTCTCACTTGTCCTTCTCTACCTTGATTATATACGTTACTGTTTCCTTGTACCATCTGTATTTCTCCTCGTCTTCCTCTCCATCCATATCTATACTGTCCTATTTCCATTGGTTCTTCAATTCTATCTTCTGAACTACTACCTAACTCTCGTCCTACCCTCAATCTAAACCTTCTCCTCAAGCTTTCTTCTTGTATAGCGATATCTACAGCTTGTGACAACCTTGCAGGATTCTCTCTCAATAATTTAAATTTCAATCCATCTGACCTAATCCCATCAACAAAAATCCCCACCAACATCCGTTCCACTTCTTCAGCTCGTACATTCTGTCCCAAAAATGACTCTTCAGCTAAATTGATTAACCTATCACTGTATAGCTGTACACTTTCTGTAGTATTTTGTCTCGTCTGTCGCAACACTGAGAATGCGTGTTGGGGGTCAGTAATTTCTGCATATTTATGTGTCAGGTCGTCTTTGAATTGTTCCCAGGTTTCACCTCCTCCAGCTTCTAGCTTTCTTCTTATATGGTCAGAAACAGGACTTGTACTAGTTCTATATGCTAAATTCTTTTTATCCTCATCTGTAGCGTTCACTAGATGTGTTTCTCAATAGAAATAATCCATTTCTTAAATTGGTTCGCCTGTCCATTAAATCTCTCGACATCACTGATTACACTTTGCTGTCTTAATACTGCGTCCAACTTTGATATTGCTCCACCAACTCCACTCAGTACCTGAGAAAAATCCTGGGCCTCCATCCTAAAAACAACTATAATGGAAAGCACCAAGCAATATAATATACTAATATTTTAAGACAATATTATTTTAAAGTAAGCAGCAAGAAATATTCTGTTCAATTGAGTATGTTGTTAATTAACCTAAAATTATCCATTACCCAAACTTGATGAAAGAGGTTCCAATCGACAAACTTGATGAAAGAGGTTCCAATCGACAATCTTGATGAAAGAGGTTCCAATCGACAATCTTGATGAAAGAGGTTCCAATCGACAATCTTGATGAAAGAGGTTCCAATCGACAATCTTGATGAAAGAGGTTCCAATCGACAATCTTGATGAAAGAGGTTCCAATCGACAATCTTGATGAAAGAGGTTCCAATCGACAATCTTGATGAAAGAGGTTCCAATCGACAATCTTGATGAAAGAGGTTCCAATCGACAATCTTGATGAAAGAGGTTCCAATCGACAATGGCAGTGGAACGGTCAGTTCAAATCAATTGAAACAAATTTGATTTGAGACAAGTTGAACATATTCGATGCCTTCACTTAGCTGAAGTGACTGTTGACCTTGGTTCGAGAAATTTACTGGTCCAGAAAGTGAAAATCGACCTTGATTCAACCTCAAACAGTCCAGTGAGCTGAGACCACGCTCATAAATTTTATCATCCTCGAGATTTCGCTGTTCCAATTGGAGCTGATCGTTCGGCTGTAGACAGATAATTTATTTCCCGAGGTACAAGGTTAATTTACAAGTTGTAAGATGCATCTAGCGGTGACGACATCATTTAAAAATTTCGATGTAAAACAGCAATTCTTGACTTCAACAAAAAGCAGCGTAAGTCAGCGATCAAGGCACTGTATATTGGTGAGTCAGGTATATCAAAAAATATCGGTTTCTCTATGAAACAAGATTAAGCAAACCTCCTGACCTTGACTAAGATCCACTTAGCAAACACCGGGAAATCACAACAACTACCCCTGGGCGGGCTTTCAGTTGCTGCGTCTCTCATAATCTACTTGAGAAAACCCATAACATCCGTCTCCAGACGCAGACAAAACAAATCTTCGCTTGAGTCAACAATCTCCGCGACGACCCATGTTGGAGATCTTGAGGTCGACGGCACCAAAACAGCCTGTATAACAGTACAGGTGACACGATAAGGCTGTGTATAGTGGATGGCTCGTGTCGATATAGTGGACAAGTCTCGTCTATTATATAAACTTGCGTTTATTGGTTGAAATAATACATCTTCAAACTGGTGATGTTATTTACAGACATGTTTTCTGTTTACCTAGTTGAATCCCAAGTCCCAAGTGACGTGTGTGCAACCCCTGGATACCTCGACCCATTCGTGCACACACGTTCACCAACTATGATTTCCCACTAGTTAATGAATGCGCAGCATTCATTAACTCTCAACTACTAAGCTAACTCCCTTACTGTTATACTAGGTGCAAATTTAGTGGCCCTCCTCGGGGGGCAAAAGCTAATATTCGGGGTAGGGGCCCATTCCCTCACGCCTCTCACATCGGCCTACCCCCCCCCCCCCCCCCACACACACACACACACACACACTGGGACTCGGTGCTGGGTGCATATGTGGTCTACTTATATAAGTATTCCACATGCAAGGGGCTTGCCTCGCTGTCTTCAAGTGGTCTCGGGACGGACCGGGGGAAGCGTAGTCGGCCGGTGAGGCACCTGTGGGTCGGGGACACTCATGGACCGGAAGTCAACCGAAAGTAGCCAACCGGAAATAGTCAACCGGAATCGACAACCGGACGTAACCAAAGAAAATACCGGCCATTAAAAAAGAAATGAGGTCCGTTTTTCAGGAGGTCCGCTAGGGGCGGTATAACAATCATATAAGGAAATACGACCGGTGAACCTCCTCCACGGACCTCATTTGCACGTAACATACTACTTTAGCTTCCATTTTTACTTATACTGTGTAAGGGTGGGAGGGATTTATAGGGAGGAAATTCGAAAAGGGGGAGGGGGATGACGTTCTGAACATATGGTAAAGGGGGGAGCATGGGCCAAAAAAGGTTGAGAACCACTGCTTTAGAGTATCTGCCTTATCCATTGGAGTCGCCCAACTACTTGCGCTAAAACATTCGCTAGCCAATGGCCTGGAATTCCTGCATGCTGGGACGTATATTGTGCATGCTGGGACGTATATTTTGCATACTGGGACGTATATGTGTTCACTTTTCAATGGCCGCTATTTGGCGTTCGTTAATTAATCTACTGGTACGTTATTTAGTTTACTTGTAGCTCCCCCGCCGTCCTCCGTGGCGAAGAGGTTATGGGGGAGGTTCATGATCCCGTATACCCGCGTTCGAAACATGTCTGCGCGGGATTTGGCAGCAGGCTGCGTTGCGCTGGTTTTGTACGCAATAGTATGGGTGCCAGTCGTTCAGAAAGCAATGGCAAACTACTGAACGTTAACTTGCCAAGACATCAACAACAGCAGAAATGCTGGTGCTGAATGCGAACGTCATGTAAAGGATATGCAACTAACTTAACTGTAGCTTCCCCAACACGTCGTAATGCCTTTATGTTTTTTTGATGACATGGCCTCGACGACTTTAAGCACAACTGTGTCCGAACTGACTCTACTGCACTGAACTGTTTACGAGCTCTGAGTTCGGACTTTCCAGATCGTTCAGGTGAAGGTCTGGTATGATAAGCATTTCATCCCGAGCCGCACTGTTTGCTGGTGACAGGTTACAGTTCAGACAAGTAAACTGACAGGACACAACACAAACGCTCGAGTTGGCATGCGCACGCACTGAGGCACTCAGCAATATGACGTAATTTCTGGGTCTATGATGTAAAGGATACTCCTACCGAGCATCAGAATGTAAACGCTTTTAGCCCAAGTTCCTGTTCTTCATATCTGAACACGATTTAAGACCGCATGAAAATGTCATCTTCATCAAATATCTGAGGCCCTTTGTTCTCGTATTTCCCTTATTAAAGAAAGCTTTGTGTAGGCTTTCGATTCGTCAATATCACTGACCGTTACTAGAGTGCCAATGTTTTCATTTTTAATGCGGTTTAAAAACATAATGCAATGTTTTTTTTTAAAAATTGTTGTTAGCAAATTAAAGATAAGCCATTTATAGTTGAGAGCAGAGCAAAGCTGGAACCATTAGGTTTGAAGATATCATTGACTTTGTTCCGTGACGAGAAAAGAACTTAAGTGGGCTTAGGTGAAGTGCCTCTTAGAATTATGTCATGTCACAGGAACTCGATCAGCGTCAGCCATAAATAGTTTGATGTAAATCGAGGAGTTTAAGGCAAACAAGGCACCATAGAGATATCAGTAAGAAATGAGGCACACAGTTGTGTATCTGTGATAGAACAAGAACGCTGTAGACTGCGCTTTCTTTTCTCTTCTGTCTTTCATCTCCCATTGAAATTATTGCAGATAGGTCACACACCGAGCGTGTGAGACGTCAGATGGTGTGTGATGGTGGAAGTGACCAAGTGTTCACATGCATCTACTATGGACGAACATTTACCATGCGTATTGGTCTGATCCGTCGCATTCACTACCGCTATGGGTTGTAGTCAATATACCTTTTTTTTGAAGCACAATGTGACAAACTGTCGTCTGTCAAGATGGCAAGGTACCAGTCACTTCATCTCCCAATGAAGCATAGGCCAAGTCCTTTGCAGAATTATTTTCTACTGGTGGGGTTGTTACAGTTAAACTTTTCTTCAGGATGGGCTAGCTAGTTTTACGTCAACCCTCTTTAGTCGCCTCTTACGCGCTGCACAGTCATCATCATCATGTGCCATGCTGATATTTCGATCACCAGAGTCGTGGATCAGCTCCGTGTTCCCTGTCTCGGCCATGCCACATAACCAAGCCATCCAGATATTTACTTCTCTGCCTTCCCTTTGTTCTTGTCCCCTCCATCGTGCCTGTTGTCACCAAGTTCTCTAATTTATTTCTTCTTATAACGTGTCCACAAATTTTCTGACTGTTTACGTCTAATTTCTATAATCAGATTACGGTTCTCATTTGCTTCTTATAGAAACGGGTAGTGGGTGAAACTGAAGAGCAGCCGACAGATAGTTGCAGGTTATGGTCTCCTATTTCCCGACGGTTAGCAGAGGGTTTCTTTTCGGGGACAATAGCTACATGGTTCGACTAGTCATGTGCACTGCTGGAAGAAAAGCAATAGCATACTACCTTCTTTACAAAGGCCAAGACAGCCATGTTTCGTTCATGCACAGTAGGTTACAGTGATATCCTAAGGTTACAGTGATATCCTATCTTCCTTTGTGATGAGATGTCATGATCAAATCTGTCACGTTTATACCGTCAGACTAGTTCTTATGTTAAAACCTGTAATTGAAATACCATCAGACAAGTTCTCATGATACAGTTTGTAATGTACAGACCGTCAGACGAGATATCATGATATAATCTGTCATGTATATTCTGTGAGACGAGATTTCATGATATAATCTGTCATGTACATTTTCTCAGACGAGATGTCATGATATCATCTGCCATTTATATTCTATCAGACGAGATGTCATGACAAAATATGCCACGTATATTCTGTCACACGGGTTATCATGAAGTCTCTAATGTATATCATCAGATAAGTTCTCATGATCAAGTTTGTAAAGACAAATGAGGTCTCATGATCAATTCTCTAAAGTCAGATGAATTCTCATGATCAAGTCTGTAAAGACAGATGAGTTCTCATGATCAAGTCTGTAAAGACAGATGAGTTCTCGTGATATATAGTACGAGGGTGAGTCAATAAGTAAGTCACACAGTTCTGTGGGATGGCAGATAAATGTAGTTAGTGTTTTCTACAGGTGTCATTAGGTGACAGCAACATCAAACTTCATATTCCCGTTCGTCAGGTGGCGCTAGGTGTCTCATGCACATGCGCAGCTCATAAAAAATGGCGGCTGTACTTACGGAGTGTACAACCAAAGAGCCACGTGCCGTTGTGCGTGTTTTTTGGGCAAAACAACTGTCTACAAATGACATTCATAAGGAAATGCTTCCTGGTTATGCTGACAAATGTTTGTCCCGTAAAGCGGTGCATAGCTGGGTAGAAACATTTTCTCAAGGACGCGAATGACGCCGAAGTTGAATGTGACGTGAAAATGTGGTTTAGGAAACAGAGCACGCAGTTCTATGCAGCCGGTTTGGGAGGACTAATAAAACGATGGGACAATTGCATCAATGATGATGGAAATTATGTTGCGAAATAAAGGGACAATGTATGTATAAAAATAAACTAGTTTCAAATTGTTATAATATTTAGTTATTTTTCTACAGCAACATGTGACTTACTTATTGACATCCCCTCGTATAATCTGTCATGCGAGTTCTGATTATCAAGTTTGCAATGTACATTTCCTCATACCAGTTCTCATGATCAATTAGACAATTGTTTTACACTCCTTTTAAGCATTCTATACCAACATTTCTCTACGTAATGAGAATTTAACCTTTATATGATACAACAAACTGGCTTGGTTCTCTTTTTTCCTTCTGTCCTAGAGTGGTATTATGTTTTAGCCATTCTGTTTGACTTAGCAATTATATTTCTTTCTGTTCGAATTATTATTTTAACGCCTTGAGTCAAAAAATTCACAGTCCATTGAACCCCATCTGACTCAGGATAAAGTTAGTTGCATATGCTTTACAGGACGTCGCAGTCAACCCCGATTTTATTTTGGCTGTTTGTGATTTCTTGGCAAGTTTGCGTTCAGTAGTTTATTATTGCTTTCTGAACGACGGGCACTCATACCTTTGTATGGAAACCAACGCAAGTGGTCTGCTTCCAAATCGCTCGTAGATGTGTTTCGAACGCGGTATGCAGGATTACGAACGGAGTCCGTAACTCCGTCGCCACAGATAGCAGTTTCAAAATCGCAATGCTTGATGCAGGCAAAGTTCAGATCCATACAGTTTTGAGTTTACTGCCGAGTCATTGGGTCAGTAAATCGTACTCTGTGGCCACACAGCTTACAATCGATTAGCCGTACAATCTACTGGTCGCAGTGAGGAGAATCTACTGAATGCACAATCGACAATCTGCTGGCAGTATACAAAACAATCTGCTGGCAGTACAATGGACAATCTACTGATCAAAGGACAATCGTCATGTTAACAAAATTGCTCGTTTAATCCAGATATACATAGTAGTGAAGTGGAAAATGGCTGTACATGTGCTAAAGTGTTATACTGCATGTGCTAAACATCTCTCACAGTTATTCCCGCAGCTCTTCAAAGGCATCTCATTTCTGCTATGATTTTGATCTTATTAGTTCATGTATTAAACTACATGTGCTAAAGTAATGTACTTATCGTCATGTACTAAACTTCATGTATTAAACATGTTTTTATTGCTTTTTGTCTCCGCCTGTTGGCTAAGATCAAAACTTAGTATCTGCACCTGATCTGGCCAGGGCCACCAACAGAGGCGGTTATCACAATGCCACACAGGGACGTGGAACCTCATGGTGCAGTTCTGACCCCGGGGGAATCGCCAGCCTTTATACTAGAAAATATGGGTTAAAGTAATGTGCTAAACTACTTATACTATACAATATATACTAAACTACATGCACTACACTATATATACACACCTAACTAAAACATGTGCTAAACTAATGTTTAAAAAAAGTACATGACCTAAACTAAATGTAATACACTATATGTACTAAACTATATGTACTAAACTACATGTACTAAACGTTGCGAGCTGCAATATTTGTGGATCTCTCTCCTCTCGCCTTCGTCTATCTCACTCTAGTTGTCAGCTCACTCTCTCTCTCTCTCTCTCATTATGCAAGGGTAGGGCGGAATAATTCAAGCACCTTAACTGAAAATGAAACGTTACTTATGAGAACATTCATGTCACAGATAATAGACATGATGAGGTATCTGAAAGGAAAGGAGTGGGGTGCAAGCACATATGAAACACTATGGATCTAAGAATATACTATGAAAAGAAAATTTAGTACGGAAACGTGACCTATGGCAATCAAAAGTAAATGTCCAAATTACCCCCTGGAAGGATTACAATACCAAACTGTGTGTACACAACACCAAACTCTGTGTACAATAGCCAGCTAGAAGCAGCACACGATAAGAAGAAAAGAACTGGGATTAAATTGCCCCGCTAAATGCCCAGGTAATACTAAACCAATATACTTAACTTCTAATCCAACACAAACAGCGGTTGAAAGCTGAGACATATTAAGCACCTCATAGAGCAGTATAGCAGATCTGAAGGAATCAGAAACCTAACGTACATTAATCTCCTTCTCCTGCCTCGGCCTTTTGGCAAAGATCAAAGTGTGACATTTGCAATTGATCTGGCCAAAGTGCAGAGGCGGCCATCCAAACTGCAAGCTCGAATCATTAAATCACTGTCCACTAACACTGGCAAACAGGCCTGTGTTGACCACAATGGGCCGAATATTGGGACTATGAGGCCTTAAAAATAGCCTTCTGCCCTTTATCCTGGATTGGAGTATTGGCCCTCGACCAACTCACGCCAGGTTGTTATCTTTAGACTGGTTTATGGTGGATTGGATTGTACAGCTACAGTTGTTTGTAGGATAGGGTAGCCGCGGTGTCACCCACGGCTTCACACAGAGAGAGCTCCTTGTCTGCTACGACCCCATGATATATTTGTGCCTGGAGCACATTGTGTCTGTCTTATATGGACAGCAGGGCAAGTATACGTTGCATGCACACAGTTGACATGCCCCTTGTGTCTGTCATATATGGACAGCAGGGCAAGTATATGTTGCATGCACACAGTTGGCATGCCCCCTGTGTCTGTCATATATGGACAGCAGGGCAAGTATATGTTGTATGCACACAGTTGACATGCCCCTTGTGTCTGTCATATATGGACAGTAGAGCAAGTATATGTTGCATGCACACAGTTGACATGCCCCTTGTGTCTGTCATATATGGACAGTAGAGCAAGTATATGTTGTATGCACACAGTTGGCATGCCCCTTGTGTCTGTCATATATGGACAGTAGGGCAAGTATATGTTGCATGCACACAGTTGGCATGCCCCTTGTGTCTGTCATATATGGACAGCAGGGCAAGTATACGTTGCATGCACACAGTTGACATGCCCCTTGTGTCTGTCATATATGGACAGCAGGGCAAGTATACGTTGCATGCACACAGTTGGCATGCCCCTTATGTCTGTCATATATGGACAGCAGGGCAAGTATACGTTGCATGCACGCAATGGGTATATTCCTTGTGTCACCCATAATAACTCTCTTGGCCTCGTGTACGTGGATAGCAAGGGGACACTATCATATGATTTATCTTAAGTTACTAATCATGAAAGTTGTAGCAGAAATACACAAATAAAATGTATGGTGAGCCTTCCAGGTCAGGTAGATCATCCCTTAAAACACCTTAAGGATGAACACGCGGAAGGCAAGGAAACTGACCAGGGCTCAGCCCCAGGACTAAACCTTCTTTGTCGCCTCTTACGATATGCTTGTCGTAGGGTACAGTATTACAATTACTATTCTTTTCTTCCTACAAGGACCCCTGTAGCACAGGTCGCAAGTACCTTAATACCTGACATAAAAGCATCTTAAACGGGCGGCAACTAAAAACAACAACTAAACTGCCAGCTAGCAGTTACTAACTAAACTGCCAGCGAGCGCATACACTAATAAAGAGTCGAACCCAACAAGGATAAACATAAAGCCAAAAACACCCACGGCAAATATCCAAAGTCACAAATATTTACCAAGATAAATCCAAAACTTGGATTAGGAATATTCATACCACAATGGAGAATGGTGAAACTTAAAGACGCGATCTATTTTTATTGCAGAAATGGTTGTTATATTAAAGACATTGGAAACAGTATTTGATCATCCCCAACAGAAGTTGACAATTTCAACAAATGTATTGTCAAAGTATGCAGTAGACAGAGGAGCTTTTCCCCCGACTACAACACATTCAGACATCAGAGGATATTGAGTGCTGATTGTATGAATAGCAGTGCCTGCAGGAATTAAATTGTGCACAAAGTGGCGAAAGAAAGGCAGACTAAATAAAAGAAAAATACCAGTAGTGAAAAATGACATCAAAGCAAGAGTCTTAAAAAGATAACAGAAGAACAGACGCTAACGAGGAATGAAAGCCTGAAAGGAAGGCAAGCCAACACATGCGTGCACGCTCCAAAAAGAGCTTGTCAGGTAAACATTTAACAAAAAATGCCACACAATAGGAAATATGAGGCAACAGCTAGAAATAGCACACTTTTCTATAAGAGAATTTAACTACTCTGAATATTTGAAGCATAATAATATTTGTTGCGTATCCCTTAAGGGACGTTGCTGTCAACACCAGCATTTTTCAGCTGCTGTTGATGTACTAGTCAAGTGTTACGTTCAGTAGTTTGCCATTGTTTCTGAACGACCGACTCCCATACCAGCACGTTATAACACGTCTGATGCACAAATCGGTTGTAGCTGAGCTTCGAACGCCTGGTACCCGACTCACGAACCACGTTCGCAAGCCTATAGCCACGGAGCCGGCACTATATAATAATATACACCGTTGAATATATGAACATCCAAAACAATGAAATACACGCTAAAGACAGATGAACGTGGGGAATTGTATAGCACGATTAAGCAGAAAAATCCCATACACGGGATAATCACTCCTGTAAAGGAGAACGCTAATAATTTTAAGTGACTCAAAACCTGTAAAGTTTAAGCGGAAATAACAACAGTAAAAAAATTAAAAAATATAAAAAGCAAAGTTATATTATTTATACATGAATAAATAGCAATAATACGTGTATAATCTACACAATATCAAATAGCACGTTTACATAATTTACACAATGTGAAATAGGAAGAATATATAATTTACACAATATGAAATAGCAAGATTATATAACTTACACAGTGTGAAGAATACGTCAAGGCCCTCTGGATCCTTGTCTACAAAAATGGGTCAGCCCGAAATGTTATTAGAAATGGAGGAGCGGGAGTGTACATAGAATACCCAAATAATACTAGGGAACAGTACCAGCATGAAGTCCCGCCATAACTATGATGCAGGAAGTCAAGGCAATCAAGATAGCAACCGAAAAATTACTGAATACAATTCATGATACACAGCCTGTGGTGCTATTGACAGACGCGAAATCAGTGCTTGATGCACTCCAGTCTGAGAAATCGCCAGTACAACGGACACTACTATCTAATCTAGTCAGTTAGCGTAAGGTCACCATACAGTGGCTACCATCTCACCGTGGAGTGCCTGGAAACGTGACAGCTGATCAGCTAACTAAGGAAGGAGCAATAGAAGAACAACATGATGTACATGTTACATACCACCGAAAGATAAGACTGATCAAATCAATCCGGAAACAACCAACACCAGCACAAGACGATTTTCATTTTATGGACAGACCAGAAACAAGTCATTATTCTGCTCCTCAGAACAGGATATAATCAGTTACATAACTACATGTATACACAATTCGAGATTGGGGAATCAGCCACATGCACATGTGGAATGGCGCCGCAGACAGCAGATTATATATCCCAAGACTGCCCAATACTTGCCATATCTAGACACCCCCATCTGGACTACGAAACATCAGTAGGAGATACACTCTATGGACCACTGAGGGAACTAAACAAAGACAGTGAAGTTTACACAAGAGACAATATTGCAGTTATAGGCACATTTCAAGCGAACGAAATAAGAAGAAGAACACAACGTGGAATAACAAGATTATATAATTTACACAATGTGAAATAACAAGATTATATAATTTACACAATGTGGAATAACAAGAGTATATAATTTACACAATGTGGAATAACATGATTATATAATTTACACAATGTGCAATAACAAGATTATATAATTTACACAATGTGGAATAACATGATTATATAATTTACACAATGTGGAATAACATGATTATATAATTTACACAATGTGGAATAACATGATTATATAATTTTAAAACAATGTGGAATAACAAGATTATATAATTTACACAATGTGCAATAACAAGATTATATAATTTACATAATGCGAATAACAAGATTATATAATTTACATAATGTGGAATAACAAGATTATATAATTTACACAATGTGCAATAACAAGATTATATAATTTATACAATGTGGAATAACAAGATTATATAATTTACACAATGTGGAATAACAAGATTATATAATTTACACAATGTGGAATAACATGATTATATAATTTACACAATGTGGAATAACAAGATTATATAATTTACACAATGGGGAATAACATGATTATATAATTTACACAATGTGGAATAACAAGATTATATAATTTACACAATGTGGAATAACAATATTATATAATTTACACAATGTGGAATAACAAGATTATATAATTTACACAATGTGCAATAACAAGATTATATAATTTACACAATGCGAAAAAACAATATATCATTTACACAATATCAGATAGTAAGATTATATAATTTACACAATACCAAATATGAAGACTATATAATCTAATAATAAGATGGAACAAGATTATACGATAATTTACACGATTGAAATAAGATGATTATATAATTTACATGATACTAAATATGAAAGTTTGTAAAATCTGCGTAACATGAAATAACAAGGTTATATCATTTATACGTTATAAAATAACATGGTTATATCACTGACACAACATATGAAATAGCACAAGTGTAAATCTTCATGTCTAAATGAAGAAGGTGGAGGTGCATAGTATAAATATCATAACTGCTCGAAAAGTAAACATACAATCCATTATCTGAAATAATAACAGACAAAATACAACAACCATATTCATTAGCGATTTGGAAAAGTGCCGCATTGCCCTGGTTTTCATGCAGAGGCATGAGTGCTGGTCGTTCAAAAAGCAATTGGAAACTAATGAACAATGCCAAGAATCACAAACAGCCAGAATTATGGGGTTAACTGCGACGTCCTGTAAAGGATATACAACTAACTGTTTGTTCCCCTCATATGTGTTTTGAGCCATCCTTTTCACGTCAAGAATGTTATTATTTAAACTGATGCTCCTGTTAATGTTTGTATCAACATATGTTCTATTTTGGTCACTGCGGCACTCCCTACGAAAACCGACCAAAGACAGCAGATTAAATTTGATCGTAAATGTTTGTCTTTGAAAGAAGAAGATGCTTGCTCTTTGAGACTGTTCCAAATAATAATTCGCGTGGAGAAAGACTACATCCTTCAGCTCAAACAAGCATATGAGCTCAAAGAAAACCAGAAGCAACAAAAGGGTGTGAGATTAGACTCAGCCAACACGAGGCTTGTAGAAAACCTGTGTTCTCCCGCCAACGAGCTTGACACTGTCTAAACTTGGCATCAGGTTTCCCGGTCGCACTTCGTGGACATTGTCTTACACGCTGTCACCGCTGCTCTCACCTCTTTTCTCATTACCCATGGCTATTTTAGGAACTCGTTTCGGCTGATAGTTTGTTGCCAGAGGCTGAGATGTTGTTTTTATGTGTTGGTTCTGAACTGACAATAGCGGGACCAAAATGTGGACACAGGTCAATTGACGTATTTTGGGAATGTCAACGGTTTGCAAACTGCGTTTCCGAATCTCATGGAGTCAGAGATCTTAAAATAGAAACCGTACTAAGTTACATTTGTGTTGCCAAGGATCTGAAGTGGGGATTTAAAAGAATGACTTCCTCAGCTGGACGGCATTTAAATCCCGTGAGTGCTGAAGACGCCTTCATTCAGTGTGATGGGCTCAATGGCGCACAGTGTAGCTGGCTTATGATTCTGTCCGGTTGTTCCTTGGGATACCCATTCAGTGTATTCTTGGTTCTCCCGATATTAGAACCTGGATTTGCCTAAGATAAACGGTAAGCAGAGAAGTGTGTTAGATAATAGATAACTGTCTACATCACATGGTAATTTACTTTTATTTATAATATAAGCCACCCTGTAATTGTAACACCATTTGAATACTTTGATTTTCTTGTTGTTTATATTGTTTTCCTTTTGCGTTTTACTGATATTGTTTTGCTGCACGCAAATTAGTCAGCCGGCGCTGTGGTTTGGGAACAGTGACCGCGTTTCCCATTTCCCAGGTCTTCTAAGTCCTGGGTTCGAAACCAGCTGTGGGCGATATGGAAACAGGCCTGCTTGCGTTGATTTTGATGGTATGAGACGTCGGTCATTCAGAAGCTATCGCAAACTACCCAACGCAAAAATTGCCCAGTATACCACAAACCGCAAAAAATGCCGTGGTTGATTGCGAAGTCCTATAAAGGACACACAACTCACTTTAAGTTACACACGTACACACTGCCAAATTCTGGATATTTCCAGGATTTTAACAAAGAGTACAGAACATTTATTTTGTTAGCCTGTGTCCTACCAACGCCTACAACTACTCGCTACAATCTTCTGGGCTCATTTTATTACACACATAGCCAGACTATTTTCAAGAACAAAGTGTCTTTAATGTCCCGTGCCCACCTTCGTGCTGGTCAACAACTGATATGTCTTTCAGTAACCATGTTGATAGCCGTTCTTTCTGAACCACTGCGGCGGTTACATAGTCACAGTTTTTCCTGCTTCCGTGACTTGATGCTGTGTTTGATCTATGGTTTCTTCCATGTCCATACCTAGTAGACTGGCTGTAGGTTTCATCTTCGTGATCCACGGCATTCCAAGACATTTTCTGCAACATTTGAGTTCAAAAGCCGCGGTAGTCCATGACTCACTTCCACATGTTTTCACACAGGAAAGAGACATGTTTTCACACAGGAAAGAGACATGTTTTCACACAGGAAAGAGACACGTTTTCACACAGGAAAGAGACATGTTTTCACACAGGAAAGAGACATGTTTTCACACAGGAAAGAGACATGCTTTCACACAGGAAAGAGACATGTTTTCACACAGGAAAGAGACATGTTTTCACACAGGAAAGAGACATGTTTTCACACAGGAAAGAGACATGCTTTCACACAGGAAAGAGACATGCTTTCACACAGGAAAGAGACATGCTTTCAAAATGTGTATTTTAATCTGTTTGCCGGTATTGTGTCTTAGGCTCTTAATGTTGTAGAACCTCTGTGTTGCTATGGTCAGTCTTGTTCTGACTCCTCTTGAATAGTCTCATTTTGTTACTTATGGAGCCAAGGTGTTTAAATTTGTGACATTTTCAATTTCAACATCGTTGATTATAATGTTTGGTAGAAAACGTCTCTGCTAGAAAATGGGCAAGCGATCTAATGGTAAGATGTATAACCAGACATACGCAAGATTGGGATTGAATGGAAACAAATTAACTATCTGATTAATCTGGGCTCTACAGAATATATTTACACGTTGAGTGTTAATCATGTTAAATATAAAAGTGTCCACTCTGCTTAAATTGACACCTCCAGCATTTTAACTTCTGCGTGCTAATGATATTTGAATGAGTTTTGTTTTGAACGTAATTTACCTACTGCCTGTCTACACAAGAGCCGCACTTTTTCCATCCTCTGGCCGAAACATCCGACTTCTTCAAGGTATATGTTTTCCTGGTTAGCTTTCCCGTGCCCTTAGTGTTTGATGATATTTAATCAGTGTTGTCGCCAATATCTCAATGCAGTACCGAAACAATGGCCGTACCCTCACTGTGCTGTTTCACAGTTTCCCTTCTCTGTATTATTGTTCTCACTGTGCTGTTTCACAGTTTCCCTTCCCTGTATTATTGTTCTCACTGCGCTGTTTCACAGTCTCCTTGTATTATTGTTCTCACTGTGCTGTTTCACAGTCTCCTTGTATTATTGTTCTCACTGTGCTGTTTCACAGTCTCCTTGTATTATTGTTCTCACTGCACTGTTTCACAGTCTCCTTGTATTATTGTTCTCACTGTGCTGTTTCACAGTCTCCTTGTATTATTGTTCTCACTGTGCTGTTTCACAGTCTCCTTGTATTATTGATCTCACTGCGCTGTTTCACAGTCTCCTTGTATTATTGTTCTCACTGCTGTTTCACAGTCTCCTTGTATTATTGTTCTCACTGCACTGTTTCACAGTCTCCTTGTATTATTGTTCTCACTGCACTGTTTCACAGTCTCCTTGTATTATTGTTCTCACTGTGCTGTTTCACAGTCGCCTTGTATTATTGTTCTCACTGCACTGTTTCACAGTCTCCTTGTATTATTGTTCTCACTGTGCTGTTTCACAGTCTCCTTGTATTATTGTTCTCACTGCGCTGTTTCACAGTCTCCTTGTATTATTGTTCTCACTGTGCTGTTTCACAGTCTCCTTGTATTATTGTTCTCACTGTGCTGTTTCACAGTCTCCTTGTATTATTGTTCTCACTGTGCTGTTTCACAGTCTCCTTGTATTATTGTTCTCACTGTGCTGTTTCACAGTCTCCTTGTATTATTGTTCTCACTGCGCTGTTTCACAGTCTCCTTGTATTATTGTTCTCACTGTGCTGTTTCACAGTCTCCTTGTATTATTGTTCTCACTGTGCTGTTTCACAGTCTCCTTGTATTATTGTTCTCACTGCACTGTTTCACAGTCTCCTTGTATTATTGTTCTCACTGCGCTGTTTCACAGTCTCCTTGTATTATTGTTCTCATTCTTGGGACACAATCCAATCACTTCTTGTTTTTTGTTTTGTTTGGGCTCGCTGACCTTGAACCCAAGCGTAGTCTACACATGCTAGTTCTAGAAGCGCTGAACTGAATGTTGCTCTGACCAGTGTCCTTCACCATCAGACGAACCCACTCCGACTTCACCCACTCCGACATGTAATTTACCAAGTCAAGGACGAGAAGTCAACATGTTAGTCCAGCTGACCGGTGTAGGGGCTTAACCCGCATGGTCTGTGGGAGGAATGGGCTAAAGTAACGACTGTTGGGGGAATGGGCTAAAGTAACGACTGTGGGAGGAATGGGCTAAAGTAACGACTGTGGGAGGAATGGGTTAAAGTAACGACTGTTGGGGGAATGGGCTAAAGTAACGACTGTGGGAGGAATGGGTTAAAGTAACGACTATAGGAGGAATGAGTTAAAGTAACGACTGTTGGAGGAATGGGCTACAGTACAGAAACACGTCAGGCAACGACTAGGGCTATAACATTTGAAATCAGCAGAACAAGGTCTGTAAAACTAGGACAAGGTCTGTAAAACTAGGACAAGATCTGTAAAACTAGGACAAGGTCTGTAAAACTAGGACAAGGTCTGTAACACTAGGACAAGGTCTGTAACACTAGGACAAGGTCTGTAAAACTAGGACAAGGTCTGTAAAACTAGGACAAGGTCTGTAAAACTAGGACAAGGTCTGTAAAACTAGGACAAGGTCTGTAAAACTAGGACAAGGTCTGTAAAACTAGGACAAGGTCTGTAACACTAGGACAAGGTCTGTAACACTAGGACAAGGTCTGTAAAACAAGGACAAGGTCTGTAAAACTAGGACAAGGTCTGTAAAACTAGGACAAGGTCTGTAACACTAGGACAAGATCTGTAAAACTAGGACAAGGTCTGTAAAACAAGGACAAGGTCTGTAAAACTAGGACAAGGTCTGTAAAACTAGGACAAGGTCTGTAACACTAGGACAAGATCTGTAAAACTAGGACAAGGTCTGTAAAACTAGGACAAGGTCTGTAAAACTAGGACAAGGTCTGTAAAACTAGGAAAAGGTCTGCAAGAGTGATAACTGCCACGGACGAAGTAAAGACAAAACTGAGCCGCTGTGGTTATTTCAGTAGTAACATATCAACGTGTGGTGAGTCACTTGGTATAAAGTAAATGACTCTTTTACACACCTAAATGGACAATGGACATATGGTGCTAGACCCGTCTTTTTCTAGACCACTCAGCACTCGGTGGATGGTGTGGTCAGTGACATGCCTCCCAAGACATTTCCTGGAATCAGTTTTGGGCTTTGTCCATCTAGGAATCCAGATCAGTTTTAACACTTGCGAATCTGCCCCGATGCGGATCGAACCCATGATCACCAGGTGGGCTGGCGAGCGCCTAGCCACGACGCTACCGCAGCTTCCTGACCTGACTAAAAGTTAGTTGCGTATCCTTTACAGGACGTAGCAGTCAACTCCAGCATTTTTTACTGTTCGTGATTTCTTGGCAAGTTTACGTTCAGTAGTTTGCCATTGCTTTCTGAACGACCGGCACCCATACCATGTCATTAAAAACCAAAGCAAGACAGTCTGCTGCCAAATCACCCGCAGCTGTGTTTCGAACGCTGGTATGCGGAATTACGAATTGCTTCCGTAATCTCTTCCCCACGGAGCGGGCCCCTGACCTCTACAGAATCAGTTAAACCATCTTTGGTACACGCTAGAAATTTAGTTGAAGAGCAGATAAGTAATTTCTCATTGTATATATTCCTTCTATGAATTTCAGACAGGACGAGGGCAATCATACAAGCTGGATAGTTCTTCTGCCTGCATTTCGATAGCCACTGTGCTGTAAGACACCTACTCACTCGTCGCCTGAAAGTTGGCGATATTCACTGATCACAGAACGCATGCTTGTTCAATGCCAGCAAGAAGCTTCTGATGTTTCTGTCCTCATGACATCATCGTTCTCCATGGAATAGACGGACTATGAATGGATAAGACTTGCTGATATACCCTCTAGCATACTGACACTGATAACCACAACAGTTTTCGTGTCGGCGAACAGCATGACGTTGGTGTAATAAATAACAGATATCATGACGGTTGGAGATTCATCTGTGAATCCGGTTCAGCATTTGCCAGAGCAGGTCGCCCAAGTAAGAAACCAGTTACATTTCTTCTCTTCTTCTTCTTTAATCTTTCATTTTCGCCAGTTACACTAGATAAGTTTAATGTGTGCATTCTCGATCAGGTTTACGGGGTGTCTGTGTCCAGTTTCAATGGTACACTACAAAAATGTACAAAAGTTAAGATGTACATACTCTATGTTTTGAGCATCATTTACTGGTGTGTGCAATATGTAAGGCTAACCAATCTGTATATAACTGTTCCTCAAAGGCATCTAGCACCATTCTCTGTCTGCCTCTGCCTTTTCCACCGTTCATCATTCCGGTCATCACGATATTCTTCAGTGTCGTTCGTCTATAGCAGTGGTTCTCAACCGGTGGGGAATTCCCCCCCCCCCCAGGGGGGAATTTTAGGGTTTCCAGGGGGGGGGGGGGGGAATGAAGACCATTTCAAGATCGTGTTAATACAAGAACCGATTACTTTATATTGTTTTTCCCTTCATACTCTACAGTTATGTACGTCTCATCCTTCTAAAATTCATTTTATAAAGTAAGTAGACCCACAAATCATGTTTTATGTGGATGTCTAGACTTGTTTTAGCATTTGCTATTAAATTTCCCTTCCATTTTTACATATACTGTGTAGGGGTGAGAGGATTTTTAGATAGGAAATATGAAAGGGGGGGGGGGATGACGTTCTGAAAATACGGTGAAGGGGGGCACGGGCCAAATTTTTGATAGGAAGGGGGGGGGGGAGGGGAATGACGTTCCGAAAATATGGTGAAGGGGGGGCACGGACCAAAAAAGGTTGAGAACCACTGGTCTATAGTTACGTCGTCATCATTATCATCATGTGCCATTCGGTAAGCATGGGCGATGTTTCGCCATCTTAAATGATCACCGGAGTCGTAGATCAGCCATGTATTCTTGTTCAGACCATGCCACGTGTCCAAGCCATCCAGATATTTACTTCTCTGCCTTCCCCTTGTTCTTTTCGCCTCAATCTTGCCAGTTGTCACCAAGTTCTCTAGTTTATTTCTTCTCATAACGTGCCCTTTTAGCTCCCCCCTCCCTCGATCAAGGTCACGTGAAGCTATGGGTGCAGGTGGTGGATGAAGTTGCAGAGTAGCCGACAGATAGTTGTGGGTTATGGTCTCCATTTGTACGACGGTAGGCAGGGGATATCTTTTTGGAAACATTGGCTACGGTCATCGACCAGTATGGTCACTGCTAAGCAGGAAAGTAATGGCAAACTACCTTCTTTACAGATGCCAAGAAAGTCATGTTTTGTAGTTACCAGCAGTCCACTATTAATATCACAAAAAATACTGTTGACCGAGTTGATTTCTAGCTTCACCTGTTAATGACTCCGATATGAAATCCCATTTTTGACATGCAACGGCCACAATTTCATTCACAATTTTCCCACATCCCATTAAACTCGACAAAACCTGCTTATTCTCAGTCTGACCTTTCGCCTTTGAGCAACTACCCTTCATGAAATGGAATCTCGGCTATTCTTTAGATGTTTTTCACAACCCGTAGCCTGTTATCATGGACCTCTGATTACCCCAACTCAATCATTAAGATAACGTAATATATAAGTTGAATATCTGCACTCATTGACCTTCTGACTGCCTTGTCCTTCAGCCTAACTAGTTTTATCTACTACTGTAATTGTGTTGTCTACTGTAGTAATTGTGGTCTACTGTAGTAATTGTGTTGTCTACTGTAGTAATTGTGTTGTCTACTGTGGTAATTGCGTTGTCTACTGTGGTAATTGCGTTGTCTACTGTGGTAATTGTGTTGTCTACTGTGGTAATTGTGTTGTCTGCTGTAGTAATTGTGTTGTCTGCTGTAGTAATTGTGTTGTCTGCTGTAGTAATTGTGTTGTCTGCTGTAGTAATTGTGTTGTCTGCTGTAGTAATTGTGTTGTCTGCTGTAGTAATTGTGTTGTCTCCTGTAGTAATTGTGTTGTCTGCTGTAGTAATTGCGTTGTCTACTGTGGTAATTGCGTTGTCTACTGTGGTAATTGCGTTGTCTACTGTGGTAATTGTGTTGTCTACTGTAGTAATTGCGTTGTCTACTGTGGTAATTGTGTTGTCTGCTGTAGTAATTGTGTTGTCTGCTGTAGTAATTGTGTTGTCTGCTGTAGTAATTGTGTTGTCTGCTGTAGTAATTGTGTTGTCTGCTGTAGTAATTGTGTTGTCTGCTGTAGTAATTGTGTTGTCTGCTGTAGTAATTGCGTTGTCTGCTGTAGTAATTGTGTTGTCTGCTGTAGTAATTGTGTTTTCTGCTGTAGTAATTGTGTTGTCTGCTGTAGTAATTGTGTTGTCTGCTGTAGTAATTATGTTGTCTGCTGTAGTAATTGTGTTGTCTGCTGTAGTAATTGTGTTGTCTGCTGTAGTAATTGTGTTGTCTGCTGTAGTAATTGTGTTGTCTGCTGTAGTAATTGTGTTGTCTGCTGTAGTAATTGTGTTGTCTGCTGTAGTAATTGTGTTGTCTGCTGTAGTAATTGTGTTGTCTGCTTTAGTAATTGTGTTGTCTGCTGTAGTAATTGTGTTGTCTGCTGTAGTAATTGTGTTGTCTGCTGTAGTAATTGTGTTGTCTGCTGTAGTAATTGTGTTGTCTGCTGTAGTAATTGTGTTGTCTGCTGTAACAATTGTGTTGTCTGCTGTAGTAATTGTGTTGTCTGCTGTAGTAATTGTGTTGTCTGCTGTAATAATTGTGTTGTCTGCTGTAGTAATTGTGTTGTCTGCTGTAGTAATTGTGTTGTCTGCTGTAGTAATTATGTTGTCCGTGTACATGTATTCAGTTAATTGAAACACAGAGAGTGGTATCAGGCGTAGAGAAAATAAGTGACATAATATATTTTGACACTCAAATACACTGGAAACCAAATTTTTTTATTCTAAAACAATGTTAACATAAAATATGGTTATCCTCGAATACAGAGTTAACATAAAGTCCTTAAATACAATATAAACACTGTATGCTTTACCCTGAAAATCAATATTAACATATATATTTTATTCCTCATAAATGGTTAACATCAAGTAAGTTTTAACCATAAAACGTTGTTAAAATATTGCTCTATCTCAAAATTCTTTAACATAAAATATGTTTAATTCACCAATAACAACGTTAACATCAAGTTTGTTTATCAACAGGCACACCATTATTAACGGGATCACATTTTCTTTAGACTTGGATTTTTTGGACTGAAATATGCCAGCCACTCTGTGCTAGCAAATAGCATAGGACAGTGGTTCTCAATCTTTTTTTGGCCCGTGCCCCCCTTCACCATATTATTAGGACGTCATTTCCCCCCTCACCATATTTTTAGAACGTTATTACCCCTCCCCCGGCCCTTTTTGTATTTCCTCCCTAAAAATTTTCCCCTGCCCCTACACAGTATACGTAATAATTGAAGCTACATTTAATAGCACATACTAAAACATGCCTAGACATCTAAATAAAATGTGATTTGCGGATCTACTTACGTTATAAAATGAATTTCAGAAGGGTGATACGTACAGAACAGTAAATTTCTTGTATTAACACAATATAGAAATAATCTTAATCCCCCCCCCCCCCCATAGAAACCCTAAAATTCCCCCTGGAGGGGGGGGGGGGGAATTCCCCACCGGTTGAGAACCACTGGCATAGAACATGGGGGTTTGATGTGAGAGTTATGGCAGTCTGGGCGGTGCCAGAGTTATAAAATGTCACTGGGATTGATTGCATTCATGTAAATCTTATTCTGTCTGTTCGTCTGTCTTTTAAGAATAGAATTGGATTGAATTGTTCCACGTATATATGACAAGCTGAAAAATGGATGGATGGATTCAAACACAGACTCGCGCACACAAACACACACACATACAAAGGAAGAGAAAGAGTGAAAACGAGAGAGAGAGAGAGAGAGAACGAGAGAGAGAGAGAAAGAGAGAGAGAGAAGGAGAGAGAGAGAGAGAGAGAGAGAGAGAGAGAGAGAGAGAGAGAGAGAGAGAGAGAGAGAGAAAGGCGGGCTGAGAGATATAGAGGAAATTAGAAGGAGAGTGAGACCGAAGGAGAGAAGAAGGAAAAAAGATAGAAAGATAGATAAATTAATTTAAATAAACATCAATGTCAAACCCACCAGGTGCGGAAGGATACAATCAAGGCTTTCCCGCATTCTAAAAGAGTTGGAGGATATCTTCTAGGCCAAACGCTTGGTGTTGGCAGCTTCGCCAAGGTGAAAGAAGGCCTGCATCTGGTTACAGGAGAAAAGGTGAGTTGGCGCGTCCTTGTCGGTGCCACTCCTGATATTAGTTCAGTATACGGCGCGTATGTTGTTTCTGTGTAATGTAAATAAGCATATACACTACTGCCGGTCACGTATTGACCACATCACCCATCGGCTGCTGATTAGTCAAAACAAGTATGGTATACACCATACTAAATGGCGCTGTAAAGAGTCCCGTATCGTTACATTTTATATCATCATCATACAGTGCTGAATATCATACAGTTTCCAGTTGTCACAAGTTCTCGTGTCTCTACCGCCATACTGTCTGTTGTCCGGCTCCAGTTGGATAATGTCTCCTTTCATAATTCACACTTGTTAAACGTTAAAGCGTGGGGAGCCCAGGCTTGGAAAGACATTATGATTTCAGCAAGGAGAAACATATAAGAGGACCCATTCGGAGTTGGGGCTCCGTGGCGAAAACCAGTCTGCCTGCAGCTCTTAGGGTGTGGGTTCTGTTGCAGACTACCATTTTCTCGGAGTCTCCTGGAGTCGTCACTGGACGGGAATGTCTCGGCTCGAGCTCTGTGTGACGCTTTTGGCGGGCCTTCCTGCGGGAAGAGACCGAGCTATTTGGGATAACACCAATTGCCATGAAGTCGGTTGTCTCACCTTTAAACCCTTGTAATACCCGAAGTACTTACCCTCAGCGTGTTACTGAACTATAAACATTTAATACTTACAACATTCGTTGAGAGAGACCTTGCATTCCAGTTTCCCCGGAGCACTATGAGGTCGATTCGGAATTAACCATTCATCTATAGGAATTAAACTTGCAAAGACGCTGTGTTTTTCTAAAAGAAAGTTATTTAATGACAGTGGACAATTATGTGCAAGTGCTAATCTGAAACTCACTTGTCCCGACAGCGGGAAATAGCTGGCACAGACATTTCAAACAGTCCATGTGAAGGTCAACATGGCTGAATGGATAAGAGGGTTCGTTCTTAAACACTCGGAGTGCTGATGCTGAGGCAGATGGTTCAACCTCTGCACCGGTCAACTGGACTAAAATGTTGACTTCTCGGCTTTGCCGAGGTCAGTTGTGTGGCATGATCATAGACTTCCACACTAGTCTTTGGACTGACTAACATGGCCATCACAATAATTATTATTACATGAAAATATGACTGGTGACAAGGTGACGTATCGTTTGAACATCATAAATCCCTACGGCATAAATATGGAAAACACAGTTAACAGACGAAAATTTCATGTAAACAATGTGCATAACATAAAATAACAATTCTAGCCGATATTGAACATGCTTGCATTTCTGCTATTTGAAGTGAAAGTTTATGTCAACCAGACAGCTAGTGCAGTATTCTGTAGCGCTAGCGGCAACAGTTTCAACCATTCACAACTGTTAAAATCAATGACGGTAAATGTGCGTCTGAAATAGCCAAACAAACGCTGGAATTTCCAGTGGAATGTTTATTCGCACACGTGACCACAGTTATTATTGTTACTAAAGTAATCGAGTTTGTATTCTACCCTTCATAGGACCGCTCACCGACTTGCCATTTGCTAATATCGATGAACAAAACTGAATGAACCAAACATTCGAGCTTCTGTGGCAATGAGGTATACATAATATACCCCAGCATCACACATACAAGTGCTTACTGACTCTGTGTCTCCTTGGCTTCGTAAAACTGTTCACCTTCTTTAGAGTTAGGGCATCCATCGCTAACTCATAACGCAAAGATTCAAAACTAACTAGGGCAATGTAATCTTAAGTGAAGACATTTGATAAGGACGGGTAGTTCCTATGATGTCATTCTGCTCACTCTCATCCTCTGCCTGCCTGTCTCTGTGTGAATCTCTCTCTGCCTCCCTTTGTCTTCATTTCTCTTTGCCTCCCTCTGATTCTTCATTTCTAGTTGGCCTCTACCACTCTCACGTATTGTTAAACACGTCTTTATGGTTCTATCCTTCCTGCTTCACTTTCAAACACTTTGCTGGGGTGTTTCTATTCCCTTTCCCGTGTATTCTCTTTAAACGCTTACGTAGAAAATTTTACTCTCCTTGGCAGTGATGTTTTATATTCCAATTTCCATGTAATTGCTAAATCATTAATGGTAACTATGCATACCCTTCGCATCAAGCATTTGCTATTTATACGATAGCACTGATGAATGTTAAAAACGCCCTTATTTGCTGTGACGGTTTGAAAACAATAAGGAGGTGTCTTATACCCCTCTGTTATTGTGTTTATAATAACAAATATGTTACTTAGATGTTTCTGCAACAAAGTTCAACCGACTTTCGTTTCTAGGTGGCGGTGAAAATCATCGACAAGAAGCGAGCTAAGACCGACAACTATGTTCGTAAAAACCTTCGTCGGGAGGGCAAGCTGCTTCAACTGATCAGACACCCCAACGTTGTATCTCTGCTAGAGGTCATGGAGACGGATAACTCTTATTACCTCGTCACGGAAATGTGCCGGTGAGTCTAACCTCTCCGTCTGTATCTAAGATACAGTGAGTCTTCACTCAGCGTCCCGTGTTGTAACTGCCCACTAATACAGGGTTATTTAATTCCATCCCTTAATGTAGTCCAATAAATGTCATATTAAAGGTTGACTAATGGATCTCCACAATTTCCTGTTTCTCTCTTACATGCTTCCCCTCCTTCATATTTACATTTCTCAATGAGGAGCTCTGTCTATTTACATGACACGAAGTACTGGTGTCTAACATTCATCTAATTCACTAATGTTGTCTTCTATCCAAGTAGTGGTAGGGCAGTTTTATATGTTCTACCCGACCTCATGACTTTCCCAAGCAGAGAGGAGAAATCTGGCCCACAAGAGCGACCCTTCGAGACACACTGGGGAAATCTAGCTCATAAGAGCGACCATTCGAGACATACTCTGGGAAAATCTGGCCCACAAGAGCGACCATTCGAGACACACTATGGGGAAATATGGCCCACAAGAGCGACCCTTCGAGACACACTATGGGGAAATATGGCCCACAAGAGCGACCCTTCGAGACACACTCTGGGGGAAATCTGGCCCACAAGAGCGATCCTTCGAGACGCACTCTGGGGGAAATCTGGCCCACAAGAGCGATCCTTCGAGACACTATGGGGAAATCTGGCCCACAAGAGCGATCCTTCGAGACACTATGGGGAAATCTGGCCCACAAGAGCGATCCTTCGAGACACTATGGGGAAATCTGGCCCACAAGAGCGATCCTTCGAGACACACTCTGGGGAACCGGCGAAGACATCAAGCGAACCGCCCTGTTCGTGATTCGCGCTAGAATAAGATGTATAGCAAACGTTGATCGGTGAAGAGGTCGTTTTTCTGATACTTCACTTTATTCTGCTGGTCAGATATTCCTTCTATCATGTTCTGAATAACTGAATTCCGCTTAGAAAGCTTCAATTGTATCCCCACATTTTTTATTCATTGGTCATGTTCTATATATATATATATATATATATATATATATATATATATATATATATATATATATACACATACATATATATATATATATATATATATATATATATATATATATATATATATATATATATATATATATATATATATATATATATATATATATATATAAGGAGTTAATGTCGGAATAAGCACAACTAATGATTTATCAGCATAATTCCTGTCATCTATGAGAGAACACCTATGGGTTTCCTTTGGGTGCTTTAACTTAAGTTTTAATAACACTACAATTAATTCTTCACATTACGTTACCAACTTTGAATATACCGTCGTGGGCGTTCATTTGTATTTCTCTTGATATCCCAGGGGCGGAGATCTCATGGAGTATATCAGTGCAAGGAAGAGGCTGCCAGAGGCACAGGTGGCAACATTCATCAGACAGATCATCTCGGCGGTGGACTATCTTCATCGTATGGGCATCATTCACAGGTAACGTTTCGAAATATCATTTGCTTTCTTCTTTGCCGATGTTAAAATTTCATCCTTTAGTTTGTGTGTGCTGATAAAGAGGCGGCGGCGTAGGGAGTATTCCCTATAAAAGGAGAATATGGCAATCCTTTCTCTCCACTAGTCTTCAAGACACTCTTAGACAATGTGGAAAATCCGTTTATCTTATTTTATCTCTTAAGTTTTAATTTGGTAAATGTTTATAATTCACTCTTTCCGTGTTTTTCAAGTTTACAATGACGTCATAAGAGAATGTTTAAACAGTATAGCTAGGACAACACGACACAGCAAATAAAAAGCAGTTATCAGATATTGAAGGCTTGTAAATATCAGCCCCAAGGTCTGGGCTCTCGACCTTTCAGTGTTAAAGAGCAACTAACGGGTTGATTTACAGGTAGTAAGTACTGCAGCTACCATTACCTTCCCAGAACAGAATATGAAATCAAGTTTATGAAGCTAAGGTCACTCTCGGAGCCGTACTGTGCTGATCAGTACAAATTGCAAAGCTGCTAGATGGAACCCGAATCACTGTTTTGTAATCGCCCACATTAACTTCACGACTAAGAATAGACAAACTTTGATACGCTCTGCTGTCTGTGTGTGAACCAAAGCTATCGCCAGATACCCAGTCTATTCATATTGCTGCAGTGTGAATGATCATATACACTCATCATAATATGGCATAATTCATTTCTGAATGAATGTTCCAGGCCACTGCTCGCTGGATAGGGAGACACTCTTCGTGAATATTTTACTCTATAATATATCAGACACAGTTTGTCCTAACTTCAGATTATTGTACGCACTTATAGCATATATATATATATCCATTAATTGGGGACAGAGAGATACCCTCTAAATTAATCTAACAGAGTCAATATTTCATCCTGTTGGAGTATGGCATTATACTTCTATTTTATGTTCGTGATCGAATCTTATCATCTGCTTTGATTCGTAAATAACTGGCGTCTTATTTTATGTACATGCGAGACTATTCTACTCTCGTAGCACTTATGTACTGGTAGGTCTTGAATATTGGATAATGTAATTTGAAAATAGAAACTGCTACCGCAACATGAACAGCTGCTATGGCTACCACCACCACCACCACCACCACCACCATCACCACCACCACCACCACCACCACCACCACCACACAGGCACACCATCACTACTGTCACAACACCGTTATATTGCCACCATCATTATCGCCACCACCAGCCAGTCACTACTTCCAACACTCTACTATCTCTTGCACCATAACCCCTATATGAATACTATCACCACTCTTAACATCCCTACCATGCCTCTTCATCTTCATGCCTAATCTTCATCTCTAAATTACTACCATGAACTGTGCCGCAAAAGCTACCAGTACTCTGAAATTATTAATACTTTAAAGTTACTAGTACTCTAAATTACTATCTTGAACTGTTCCTCTAGAGTTACTAGTACTCTAAATTACTACCACAAAATGTTCCTCTAAAGTTACTACTACTCTAAATTACTGTGATGAACTGTTCCTCTAAAGTTACTAGTCCTCAAAATTACTACCATGAACTGCTCCTCTAAAGTTACTAGTACTCTAAATTACTACCATGAACTGGTCCTCTAAAGTTACTAATACTCTAAATTACTGTGATGAACTGTTCCTCTAAAGTTATTAATACTCTAACTTACTGTGATGAACTGTTCCTCTAAAGTTATTAATACTCTAAATTGCTGCGATGAACTGTGCCTCTAAAGTCACTAGTACTCTAAATTATTACCATGAACTGTGCTTCTAAAGTTACTAGTACTCTAAATTACTACCATGAACTATGCTTCTAAAGTTACTAGTACTCTAAATTACTACTATGAACTGTTCCTCTAAAGTTGCTAATACTCTAAATTACTGCAATGAAATGTGCTTCTAAAGTTACTAGTACTCTAAATTACTACCATGAACTGTGCTTCTAAAGTTACCAGTACTCTAAATTACTACCATGAGCTGTTCATCTTAAGTTACTAGTACTCTAAATTACTGTGTTGAACTGTTACTCTAAAGTTATGGGTACTCTAAATTACTGCGATGAACTGTGCTTCTAAAGTTAACAGTACACTAAATTACTGTGATGAACTGTTACTCTAAAGTTACCAGTACTCTAAATTACTGCGATGAACTGTTACTCTAAAGGTACTAGTACTCTAAATTACTGCGATGAACTGTTACTCTAAAGGTACTAGTACTCTAAATTACTGCGATGAACTGTGCCCCTAAAGTTATTAGCACACGGTGCTGTGGTAAAGGACATACGAACGCGATTCGTAACCACGTACGAAACAGAGCTGCGGGAGATTTTAATGTAGACCGCTTAGCGCTGGTTTTCATTCAGTTGTATGAGTGGATGTCGTTCAGAAAGCAATGACAAACTACTGAACGTACACTTGCCAAAAATTAACAAAAAGGTAAAAAAAAAATGCTAGGGTTGAATGCGACCTCCTGTAAAGGATCTGCAACTAACTTAACTCTAAAACTACTAGTACTCTGAGTTGCTGCCATGAAGTGTCTCTAAAGTTGCTGTTACCCGCATTAAAACCTGTCAGAGCACTTTACTGACGAGAGAAATGAGCAGAAAGTACACCTTACGTGATCAATACAGAAGCATTAATTTAATGTTTCTGTAGGCTCGTCATTATTTACATTTCGCTGATGGCATAGATAACATTTTGTTCAAGAGGATTCAACCAAGCACGACACCACACCGTTTTTGTCTTATGTCGGATGATTAAACAAGTGATTACAAACGCCGCATGTGGTATCTGGTCCCGGAACACACACACACGAGAATCCCCAGATGTTAACTCTCAGAGTGCGAAGGTTACACGTTTACAACCTCTTATGGAGTTAATGCAAGAGATGTAACTTCTATTGTTTCCGTCTCGGCAACAGATTATACAGATATTTCTGGAATCAACTCTGGCATGTCTTATACAGACAAGCACCTTTTAAAAATTGGATGAAATACAATTGGACATTGTAGTAATATAGAGTGCCAACAAATGACTTTCCTTGAATATCAAGAAAACAAAAACAATGGTTATATCAAAGAAAAATGTGAGATAATAAAAGATAAAATACTTAATTAAGTTGATATATGTGAATCCCTAGTTGCAATTATAACATCAGACGACAGATACATGACCGAGGTTATAGGCAGAATAGGTCAAGCATTAGCTGCATTTCAGAAGAAAACAAAAAGAAAAATGTTGCATGCAATAAGTCGCTATCATTGAATGTAAGAAAGAGAGTACCGAAATGTTACATTGAACCTGTGTTTGCTGTATGGCAGTAAATGGTGGAACGTGAATGAACAAATGATAGAGAACTTGAAACCAACGGAGTTGTGGTTCTTACGACGAATGCTGCGAATACAGAATCACAAACAATGACAGGCTAATGAACATTATATACAACTATAAAACAGAGACAAACATCATTCTTTGGTCATGTGATGAGGATGGAGGCATTTGAGAATATCGTGACAACTGCAAAGATCGGTGGGAAAAGAGACAGAGGCAGAACCAAAAGAGATCATGCTGGATTGACTGAGATAGTGGTATGGAAGAATATCATCAGCAGAGTTGATCCAGGGGACTACAGGTCGAGATCTATGGAGAGACTTGAACGTTTACACTAACTGGCACCGTTATGATGGTGATATTTCGGGTATTAATATAGCCAGACGGCAATGTTTTTAATTTTTACCCGATAAATGTCATCGAATGTTTAAACTGCTCCAGATAAAGGACAGAAGCAACACACTCATTACACAGATGATGACAACTGTCCGCAGCCGATCCACAAATCACGCTGTGAAAGGTTTTTAACAGCATTGCTACTAATTTCTCCGGACCACGACATCACTTAGATAAGACATATACGAACTAGAATTACTGAGCTCATGGGAATAATTCACGAGTTATTCACCATGGTAACAAACATCATATCAGCAATGTACAAAGGTCAAGCAGCTCTTAGACAAAGCTAACGTCAAGAATTTCAACCACAATGAGATGAGACAACAGCCAATGTTAACAGATAGGAAACTTCTTAGTGTTTTCTGTAGTAACCAAGGCAAATATGATTATTGCTTGATGCACAAAGAAGTATACGTTTACGTCTTTATTCTGCCACAGATAAATAATTGTTACATAACTCATTATATTGGATTTGTTAATTTAGTTCCTTCTATCCACTGGTGACAATAAACAGACAAGCTGAGAAACATCTAACAACACTGGACATGGGGTTTCTGATGAAAATGTTGAGACAGAAAAATCAATGAGCAAATCCAATAACACTCAAATGAAAATCGCAAAGTGATTAGAGAAATTAGGCGAAGACAGTCCATATCGTTTAGTGACAGTGGAGAATTTAGTGACAACTGGTAAGATACATGGGAAAAGATCAAGGATAAAAACAGAGAGATAAAATGCCAGGATGGCTTGGCTGCACGGTGTAAACGGGTCAAGAACACACACCTAAACCAAGACTGGTGGTCATGTGAAGTGTCCAACCATGTAGTTCCTTCAGACTTTGGCCACTTTACCTCATTTATGACCACAAGCCACTGGCAGTGCCAATATTCCTGTTGTTGGGTGAAGTATTCACTCTTAAATACTGACATCCCGGTAGTTGGGTGAAGTATTCACTCTTAAATACTGACATCCCGGTAGTTGGGTGAAGTATTCACTCTTAAATACTGACATTCTGGTAGTTGGGTGAAGTATTCACTCTTAAATACTGACATTCTGGTAGTTGGGTAAAGTATTCACTCTTAAATACTGAAAAGCCGACTTTGGGGCCATATTACAATGAGCTGGTGATGGGATAACCTCAACCAAACAAGTTTCGTTTCGCTTTCTTCTTCTGAAGTCCAAGCCCTGTGGTGATCATGTCTGTTGACAACCGATATTTCGTGTCCTGCATATCATTTCTAAAACTGATGTTCCTTCTTGCCATGATGTCCAATTGTCCTAGCTCTTCTCTCTTGATCTCCTCCTGCCCTCTCACCCCCCCCCCCTCCTTCCAAGTTTCCCATTGTGACTAAATACACCAGCTTCCCCCTTCTCATGACATCCCCAAAGAATGGAGGATTCTTTTGATGTCACTTTGTGAGTTTACTTCTGTCAAGATACCTTCATTAGTATTTCTATCTGTTAACGGTGTTCTCATCATTCTTATACAAAACCACATCCCGCAGCTTCCATATAATTGTTTCCCTTTGCTTCAATGTAAATATTAAATATGCCATTTGTTACCCCCTGTAATGCTAAACGGTTAGTGTGCGTTTTTTTTTTTTTTGCGCTCGCTCGCTTTGAACTCAAGCGTAGTCCATACACACTATTTATAGTATTGATGGACTGAATTTTGCGTGTGGATTAGCTTTCCCTTATTAACAGTGTCCCTCGTCATCACGCGAACTAACTCCGACTTCAGAGGTACTTATAATTTAAATCCCCAAGTCAAGGACGACAGTTCAACAATTTAGTTCAGCTGTCCGGTGTAAGGGTTGAACCGCTTACCTCGGCATCAGCACAACGGATGTTTAAGAACATGCATTCTTACACTTTCGGCCATGCAGTGTGAGTTTGAAAACCATAGAAATAATGAGCTCGTAATCTTTACTGGTATGTTAATCTCAGATGGAAAAATTCTGCACTAAATCCTTACGTTCTGTAAGAGTTACAAGTCAGCTGTGACTTGTTCAAACTTCAAGTTTCACAAGACAGCAACCTGCCGGAGGCTGACAAACGTGCAGATGAACATGTTGATATAATATTGGTTGACACATGTAAACATTTTTTTTTTCCTGAGGCAGAATGTGTTTTAATACGGTGGTTATTGAGCTAAAGTAAAACTGCTCATACAGAAAGAGTTAACGTAATTACTGGATGAGACTGAAAAAGTGGATTCAACGTTTACATTGCTCTTAGCAATCTGCTTTCAGAATATGCCCACAACTGAAAGTACCGATTCATCATTTCAACATATTTTCATAATCGATAACCATGTTGGCAATTTAATTAACTTGGTGTTTAACTTCAGCAGCCCTGTCTTTACCTTTATTAACTGAGCAGAATAACAAATACCTTTCCTTGCCCGCTCCAGTTTTAATGCAGGCAATCGTGTCATCTTTCCTTGGCCTCTCCAGTTTTAATGTAGGCAGTCGTGTCGTCTTTCCTTGCCCGGTCCAGTTTTAATTAAGGCAGTAGTGTCATATTTCCTTGCCCGCTCCAGTTTTAATGCAGGCAGTTGTGTCTTATTTCCCGGCCACTCCAGCTTTAATGCAGGCAGTCGTGTCATCTTTCCTTGGTCGCTCCAACTTTAATGCAGGAAATCGTGTCATCTTTCCATGACCGCTCCATCTTTAATGCAGGTAGTAGTATCATCTTTAGCGGCCGCTCCAGCTTTAACGCAGGCAGTCGTGTCATCTTTCCTTGGCCTCTCCAGCTTTAATTTAGACAGGCGAATGAACAAACATTGCCACTGCCTGGTCTGGTGGACGGTCTCCCCGTTCGACTCCTGAGTTCGTCAGCGATCTCGCAAAGTGAGGGGAAATACTGGCCAAATATTCTATACAAGCTAGTACCCTTGCCATCAAAACTGTGGTCCAGGGATGACTCACTTTCATAGCAGGATTCTCTGGGTCAGTACAGCCGCGAGGTGGTCATTCTGAGGGTAGTCTTGAAAAAGTAAAGTCGCTGGCCGTAAGAGTGATCACTTTACCTGCGGTGTATCTGTTGTTTGGTCACAGTAATATAGGTCTAACACTGTGAGCTGCCCCCCTCATGCTATAGACAACTTTAGCTCCACAATCCGAGCCAATCATGAACAAGACTACACCGGGTTTGGCGTGGGTTGTTTGAGAGCCTATGCTCCACTGGGAAATGGAAGGCTGGAGGAGAGGAAGAGACACTCCATCTGTTGTGAGAAAGAGGCCACAGACGGGTGTGACCCGCGTGCAATGACGCGGATTCTAGTCTATCAATTAATCATCAAGTTAACACGGTGTTCTTCCAGCATTGGCGGTAATGAGATTTAGTTTGATCTAACACTGATTCGATAATTGTAGTTTTCCACCGGAGACATTCGGTAAATACTAGAATATTTACAATTGTGTCTTCACTTCCAGACTGATGTAAATATATGGAAATAAATACCGATCAAAAGTCACAACAAAGGTCTTAGTCTGAATGACTGAGAAACAGAAGTAATGAGAATTACAAAGAACAAACAACATGTTTTTTTCCAAATATAACATTAGTGTGTATGGAACCAATCTGAAGCAAGTCAATGCATTTAAGTATGTGGGTACTTCAGTGCCAGCCGATGGAAGATGTGCTAGAGAAGTTACAAATTTAAAAGTCCAAGCAAAACAGTATGTAACAGATTCACTGCCGTAGGGTACTATATCGCCAAATGTTACCCTCCAATTGAACAGAAAGATGATATACCGCCATACTAGAGTAATCGTATTAATTTTGTTTTCTTTCTATCGTCCCTAATTTTAATGCACAGTGAACGGAAATTTACATTTAATTTTTGTTTTGCGCTCGCTCGCTTTGAACTCAAGCGTAGCTCATACACACTATTTATAGTGTGATGGACTGGATGTTGCATGTGGATTAGCTTTCCCTATTAACAGTGTCCCTCGCCACCACGCGAACCCACTCCGACTTCAGAGGTACTTGTAATTTACGTCCCCAAACCAATGACGATAGATCAACACTTTAGTCCAACTGTCCGGTGTAGGGGTTGAAACCCTTACCTCGGCATTAGCACACCGGATGTTTAAGAACACGCATTCTTATCCATTCGGCCACGCTGATCTAAATTTACATGATAATACTTGTTCATGTGATTGTGCACCATGTGTGGTCCAAGCCTAGCTTTTGTTTGCCACTGAATCAGTTAAAATGATTAAGAATATTCCCTGCAATATATATTTGGCAATCAATGTGAGAAAAAGTGTTCTTAATAGCTACATCGAGTCAATCCTGATGTACGGAAGCGAATGGTGGACAATTAGCAGACAAGTGGGGAATGATGTAGAAGCTGCAGAGATGTGGTTTTATGGAAAAATGGTGAGAGCACCGTGACAGGATAGAACGGGTAATGAAGATAGCAGGAAGGAAGTAAACTCATACAGAGATCTGGTTACTTGTATCAGAAGACGGTCCACATTTTTTGGGCATGTCACGAGAAGGGGAAAGTTGGAGTAGGACACGACAACGGGACAGTTGGAGGGGAGGAGAGGCAGGGGGACACCAAGAGAGAAGATGCTGGACAGTTTGATATATCGTGGCACGGGGGAACATTAGTCACCTAAATGATTGGCAGTACATGATACAGGAGGCTGTGGACAAAATTTATCACAGCAAGGACTAGAATAAGAAGAAATAACAATCACTGGAGATCCCTTAGTTCATGGAAATAACTACTATCTAGTGTCGCCTCTCATTTCTTTTGCCTTCTATAAGTGATAAGCATCTGGAAAGGAATTGCTCATCGACATAAGTATCCCTAACACGTAACGTAGTTTTAACTTATTAACTAGCAGATTAAAGCACACACTGCCATAAACCGAGTTTTCACTACATCTTCCATCCAGTGGTATTTTTATAAACACATTTATAAATGTACATTTTCAGCAGATTTTTGTGAGGTCTGAAAAATGGGGATAAATGATAGCTTATTAAGCAACATGTTTTGGTCATAACTGTATGTTTATTACCACGCCGGTCGCCGTTAACTTCCCCCAAACATGTCTGGTACCAAATTCTATAAGGCTGGGTTAATCTGGAGCCATCTGGCCAGAACAATGTCTATCTCAAGGATTTGAACTCAGAATCACTGGATCGACAGATGAGTGCTCTAGCTACTGGGCGACCTAACATCATTAACTATTAGTGTACCACGCACTATTTGATCTAGGATATAAGACGCTTCTTGAATGCAGGGTTAGTTGATTGAATATCCCCTGGAAGACTGAGGTTTATCTTTTAAGTGCGGTCCGGTAACGCGCAGGTCATGTTGAGTCATGAAAAGCGCTTGCATCTGTCGGAATGAATTAGTGAGACTGTCGTCCAGAGTCCGTACCAAAGTATAATTACTGCGAGGACTGCGTTCCATATTTTCCTGCTCCTAACATGCTAAGAACCCAGCGGGATGTGCACAACTGGTACAGGGACATTGCATCTACAGAGAGGCATGACAATTCTTGCAACGTCAGCCAGATCGGGAGCCCAGTCTATAAAGGTGATGATAATACAGCGTTAATTAGGTGATGTTACACACAACGTGAATTTAAGTGTCTGTCACGTTCGACTTGAATAAGGGGCTATACCATGTATAACTTGATTTAGGTTATATAACTGACAATTTGAATGAGAGAATAATATATCGTTCACTACTTGAAACAGAGGGTATGTTTAGTTTAGTTTAGTCGACGGATCAACATCACGGCACATCAATGCACGAACTCCGTAGCACCGGCGAGGCTCCTGAAATACTTTGGGTAGATCTATAACTCGAAATTTTGTCCGGGCAGCGCCGTTAGGCTACTCTTTCTCGACTTCCAACTGCCAAGGGATTTTTTACGTGCGCAACAATACACATCTCAGCCCGATTTCACTACCCAGAGACCAGGGGAAATTTTTGTTACTAGAAGTCCACGTGAAAAAAATCCCGGCCCTCACCGGGGCTTGAACCCGGGACCTCCAGCACTCGAGGCGGAAACCCTGTATACCCTCATTGTAGCCGAATCCAAATATTATCATAGCCACTTCTACATGGCGTGCATTCATCGATGAGCTATAGTTGAACAAGGCTTTAACAACCTATCATGTCAGAGCCGTGAACCAGCAATGGATAGTGCACTGCTTTACTGCCACAGAGTTGGGGTTGAATCACAGCTGAGTATGTCCTGTTTGACCAGAGAAGGCTTGGGTGAGCCTTGTTTAGTCAAAAGATTTCTTGGGAGGGAAATCAGCGAGGAAATGAACTGGCTCATCTGCAGCTAACAAACTGACCTTATGTTCAACCTGAATACGTCAATGTGTGGGAGCCGTGATAGCCCAATGGCTAACACGCTTACCTGCAGGCGAGATGGTCAAACATTCAAATCTCCACACAGGCGGGAGTCTTACAAATTGATCTTCCAGGTCCACCCAGCCTAAAATGAGCACCAGGAAATGTTCTGGGGGGTGAAGGTGGCCGGCTTAATATTGACTCAACGCCCATTGGATGCTGATTGGTCTTTAACGTTATGGGGCTAGAAACCTATACCAAATACGCCCTAAGGCGCGGGGAAAAGGCCCTGTACTTTTAACAAATGCCTCTATGAAGTGGTATTATCTACCTTGATTACCTAGACTGTGCAAGGAGTAAAACTAATGTGCTGTGTTTAAGAGTTCCATGAACTCCTGCAAGTCTGAATACTGTATGAGGCCGGCACCGTTACTCTCTCCCACGACACTTGAATCCAGGACTCAGCCATAAAGCAGGCTGAATAATTCATCGATTGTTTTCTTTGGCTGTACCCAACTCATCAATAGTTCCAGGTTGCTAGCGCATTGTGCCAGATTGGGATTTGAGATGTACAATGTTCGCGTCCATTTTGACGTAAAATTATTTGCTTTTGAAGTTACATGAAAGGAAAAGTAAGGGTTGGTTTTGAGAGTATTACAGAGGTTAGTTACATCCATGGGAAGGCCGTTGCGTAGTTTTCCATAAGGAATTCTCAATGTTTTGTGTTTGTTCATGACTCTAATAGTCTCATTTTACTTGTGTGATCCTCTTCTTTCTCTTACTCCCTCCCTTGTAGTGATAATATATCTCAGCTGTATCTTATGATTACGAAGTTTACTGTAGCTAGCAACACGGATTAATTCTAAGAGTTAAGTATATAATAGCAAATAACAATAAACGCATACTATTAAAAAAAACACATAACATAAAAACACACACACCAGACAGACAGACAGACAGACAGAAAGACAGACATAGATAGATACAGAGAGAGAGAGAGAGAGAGAGAGAGAGAGAGAGAGAGAGAGAGAGAGAGAGAGAGAGAGAGAGAGAGAGAGAGTCCAAACACAAAGCCGCAAGTCAACCGGAAATTACAATCAACACGAAAGAAATTGAAAGTATCAACAAACTATGTGTGCCTTAGCTCCAAATTGATTACAGAACTATTAGTTTAATGAGCCATATAACTAAGATAATACTTAAGGTCATACAAGAAAGAATTCAAAATAAAATAGATCTGGAAGTAGTTGAAGAACAATTCGGGTTCCGCAAAAACAGTGGCACAAAAGAAGCAATAATCTGTTTGAGGATGTTAATTGGAATATATAGAGGTTCATAAAAATATATATGTTTGTTATAAAGACTAAAAGAAAGCTTTTGACAGAGTACAACATGAACGATTAATTACCTGCCTTCAAGATATAGGAGTAGATGGAAAGGGCATCAGACTTATTAGTAACTTGCACTGGGAACAAGTGGCGTCTATTAGATTCGGAAATAATTATTTTCGCCCATAGAGATAAAAAGAGGAGTACGGCAGGGATATGTGTTGTCCCCAAGCCTATTCAGCCTATACACAGAAATAATTTTTAAACAAGTCGAACTACCTGGACTTAACATCAATGGAAGAATCTTAAGTCTTAGGTATGCTGACGATACCGTGTTATTAGCAGAGAGCGAGCCAAGACCTAGTGGAAAATGTAAACAGGCACAGTACAGAATGTGGCTTAGATATTCTAAGTTGTTGCATATCCTTTACAGGACTTAGTAGTCAACCCCATCATTGCTTGGCTGTTCATGATTCCTGGGCAAGTTTACGTTCAGTAGTTTGCCATTGCTTTCTGAACGACCGGCACCCATACCATTTCATAAAAAACCAACATAAGGCGGTCTGCTGCCAAATTGCCCACAGCTGTGTTTGGAACGAGGGTATACGGGATTACGAACTGCATTCGTAAATACTTCGCCATGGAGCGGGTGTTCTCTTATAACAACAGCGTTCTCTTATAACAGTGTTCTTATAACAATGTTCCCTTATATCAGCGTTCTCTTATAAAGTGGTCTCTTATAACAGTGTTCTTATAGCAATGTTCTCTTATCAGTGTTCTCTATGACAACGTTCTCTTATTTCCATAGTTAGCAATGAATTAAGGTCCAAAATGGTGATACAGGCCATCACTTCAGCAAATGTGCGAGGCTTAGATATTAACAATTCCCCCCCCCCCCCCCCCCCCCCCCCAAAAAAAAAATAATAGAAAAAATGAAAGCTATGATAACTGCAGTGGAAAGGAGATGTCATCAATGAACATCACAGTAAACGGGGAGATACTAGAACAAGTAACAAGTTTCTCCTATCTTGGACATGTAATAACAGATGATGGCAGAAATGAAATAGAAATCAAGAGAATAGGAATGACCAAAAATGCCTTCAACAGCATGAAATCAGTATTAAAATCTGTAGAAATTAACAACGCATTAAAAATGAGAATTGTCAAATGTTACGTATATTCAACACTACTATATGGCGCGGAAGCCTGGACATTGAACAAGCAACTAGTCAGTTGAATAGAGGCCCTGGAGATGTGGATATACAGACAAATATGTCGTATTTCATGGAAACAAAAACATCCAAATAAAAGGTTCTAGAAAAACTGGGAGTGAAAAGAGAGTTGATGAAAGAAATAAAAAAGAGGCAAGTGAAATATTTCGGCCACGTTAAAAGACATAATACTCTTATACAAACCATACTGGAAGGCAAGATTGAGGGCAAGCGAGCAAGAGGTAGACAACGATACAAGTGGGAAGATAACATCAAGAGATTGACACAATCTGACAGAATGTACAATCAGGGTGCGAGACATACAGTTTTGGAGATCCATTGCAGCCAACCTTCGTTGTGGAGACGGCACCTGATTGATTGAGCTCCAAACTGTACAGCAATGGGGACCGTTCATAAGAAGTCAGAAGAACTTTGTCATTCAAGGTTACGTAGTCTGTGGGACAAGCAGCAAATACATTAAAGTTACAATTTTGAAGTCATGTATCTTTCCTCTGACAATATATATATATATATATATACTGTATATTCTAGGCAGATTTTGAATATCTATGATAATTGACAATATTATCAATGGGTGTAATAATAATTTTCACAGTACCTTGTCTTGAAATAAACATATGTAAAAACGTCAATGAATAAAATGCACATATGACATATGCTAGAATGTTCTTTGAAAGATTATTAACTAAGATAGAAATATAATGGAATAATATTTGAAATATAATGTTTATCACAAAGCGGAAACTTTGATATTGGTATTGGCACAGTATCCTAGAATGTTTCCTATATGAGAAAATAGTGAGTTATTTATCTTCTTCTTTCACTTCTTCAGCGTTCCGAGCCATTGAGGTTCTTTGCTCTCTGGTTGACCTTCTCTTGCCAGTCGTTGATTCCAAGTGCTTGTAGGTCTGTATATATATATTATCTCTCCACCATCTTCTTGGTCTACCTCGGGGTCTACGGTCATTTATTTCCTGAGTGTAAGCGAGTTTTGTTTCCCTATTATCTTCCATTCTTTCTATATGGCCCAGCCATTGTAGTCTTTTAGCCTTCATGATACCAGTGTACTATTTATCACCATGTACTATTTATCACTGTCAATATATACAAATAATTACTGATCATCTTTTCACAGGGACCTGAAGATTGAGAACTTGCTGCTTGATGAAAACAAGAACATCAAGTTAATAGGTAAATATTAATTATGAGCACCCTGTGGCTGTTACAGCACATATGTATAAGATCATTTCAAAACTTTTGATTCACAATGAAATAAATGAAATGTATATCACGTGTCGCCGGTCTCTCTGGCTGAGAGGTTACAACACTTTCTCCGTAATCCCGTTTATCACGCAGTCTCGTAGCGGGAGAGAACTGGGAGTGGTTCGACCCCCGCTGGTGACTTGCGGGATACTGAGCCGGCCGCTCAGAAAGCAATGGCAAACTACTGAGCGTAATCTTGCCAAGAAATCAACAGACAGCTGAAAGATGCTGCTGTTGACAGCGATGTCCTGTAAAGGATATGCAAAAAAAAAAAAAAAATCACGTGTCAAGGAAACTCCTATTCCCTTCTGCAGACACAATGTCTTTGCAGTTACATATTGTTTTTATTACAAGTATGCATAAATACCTGCATTTTTGAAGTACGTAATTCTAGCCTGAATAATTCACAATATAATTTTATTCCATTTTCAGATTTTGGTCTCAGCAATTTCATAAAAGTGGCTGACTCTCCGGAAGGTGCACAAGCACAAGAATTTTGTGTGACGCAGTGTGGAAGTCCAGCATATGCAGCCCCTGAGCTCTTAAACCATGAAAAGTATGGGCTACAAGTGGATCTGTGGAGCATGTAAGTTTGAGAAAGTGTGGGCTATGAGTGGATCTGTGGAGCATGTAAGTTTGAGAAAGTGTGGGCTACAAGTGGATCTGTGGAGCATGTAAGTTTGAGAAAGTGTGGGCTACAAGTGGATCTGTGGAGCATGTAAGTTTGAGAAAGTATGGACTACAAGTGGATCTGTGGAGCATGTAAGTTTGAGAAAGTATGGACTACAAGTGGATCTGTGGAGCATGTAAGTTTGAGAAAGTGTGGGCTACAAGTGGATCTGTGGAACATGTAAGTTTGAGAAAGTTTGGACTACAAGTGGATCTGTGGAGCATGTAAGTTTGAGAAAGTGTGGGCTACAAGTGGATCTGTGGAGCATGTAAGTTTGAGAAAGTGTGGACTACAAGTGGATCTGTGGAGCATGTAAGTTTGAGAAGTGTGGGCTACAAGTGGATCTGTGGAGCATGTAAGTTTGAGAAAGTGTGGACTACAAGTGGATCTGTGGAGCATGTAAGTTTGAGAAAGTGTGGACTACAAGTGGATCTGTGGAGCATGTAAGTTTGAGAAAGTGTGGACTACAAGTGGATCTGTGGAGCATGTAAGTTTGAGAAAGTATGGACTACGAGTGGATCTGTGGAGCATGTAAGTTTGAGAAAGTGTGGGCTATGAGTGGATCTGTGGAGTATGTAAGTTTGAGAAAGTGTGGACTACAAGTGGATCTGTGGAGCATGTAAGTTTGAGAAAGTGTGGGCTACAAGTGGATCTGTGGAGCATGTAAGTTTGAGAAAGTGTGGGCTACAAGTGGATCTGTGGAGCATGTAAGTTTGAGAAAGTGTGGACTACAAGTGGATCTGTGGAGCATGTAAGTTTGAGAAAGTGTGGGCTACAAGTGGATCTGTGGAGCATGTAAGTTTGAGAAAGTGTGGACTACAAGTGGATCTGTGGAGCATGTAAGTTTGAGAAAGTGTGGACTACAAGTGGATCTGTGGAGCATGTAAGTTTGAGAAAGTGTGGACTACAAGTGATCTGTGGAGCATGTAAGTTTGAGAAAGTATGGACTACGAGTGGATCTGTGGAGCATGTAAGTTTGAGAAAGTGTGGGCTATGAGTGGATCTGTGGAGTATGTAAGTTTGAGAAAGTGTGGACTACAAGTGGATCTGTGGAGCATGTAAGTTTGAGAAAGTGTGGGCTACAAGTGGATCTGTGGAGCATGTAAGTTTGAGAAAGTGTGGGCTACAAGTGGATCTGTGGAGCATGTAAGTTTGAGAAAGTGTGGGGCTACAAGTGGATCTGTGGAGCATGTAAGTTGAGAAAGTGTGGGCTACAAGTGGATCTGTGGAGCATGTAAGTTTGAGAAAGTGTGGACTACAAGTGGATCTGTGGAGCATGTAAGTTTGAGAAAGTGTGGACTACAAGTGGATCTGTGGAGCATGTAAGTTTGAGAAAGTGTGGACTACAAGTGGATCTGTGGAGCATGTAAGTTTGAGAAAGTATGGACTACGAGTGGATCTGTGGAGCATGTAAGTTTGAGAAAGTGTGGGCTATGAGTGGATCTGTGGAGCATGTAAGTTTGAGAAAGTGTGGACTACAAGTGGATCTGTGGAGCATGTAAGTTTGAGAAAGTGTGGACTACAAGTGGATCTGTGGAGCATGTAAGTTTGAGAAAGTGTGGGCTACAAGTGGATCTGTGGAGCATGTAAGTTTCAGAAAGTGTGGACTACAAGTGGATCTGTGGAGCATGTAAGTTTGAGAAAGTGTGGGCTACAAGTGGATCTGTGGAGCATGTAAGTTTGAGAAAGTGTGGGCTATGAGTGGATCTGTGGAGCATGTAAGTTTGAGAAAGTGTGGGCTACAAGTGGATCTGTGGAGCATGTAAGTTTGAGAAAGTGTGGGCTACAAGTGGATCTGTGGAGCATGTAAGTTTGAGAAAGTGTGGACTACAAGTGGATCTGTGGAGCATGTAAGTTTGAGAAAGTGTGGGCTATGAGTGGATCTGTGGAGCATGTAAGTTTGAGAAAGTGTGGGCTATGAGTGGATTTGTGGAGCATGTAAGTTTGAGAAAGTGTGGGCTATGAGTGGATCTGTGGAGCATGTAAGTTTGAGAAAGTGTGGGCTACAAGTGGATCTGTGGAGCATGTAATTTGAGAAAGTGTGGGCTACAAGTGGATCTGTTGAGCATGTAGTTTGAGAAAGTGTGGGCTACAAGTGGATCTGTGGAGCATGTAAGTTTGAGAAGTGTGGGACTACAAGTGGATCTGTGGAGCATGTAAGTTTGAGAAAGTGTGGACTACAAGTGGATCTGGTGGAGCATGTAAGTTTGAGAAAGTGTGGGCTACAAGTGGATCTGTGGAGCATGTAAGTTTGAGAAAGTAGTGGGACTACAAGTGGATCTGTGGAGCATGTAAGTTTGAGAAAGTGTGGGCTACAAGTGGATCTGTGGTAGCATGTAAGTTTGAGAAAGTAGTGGGCTACAAGGTGGATCTGTGGAGCATGTAAGTTTGAGAAAGTAGTGGACTACAAGTGGATCTGTGGAGCATGTAAGTTTGAGAAAGTGTGGGCTACAAGTGGATCTGTGGAGCATGTTAAGTTCCAGAAAGTGTGGGCTACTGAAGTGGATCTGTGGAGCATGTAAGTTTCCAGAATGTGTGGGCTACAAGTGGATCTGTGGAGCATGTAAGTTCCAGAAAGTGTGGGCTACAAGTGGATCTGTGGAGCATGTAAGTTTGAGAAAGTGTGGGCTACAAGTGGATCTGTGGAGCATGTAAGTTCCAGAATGTGTGGGCTACAAGTGGATCTGTGGAGCATGTAAGTTCCAGAAAGTGTGGGCTACAAGTGGATCTGTGGAGCATGTAAGTTCCAGAATGTGTGGGCTACAAGTGGATCTGTGGAGCATGTAAGTTGAGAAAGTGTGGGCTACAAGTGGATCTGTGGAGCATGTAAGTTTGAGAAAGTGTGGGCTACAAGTGGATCTGTGGAGCATGTAAGTTTGAGAAAGTGTGGGCTACAAGTGGATCTGTGGAGCATGTAAGTTTGAGAAAGTGTGGGCTACAAGTGGATCTGTGGAGCATGTAAGTTTGAGAAAGTGTGGGCTATGAGTGGATCTGTGGAGCATGTAAGTTTGAGAAAGTGTGGGACTACAAGTGGATCTGTGGAGCATGTAAGTTCCAGAAAGTATGGGCTATGAGTGGATCTGTGGACATGTAAAGTTTCAGAAAATATCTCATACAACTAAGGATGTTGTATGACTTGTTGTACTAAGGATGTTGTGCCAGTCCTCTGTACTAGTCTTGTAGTACTTGAGGTGTTGTACCAGTCTTGTTCTAACAGGTATATTATACCCATCATATTATATTAGGGGTGGTGTACCAGTTTTGTTGTAATATTGTTGCTGTTGTTGATTTGATCTCTCCATTGCTGATTATGATAATCATCATTACCCCCTCTGGACAACAATCACCTTCAAATTAATAAGCTTGTGAGGGAAAAACCATGGGCAGCTGCTATTTGCGGCTGACTAAGTCACAGAATTATTAATCTGAGCCGGGGATGGACCCTAATATAACTTCTCCTTGAGGTTGAACGGGGTAGAGGTAATGGTAGAATCAAATCAAATTGATTATTATTAATTGTTTATGATTTTGTATTTTGAATGATCAATTAATTTGTAATTTGGAAGCCATTTCTCAAGCTGGTATGCCAGCCAGACTTTGCTTTTATAAAATGCTTCAAGTTCTTGATCATCTGCACACCTCAATGCAAACAGCACGATTTCCTTGCTGCAGGAATACAAGTGTGTTATGACCAGCAATATTTAACAAAACAATGTCAAAATAAGCTTACCACATACCTGAACAAGCAACTATACATCGTGGCTGAAGTAAATAACAGCCAGTTTGAAAGTACCATACATTACAAATATTTGGTAACACTATCAACTTATAAAAACAAAATCCATAATTGTTTGGTTTTTTTCACATTTTTATTTTTTACGTCCATACTAGCAGTTTGATGTTGTAAATGTTTTGTTTAAAATGCACAATAAAAAATGTCTTGAAAAAATCAAGATCCCACAAAGCTCAAAACAGTTCTGGATTTATATGTTGAAAACTATGGCAGATCTACGAAGCAAGATTTCAGTTCGATGGATCAAGCAGACTACAATCCATGCCTGCCATTCAGTACTTATACTAAAATTACTGACCATTAACAAATGTTTGTTTTCTTTTTCTACTGACTTACACATCTGATATTGGTATTGCATACATGTTTAACTGTTTCTGCTGACTTACACATCTGATATTGGTATTGCATACATGTTTAACTGTTTCTGCTGACTTACACATCTGATATTGGTGTTGCATACATGTTTAACTGTTTCTGCTGACTTACACATCTGATATTGGTATTGCATACATGTTTAACTGTTTCTGCTGACTTACACATCTGATATTGGTATTGCATACATGTTTAACTGTTTCTGCTGACTTACACATCTGATATTGGTGTTGCATACATGTTTAACTGTTTCTACTGACTTACACATCTGATATTGGTGTTGCATACATGTTTAACTGTTTCTGCTGACTTACACATCTGATATTGGTGTTGCATACATGTTTAACTGTTTCTGCTGACTTACACATCTGATATTGGTATTGCATACAGGTGTAACTGTTTCTCCTGACTTACACATCTGATATTGGTGTTGCATACAGGTGTAACTGTTTCTCCTGACTTACACATCTGTTATTGGTATTACATACAGGTTTAACTGTTTCTCCTGACTTACACATCTGTTATTGGTATTACATACAGGTTTAACTGTTTCTGCTGACTTACACATCTGTTATTGGTATTACATACAGGTTTAACTGTTTCTGCTGACTTACACATCTGTTATTGGTATTACATACAGGTTTAACTGTTTCTGCTGACTTACACATCTGTTATTGGTATTACATACATGTTTAACTGTTTCTGCTGACTTACACATCTGATATTGGTATTGCATACATGTTTAACTGTTTCTACTGACTTACACATCTGTTATTGGTGTTGCATACAGGTGTAACTGTTTCTCCTTACTTACACATCTGTTATTGGTGTTGCATACAGGTTTGACTGTTTCTCCTTACTTACACATCTGTTATTGGTGTTGCATACAGGTTTGACTGTTTCTCCTGACTTACACATCTGTTATTGGTGTTGCATACAGGTTTAACTTCATGGGGTTGACCAGCGTGACTATGTACTTCAGAATGCTAACTATCTGTTCATACATTAATCCAACCGTGTAGTTGATTTTAGTAGGACATCTTTCCCACTAGATTTTATTAGTTTCATGAATTAGCTGGAAGATTAACAACAGACACCTTTCTAAGATGTACTCACGCTGCAGAAGGATGGATCTTGATAGTGGCAGAAAGAATGGATCCTAAAAGTGCAGAGACAGCATGTTGCTGAACCAAATGCAGCTATTAGACCAGTGGTTCTCAACCTTTTTTGGCCCGTGTGACCCCTTCACCTTATTTTCAGAACGTCATTCCCCCCCTTTCGTATTTCCTACCTAAAAATTTGGCCCCCCCCCCCCCATCACAATATTTTCAGAATGTCATTCCCCCCTTTCGTATTTCCCTACTACCTAAAGATCCCGCCCCCGCCCCTACACAGTATACGTAATAATGGAATCTAAATTTAATAGAACATACTAAAACAAGTCTAGACATCCACATAAAACATGATTTGTGGGTCTACTTACTTTATAAATTGAATTTTAGAAGAGTGAGACGGACAGAACCGTACAGTATGAAGGGAAAAACAATATCAAGTAATCAGTTCTTGTATTAACGCGATCTTGAAATAATCTTATCCCCCCCCCCCCTCATGGAAATCCTAAAATTCCCCCCTGAGGGGGGGCGGGGAATTCCCCACCGGTTGAGAACCACTGTATTAGACAAGGAAAATATGGAAGCAGAGCAGTGCAGGATATATAGGGACTGATTTTCATGGACTGGACCATTAACATCAAGGATAGAGATGAACACTGATTGTGTTAGTGGCGAAAGACCTTGCTGGATTATACAACTGAAACATACATACACATTATACTTCCATGAAGTTAAGAATCTAAAATTATAAAATAAAACTAAGCTATAAAATATATCAAATACATGACATAAAATTAAGGAAGTGACAGAAACATATGTTTGACAGCCCACATGTTATCTGATATAACTATTAACTTGTTTGTGATATATATTACATATATTCAACAATAACTTTTGAAGTATTGACTTACTGATTGTTGGATGTCCCATGTGATTTGTGTAGTGCTGTATGTGAACTGTAACATTTTCACTTCACCTTTCAGAGGTGTGAACATGTATGCAATGTTGACTGGAGGACTGCCCTTTACCGTGGAGCCCTTCAACATCAAAGCTCTCTATGCCAAGATGAAGGACAGGCAGATGAACCCTCTGCCAGATGGCTTATCCAGGGGTAAACAAAGAATGATGTTGTACATTAAAGTAGCGTGAATGCTTGGGATGGGAGGAACTGCGGTGGCGCAGTGGCTAGCACATGTCTCAGTCTTCAGTCTCGTGTTTCAATCCCCCTCAAGGTTGGGATTTAAAAAAAAATGTATCTGGGCTTTCAGGATGACCCAATCTAAAATTGGTACCAGGACATATTCTGGCAAGTACAGGTGACTGTTTAAAATGCTGGCAGACAAGGACCAGAAGATATCCTCAGCAGTTGAAGTTTGTTCACAAGCCAAAGAACAAGACAAGACGACACAGTCATGCACCAGTAATAAGATGAATATACTTGTGTGTATCTGTTCATACATTAATCCAACCGTGTAGTTGATTTTAGTAGGACATCTTTCCCTCAGATTTTATTAGTTTCATGAATTAGCTGGAAGATTAACAACAGACACCTTTCTAACTTTCTTCTGTGTATTAGAATCACACATGCTATAACAGAATTCTTGTGGGCAGATTTTATAATTTTGAAACTGAGCCTGGGCAGTGGACTATGTAGCCGGCACTTTTTGACTTTCAACTGCTGAGGCATTTATAGTATGCACTACACGCACACGGATTCAAGCACAAGGGTTCTCTAAGTTTTTCACTCATGTCCAAGAAGGTTAAATGTTCTATTCACTAGCCCACGATCAGAGGGAGTGTATGTGTAAACAAATTAAATAGTATGATTAGATGTAGCTGGGAGTGTGTAGACTGTATGGTTTCCCCCTTCCACGCATTTACCACCATAGGATTATCACATACTTAGCATCACAGTTATGGGGACCTAGGATGACCACAAATTTACCAGTACAATCATTAGCACATAGGATTACCACACAATAATCAGTAGTCATTAGCACATGGGATTACCACACAATAATCAGTAGTCATTAGCACATAGGATGACCACACAAATTAGGCCAAAGTAAACTGCCAGCATCAAGTGCCTTGTCCACCGGCACGAATGAACAGAAGAATGTCCCATGTAGATGTTGCATACATTGAACATCCTTTACCAACTGGACATTGTAAGCAGTAGGCATTACATGCTACTGTTCTGGCAGAATGTCAAAATAAGGAAACCACAACAGAATACTGATAGATTGTGTGGGTTTTGGTGGACAGCTGTAGTAGCACGGCTGCTAGCCCACCATTTCTGTGTTCAAATCCCCATCGGTACGGGGATTAAACAAAAAATTGACCTGGGCTCCCAGGTTAACCCAGTTTAAAACTGGGAGCAGGAAATGTTCCGGGAAGTGAAAGGCAACCCGTGTGATATTGACCATATCACACACTGAAGCCAATTGGTCTAAAGCTGTAGAGCTGGCACCACATGCCCAGTATACCCCGGGGCAGGGGAGAGGAGGGACTTTTACTTGTACCAGTTCTACAGAGTTCGTGCGCTGAGTGTAGAACCTGACAGAGATTGGGATACCACAGACAGTGTCATATTGTTTTGATGGCAGTCCTTGAATCCAATCATTAGATCAATTAATCCAGAAAATCAATCATGATAAACATATTGAGACACAAACAAACTGAATTGTGACAGATGTCTTGAGATAGGTGCAAACACAATAAATTGTAACAGACAAATTGAGATACTTACAAACAAAATATTGTCACAGAATACTATGGATACTTACAAACAAAATAAACTGTGACAGACAAATTGAGATACTTACATACAATAAATTATGAAAGACATTTTGAGATACCATAAAAACACCCCTTAAACAGAGATCAATATTCCCGATTGCTTTCTTGAACAGACTGTAGAGACTTGCTCCTGAAGTTTCTAACTCCTGATCCAGCACGAAGGGTGACTATCACTGAAGCACTCAACCACCCATGGATTATGCAAGGTAATGTGGCATGTTCTATGGTTTGTGGAGGTTGCTTTTCATGTGAAGTGTTTACTGGTTTTATGATCAGCTGCTTCTTCTAAACATCATATTTTCATGAATGTATTTACTTAATGCCAAGGGTGGACAGAATAACAAATACGACAGAAGTTCAAGAAACAACTGAAAATGATGAAATGACTAGAGAAATTAGATGTAGACAGTCAAGCAGTTTTTGGGCATGCAATGGGAGGAGAAATAAACTTGAAAATTTAATGACAACTGGCAAAACTGATGGGGAAAGATCACGAGGAAGGCAAAGCGTAAATACTTTGACGGCTTGGCCACTTGGCATAATGCCATATGGTCCTCTGCTTCTCTTCCCCTGTGGAATTAGTTATTAATAGTGTAAACGTTCACATTTTCTAATGTTGAGTTTTTTCACAATGAGATTATTTTGAATTTAATTAATGCATAAAAAACAAACCCACAGCTTTAGAGATGTATGTATAGTGTGATGCAACTAATCAACCAGCCTGTGCTCTCGTTCACAGGCAACAAGCCAGTCTCCAGACATCCGTGTCCCAACAGGATGAAAGCTTCAGACCTGGATGCCGACATTTTGAGTCACATGTCTGATAACCTCAATTTTCGAATGGCTGAAGTTATCAAATTTGTTACAAGCAACATCCCTAGCTCAGGTAAGCATGAGTTTCAGGACAAATAGTTGCTGCCTGGGAAGATTACATCTAAATTCTACAGCATATTAGACTTTTAAACATGCTGGTGGTTCATTTATGGATCTAATCGTCTGTCAAGACAGCAAGGTGCCAATGGATCTAATCATCTGACAAGACGGCAAGGTGCCAATGGATCTAATCGTCTGACAAGACGGCAAGGTACCAATGGATCTAATTGTCTGTCAAGATGGCAAGGTGCCAATGGATCTAATCATCTGTCACGACGGCAAGGTGCCAATAGATCTAATTGTCTGTCAAGACGGCAAGGTGCCAATCCGTTCATTTATTCCAGAAGGAGTTTTCTTAAGGAAAATATTTAGTGTGTGAGTTAACATTTTGTATTAGTTACATGTATATTGGCAGGGATTAAACAAATTCATTTGGTTTGCAGATTGATCCAACCTAAAATGAGAACTAGAAAATCTTCTGGGAAGTAATGGTAGGTCGGGGTTGGGTTTGGATTTGAACCTGATTCATCGACCCCTGTGACTGCTCTTTCAGCAACAGCTGTTATGATCTTTTCACAAATGTTTTCACCTGTTTGAACATCTCATATACTGGATCACAGAAGTAAACAGTTTGTGTGGTCAGTTCCCTTCTTCACTGCCTGTAAATACCATAAATTAGATCAAAGCTTTAAACAGTTTGTGGTCAGTTCCCTTCTTCATTGCCCTCATCTTCTTGAATATGGAACCAAGACAAACATTAATTTTACAGCTCTGTTCTGTAAGCAGTTGTGTCGTATAACTACCACATCATGAGAAGCACAGTTTTAGGCTCTTCCCCTATAAAATAACACAGTTAAATGGTTGTCTGATCAGTCAGTGATTTCTGTTTGACCATTTAGTGTATATAATTATAAATTAATACTGTTTGAGAAATGGCACAAAACTAGGTCAACTTATGAGTAATTTTAAAAAATCTATCCTGATGTGAATTCAAACGTATAATCATCAGGCCAACAGGAAATCATACTAGCCTTAGCATGACCCTGGCTCCCAGAGTCTGATATGATTATCAAATAATCTCTCCTCATGCAGGTCTGCACGGTCAAATGGATAAGAACGTGTGTTCTTAAACATCTGGTGTGCTGATGCCAAGGTTAGCGGTTCAACCCCCACACCTGACAGCTGGACTAAAATGTTGACCTGTCGTCCTTGACTTGGGGACGTAAATTACAAGTACCTCTGAAGTCGGAGTAGGTTCGTCTGATGGCGAGGGACACTATTAAAAGGGAAAGCTAATCCACACGCAAAATGCAGTCCATCACTACTATAAATAGTGTGTATGAACTACGCTAGAGTTCAAAGCGAGTAAGAGCAAAAAATAAAAACAAAAAAAATCCCTCCTCATACGGACATTGAACTCTTTTCAATGCAGTAGTAAACCAATGTATTATATACTCCTTACCACTAGGGCTTGTATAGTAACAGAACATATTTACATACTCCTTATCACTAGGGGGCTTTGATAGTAACAGAACATATTTACAAAGTGTTGAGAAACTGCTTGTTAGTCCATTTAGATATTGATCTCTCTTCAACGCACTAGTAAACCAATATATTATATACTCCTCATCACTAGGGCTTTGATAGTAACATAACATATTTACAAAGTGTTGAGAAACTGCTTGCAAGTCCATTTAGGAGCTCATGGACTCAACTGTTGCTTCATAATACAAATGCCCTTACTATTAAAATGTCTATATTTGGCCCATATATAAATCTATGTTTATTTTATCCACATAAATATTGTCCATACAAAACTCTTATGTTTGAATTTCTGACAGCTTGTGCAACGTATCATTTGTACCATGAGAAACTCCGACGCTACAATGCCGACATGAGATCACGTGGACATGTTCCAGCTACTGCCACATCAAAACCAGTTAAAGACAGCCAAATTATTTTTCACTTGCAGGTTTGTCACACATATTAACTCATCTGTTTAGAAACATTATTTCTGCATTTATCACTCCCTATCTCACTTATCTAGAATGTAGAGGAAACAAGATACTGCTACTTTTTCCACTTTACATAAATATGCACACACAGTCAAACACATTAACTACGTAATGGAATACCTCACAAAAGAAAATGAACCAATGAGATAACAGACATTTTATATACATGGTATTATTACTGGTCTCCGTGGCGATAGCGTTGCGGAAATGATTCGTAATGACACTTACCTGCGTTCAAAACACAGCGGCAACCAATTTGGCAGCAGACTGTGTTGCACTGGTTTTAACGTGTTGGTATGGGAGCCGGTCGTTCAGAAAGCAATGGCAAACTACTGAATGTAAACTTGCCAAGACATAAACAAAGGCAGTAAAATGCTGGTGTTGACTGCTACGTCGTTTAAAGGATATGCAACTTTAAAAAAAAAATTATTACTGGCTACTGCTGTGCCTAAAATTGCCTAGAAAATCACAGACAGCCAAAAGATGCTGTGGAATTCTGCGATGTCTTGTAAACGACACGCAACTAACTTTCAATATTATTATTGGCAAAACAAACAGAAATCATCTCTTTAGAAACTCATAAAAAAGTGTACTGGCTTTCAGTATAGGAGCCAACTTTGGTGATGACCCAGTGCTCCTGTGAGTAACTTCATGAATAATATGTGAATGAGCATTACAGATTGGTCTGGACAATCAATGCAAAGATATTTTGGACATCTATTATTCTTATAATAATTACCTCACATTTATATGCAATTTAATATTGCCTTTGTCTATTTGTATTATTTCTCTGTGAGGCTGGTTGTTGAAAAAAATATTACAAAATGTGTTCAGTTCTTATTTCAAATTTGTAACACAGCATATATATATATATATATATATATATATATATATATATATATATATATATATATATATATATATATATATATATATGGTAGGGGTCTGTCCTACAACTAGGCGGTTCCCCGGGTGGTGGATGCTGGAGTGTATATATATATATATATATATATATATATATATATATATGGTAGGGGTCTGTCCTACAACTAGGCGGTTCCCCGGGTGGCGGATGCTGGAGTGTATATATATATATATATATATATATATATATATATATATATATATATATATATATATATATATATATATATATATATATGGTAGGGGCCTGTCCTATAACTAGGCGGTTCCCCGGGTGGCGGATGCTGGAGTGGCCTCTAGGTATTTTGTCTAGGGGTTAGCTGTGAATGTGTTGAATAAGCAGCCATGGATCAACACAGCTGGCGGTCACTGAGAGGAGGTGAATGCCTTGCCGACTGGTATGGGCAATCATGCTTCTCCACATCTTGTGATTTCTGACGGCATGTATTAGGGACGTTCATTTGAAACCCGTTCCAATGGCTTTATAACAAAAGCATGAAAGAAACATTAACAGGTGTGGTAGAATTAAACAAAGCATTCATTTTGAATGAATTATGCACCATGGGTTGGTCAGAAGAAGTCGCCGTAGGCATTCAGGCAAGCATCCCATTGCTTAGGTAGGCGGCGAATGCCGTCCGCAAAAAAGGATTGTGGTTGCTCACTGAACCAAGTGTTTACCACGTTCATTACGTCTGCATCTGTGTGAAATCGTTGCCCCTTGAGAGCTTTTTTTAGAGGTCCTGAACAAATGAAAATCACATGGTGACAAATCAGGACTATAGGCTGGATGTTGCAGAATTTCCCACTTCTTCCTTGCTAATGCTTCCTGCACAATCTTTGCAACATGCGGACGAGCATTATCGTGCAACAAAATCACACCGCGAGAAAGCATGCTGGGTTGTTTATTCTTGATGGCGTTTTGCAGCTTGTCTAGTGTTTGCAAGTAGTGGGTAGAGTTGATGTTGACACCAGGTTCTTTAAAGTCGGCCAACAATAGCCGTTCATGGTAAAAAAATGCGCTCAGCATAACCTTACCAGCGGAAACCTGTAACTTGAATATTTTGGCTTTTGGTGACCAGCATGCTTCCATTGCATGCTCTCTCTTTTGCTGCTCAGCTCAAAGTGGTGATACCATGATTCTTCGCCTGCCACTATGCGGAAGAGAAATGCATCACCCTCCACTATGTAACGCAGCAAGTGGTTCAAACACCATCCCATGCGTTCCTCTTTTTGGTGGTCGGTCAACATCCGTGGTACCCACTGTGAACACACATTCCGATATTGCAGTTTTTTATGAACGCCCTTTTGAATTGTCCCAATTGACACATCAAATTCTTTTGCTAGTGAACGTTTGCTTCGACAACGGTTCATCTGTCCTGCTGCATCAATTTTGGCGATGGTTTTTTCTGTTGCAACAATATGTGCTTGACGCGGCCGTCGAAGATCTGTCGTGAACTGACGCCCTTTCCGAAATATTCGTGCCGTCTGTCACTGTTGTCTTCGACACACATTTGTTACTGTACGCTGCTTGCATTCTTCGATGAATGTCCACTGGTCGACATTCTTCAAATGAAAGAAACTGAATCACCGCTCTTTGAGCTTTTTTGGACGGATTTTGGATCAACCTGGCCATTTTCTCAACGGTCAGAAACAGAACCTATGCATCATGGGCTGATAAGCACGTGCTCTTTTATTCATTGGTCAGTACTTATCACATGACTATGACATGATCATGTTCAACGTACACAATTACATGCGGTGCGGCACAAACAGATTTCAAATGAACGTCCTTTGTATCATTTTGTGTGCTGACTCCCTTCCGTGCCATGACACAAGGCTGTCAAGAATATTTTCTCACTGTCTTCCTCTGTCTCCATAAATCTTTTCAGTTGTCATAACATGTTCCAGTTTTTGTCTTCTCATAATGTGGCCAAAAAGTGAGGACTGCCTCTTTCTGATATTTGTGATAACTTCTCTTTGCGATTTAGTCTCCCTCAAAATGTCCAGATTGCTCATTTTGGCTGTCAAAGGAATTTTCCGCATTCTTCTATAAAACCACATCTTCACAACGATGAGCATAAACAAGTAACAGCAGATATATGTGAACATAACACTAACAGGTAACAGCAGATGTATAAGTCTAAACAAGATGTGAAATTATAAAAAATAAGCCTATATTAATCAAACACAATCAAGTAACAACTGATATTTATAATAGTGTTAACTCCAGACAAGCAATTACATGCTTTTGGTTACTACCTGGAACAGAAAGAGTTGACGATGTGCTTGATTTATAAATGAAACAAACATCTTTATATTGTTATGATTGTATTGTCCCAGGATATGTGGACAGAAGCAAGGAAGGAACATCCTCCACACATGCCTGCCACCAATGACGATGTGCCCCCTTTGAAAACTCCAGTTGCAAATCAAGGAAACACTTACACGAATGAGACCACAAGTTCAGCAAACATAAAGACTGAGGTTAGAACAAGTGCTGAAAGAAGAACCAGTAAGTCAATAAAACTATCACAAATGTATCCATTTGATTACCATCTGTCTGATAATTTTTCTATTGTATTTGAAACCTGTTATTCTTTCTCATTAAGCTCTCTTTTATTACAAGTGTGTTTTTATTATCTTTTTCATCATAATCAGTGTGTGTGTGAATGCAAGTGTGGGCATATTTGTATGTGTAAATGTATGTATAATATGTATATATGTGTGTATATATGTGTGTATATATGTGTACATTTATAAGTATGCATGCGTGTATAATTGCACGGTCAATTGAAGTGACAACAAGAGTTCTTAAGAGCTGTATTGAGCCAATCCTAATGTACGCAAGCGAATCATGGACAATTAGCTGACTAGTCAGAAATTATGTGGAAGCTGTGGAGATGTAGTTTTATAGAAGGATATGAGAACACTGTGGGTGGATTAAAAGAGTAAAGAAGATATCTTGAAAGAAGTGAACTCACAAAGAGAACTGGTTACTCACATCAGAAGACAGTCCACATTCTTAGGGCATGTCATGAGAAGGGGAAAGCTGGAGTATGTCGTGACAACGGACAAGTTGAAGGGGAAGGGAGGCAGGGGGAGACCAAGAGAGAAGATGCTGGACAGTCTGACATCATTGCATGAAGGAACATCTGTATCAGGAATGATTGGTAGTACACGAGACAAAAGGTTGTGGACACACATGATCACCAAAGCCAGATGGCATGGACAATAACAATATTTGTATATATGTATTCAAAATGTTTCCCACACATGGACTGTTATAATGTAGAAAATAACTAATGGAATGTTGGGTTATTTTCTATTATTGTTATATTCTTCTTCTTCTTCTTCTTCTTCTTCTTCTTCGTTCATCCGGAGTTTTTTTTTCCGGATGTGATTGCGTTGTGCCTGTTTACAGCAGAGCTGTGTTCTTGCGCCGTTAGGCCGACACATCCGACTTCTGCGGGCATTTGTTGACCAGGTTAACCTTCCCGGATGTTATATTCTATTTTGCTATTATTAAAACTTGAGTTGTATATCTACATCAGGAAATCAGCAAATATATTGAGCTTGACATTATGTATACCCTTAGAACAGTGGTTCTCAACATTTTTTGGCTTATGCACCCTTTCACCATATAACCCCCCCCCCCCCTCCCCTCCCACCTACATAGTATACATAATAATTGAAGATAACTTTAATAACACATACTAGAACAAGTCTAGACGTCTTCATACTTGTAAAACGTGATTTGCGGGTCTACTTCTATATATATAAAACAAAGTGTATGTATGTAAATATGTATGTCCTTTATTTTTTCGCTAATGGCCCATCCTATTGAGATGAAATTTTCTACACGTCTTCCTTTCATTCCAGAGCTGCCAACTGTGATATTCTTTTAGTGTGAAATCGCCTGCTTACTCAGTATTATTTCATTTTTCATTAAAATTTATATATAGCGAAGGGACTTAACTCTAGAAAAAATTATTTCAAGGGGCATAACTTTTAATAACATTGTTGTATAACTTATAGTCATATTGTTGTATCGTTTTCAAAGATTTATAAACTCTTTGTCTATAGTTATGTACCGGCATATGAGTTATAATAAATAATGATACAATCTTTAAGGCATTTTGGCACGTCGTAATAGCACAAAGAAACAAGCAGCTTCCAAGATGCATAGTGAGAAAACCGACCAGACTATCAAGAAGACGAACCTGCCTTTGGAGATCTGCATGCAAGCTGTAATAAAGTATCTGAACCTACAGTCAATGAAACTACCAATAAGAAGAGCGACGGAAATGGCACGTCGTAATAGCACAAAGAAACAAGCAGCTTCCAAGATGCATAGTGAGAAAACCGACCAGACTATCAAGAAGACGAACCTGCCTTTGGAGATCTGCATGCAAGCTGTAATAAAGTATCTGAACCTACAGTCAATGAAACTACCAATAAGAAGAGCGACGACTACCCACAGACGAACACAAAAACTTGTGAGAGGAAGGAGGACCAAGACACCAGAATCAGAAACACTGATTCAAACACAGTCAGATGGGTGGTCAAGCGGTTAAAAATGGAGCTTACTGATCAACAAATACAGAAGCAGCTGCAGGAAGAAAATCTTCACGTCAACATTTTGAAGGCAGAGCGGATTCTTACCTACTCAGAATTAAATGAGATGCTCCACACCAGGGACTGGGCGAACCCGGGCCGGGTCAGGCAGACAGACAGACAGACAGACAGACAGACAGACAGACAGATAGATAGATAAACAGACAGGGAGGGAGGGATAGACGGAGGGACAGACAGAGGGATGGGTCTATTAGACAGACAGACAGACAGACAGACATAGATAGATAGACAAACAGACAGACAGACACACAGACACAGACAGACAGACAGACAGACAGACAGACAGGACAGACAGACAGACAGACAGACAGACAGACAGTCGGTAACGGGAACGAGAACTTATATGACTACTTATATGAATTAAATGAGATGCTCCCCATCAGGGGCTGGGCGAAGCCGGGCCGGATCAGACAGATAGACAGACAGACAGACAGACAGATAGATAGTCGGGAACGGGAACGTGAGCTTATATGACTACTTATATGAATTAAATGAGATGCTCCACACCAGGAGCTGGGCGATGCCGGGCCGGGTCAGACAGACAGACAGACAGACAGACAGACAGACAGTCGGTAACGGGAACGGGAACTTATATGACTACTTATATGAATTAAATGAGATGCTTCCCACCAAGGACTGGGCGAAGCCGGGCCGGGTCAGCTAGTACATTATAAAATGAATTTCAGGAGGGCGAGAAGTACAGAACCGTAAAGTATGGAAGGATAAACAATATCAAGTAATCAGTTCTTGTAATAACACGATCTTGAAATAATCTTAATTCCCCCCTGGAAACCCTAAAATTCCCCCCTAGGAGGGAATTCCACACCGGTTGAGAACCACTGCCTTGGAAAGTTAGGCCAAAACAAAGGTTAAATGAATCAACAATTGATCAAATTTGAAAGATTGCCAGAAAAAAGATAGTTCATCAAATGCACACGTTAGCACAAATTAATCAACATTGAATGGCTTTACATTGACAATTTATTATGGACAAATAGGAGCATCTGTGGATATGGCCAAAGTACAATAATGATAATCTGCACTCTGCATAATCTGCATAACTCTGCAACAAATTCAGAGACAGCAACAGAACTCAACATCACATTTAGAGATAACAAAGAAGTTTTGTGGACATCTTATGGAGTCTGATCAATCAATCCTATATACTGTATTTTCAATGTGAATAAAGCTGAGTACAGGAGTAAGGCCAAGAAACAAATGGACATATGTTACTTCACAATTCATGAGCAGACTAAATAGTTAAGGTGAAAACATTAATCTCAGCATTGAAATTATGGCGAGAATGGATTACAGTAAAAATAAGAGATTGTTTATTACCCATCAATATTATACATAAATGTGTCCAGCGTATGCTAAATATTGACCTTGAATAGAGCACCATTCTAACCCAACACTAGCTAACACTACAGCCTTTAATCAAGAAACTGACTTAAACATCTCCAAGTGTACATCTTCCAGATAGACACACATTACAGTCGCAGGTTGGCAGCCACTGCTCTGGGTGTTAAATTAGAGGTCTACACATATGCTGGGTTCTTCTTCAGCATTCTGAGCCATTGAGGTTCTTTGCTGCAGATACAATCCGTCTCCATTCATCTCTCTGGTTGACCTTCTCTTGCCAGTCGTTAATTCCAAGTGCTTGTAGGTCTGTATATATATTATCTCTCCACTGTCTTCTTGGTCTACCTCGGGGTCTACGGTCATTTATTTCTAACTGTGAGGTTATCTAACTAGTGTCTGTCTGTGTGGCTATCTAACTAGTGTCTGTCTTTGTGGTTATCTAACTAGATGTTTGTCTGTGTGGTTATCCAACCATATGTCTGACTATGTGGTTATCAAACCATATGTCTGTCTGTGTGGTTATCCAACCATGTTTGACTGTGTGATTAACCAACTATATGTCTGATTGTATGGTTATCCAGCTTAATCTCCGACTGAGGTTATCCAACCATATGTCTGCCTTTTTATGCAGACAATGAATTCAAAGATTTATACATTAATTTCTCTACAGGAGATGTCAGCACTGACAGAAAAGTGAGCAGAAACACAACTTTCCGATATGACCTGACAAAAGTTAACAGCGATGAAATATGTGACCAACCACCACCAGAAGTCACACTTGTCAGTAACAGCAACCCTTCACCAGCTGCACTGAGACACACATCTAAAGCAGGCAGAGAGGTACTCCCTCTGGTCAAATCCTCCCTGGAGCTCACCATGCCAAGGAATATCAGTCATATGAGTACAGAAAATATTTACACAGGGAAGCTGGTTCACAAGACAAAAGTTCACCCTGACAAGAATGACACTGAGAGCATGAAAGACAAGTTTAATTTTGCTTACATTCACTTCCAGTCTAAGAAAAATATATCCTCACCAAGGGTACATCAGCATGCATCCAGGCAGGTCAAACATGACGCAATCAGCTTGGTATCCGAGCAGAATCTGAGTTACAATTCAGAAATGGCTCATGAGTCCAAGTTGAATAACAGTATGAATTCCGAGCATTATCATAATAATGCCCTTTTAAAGGATAACATCAGTAATCTGGAAAATTTGCAACCAAATCATTCACGGAGATACATACAAAACAACCGCTTGTTGTCAAAACGAGGTGCCATCAAGACAATAGACCTCAATGCATCTAGTATTCCAGATGACAAGAACCATGTGTTACCAATGAATGGAGGGAATCAGAACTGTAAGTTAGTCAGGCATCCCTCCCCTGCAGCAAACAAGGCAACACCTAAGCAAATCAAACCTTTTCGTAGTGCACAAGAGCGACCCAAGCTATCAGAAACATGTCCACCACATTTCCTGAAGCAACCACAGAAAGTAAAATCTTCAGAATCTATGATTCTGCAAGGCAAGAACTTACTGAACATAGCATACAGCGATGATTTCACTTCGTCGCCCAAAGCTACAACTTCTCCACCACCAAAACCAGCAGTTGTCAGGAGGAAGTTGGCAAAGCGGCACAGGCTTAACGAGTCAACGCCATCTGGCAATATGATCCAGGATCAGGTGATTACCACAGACCTACTAGAGTCTGATACTGCAGAGCTAAACTCTGGCACAGAAGACAATGGGAGGCTATTAACATCTTCTCTTCCGTCTATATCTCCACATATCTCCAGATAATGAAGTCCATTGGAAAGAAAATAAAACAAGACATTTTGAGTGGAATAGATAGGGAACATACCAGAAAACAATGCAATACAGCAATAGTGAAACTGGGACTAGAATTGAATGCAGTTCACTACAATAGTCAGCTTCACAGACCAAGATGGAGTTGGTATCACTGACATCACTATGTTTTGTATCTCTACATATCTGTTCAAATATTTGATTTGTATGTTGTTAGCAGATCAGTATTCAGTGCAGTATTGTTAATGAATGTTGCCATATCTTCGCTGCATGAATGTATTTAACATATGTGTGTTTTAGAAGTCTTTCCGACAGTGTTTGAATGTGTGTGGATATACACATGAATATATAGATTTAAGTGTGTGTGTTTAAATATATATATATAGTTTCATTGTTTTACTTATTTTTGCAACACTTGTAAAAAGTGCACACGAGGACCACGTGTTATTGCGTTATTTCACCATCAGCTGAGGAGGCTAGGTGTCCGATCTGATCACCTATTACATGACAATTCCGGTGTGGCAAAATTGAAACACAGATTTTTGAAAATTTCTTGTAAAAATGCTGTTTTTAGACATGTGAACAGATGAGACACCAAAACATCTGAGCCACGCCATGCTTCAAGTAGTCAGTTATGGCAGTCTGTACACAGCTGGAGAATCAATGACGATTGATGCAAATGTAGAAGCAATGACGATTGTGTACAGCTGTAGAAGGATGACCATAGTATGCGTACAACTGTAGAAGGATGATAATAGTCTGTGTACAGCTGTAGAAGCAATGAATAATAGTCTGTGTACAGCTGTAGAAGCAATGATTAATAGTCTGTGTACAGCTGTAGAAGGATGATGATAGTCTATGTATAGCTGTAGAAGGATGACTATAGTCTGTGTACAGCTGTAGAAGGATGACGATAGTCTGTATACAGCTGCTGAAGCAATGATGATAAGTCTGAATAAAGCTGTAGAAGCAATGATGATAAGTGTGTGCAGCTGTAGAAGCAATGATGATTGTATACAGCTTTAAAAGCAATGATGATAGTCTGAATACAGCTGTAGAAGCAATGATGATTGTATACAGCTTTAAAAGCAATGACGATAATCTGAATACAGCTGTAGAAGCAATGATGATTGTATACAGCTTTAAAAGCAATGGTGACAGCCTGAAATCAGTTGTAGAAGCAATGATGATAAGTGTGTGCAACTGTAAAAGCAATGCCGATTGTATATAGTCTGTTTTGTGTATGTTAACTCTCTATGCCCCAGGCAACTCACCATATGTGATTGGCTATTCTTTATGTGTACCACTTCACACATCATTTGCCTCTTATATTTACTCAGATCATACTGCAGAGAAATCTGATAACATGTTTTTACTTTTTTAACCATGAATGCACACTTGTGATTTTCACTGTTATCATTATATTGATGACAGCCCAATTCCCCTCAATGTATATATCCCCAGCCCCAATTCCTGTGTCTCAAACATTTGTTATACTTGAAACTAACAACTATCGTTATGTTATAATATATACAGATAAGGTAAAGGGTCTTGTTCCCATGTCCTGAGGCAGACTGGATGTATGGTGCCAGTCCTATAATTGTATAGACCAATCAGCACTTGATGGGTGACATGGTCAATGTCATGGTCAGTGTTGTGGATGACCTGGTCAGTGTCGTGATGGCCACCTGTACTTCCCAGATCATTTCCTGAAACCAGTTTCAGGCTGGCTTGATCTGGAGATCAGGTCAATTGAAAACAGAAGCCTTCTGAATAGCGATTTAAACACAAACAGCGGGCCAGAAGGCCAGTGTCATACGATTATGATAGCGTTAATTAAAACACCCAACAGAAAAAAAAAAAATTTACACTCCTCCCTAATTTTTGGAGTGTGGTGGATTTTGTTTGTGTGTAAACACAGACTATGAACGGTTACATAAGTTGTTCAAATGTATGTAGGTTTTTAAAAATTGTTTATAGAGAATCTCATTAACAATTTTGTTGTCATAATTAATTTTTTATTATTACATCCATTTTGGTATTTTGACAATCCAGGTTTTGATACAGATAAACTGAGTTTCTTGGCTCCTTTGGTTTTCCTTTATGGGCAGTGGGTGTGTGTGTGCGTGCGTGCGTGTATGCATGCATGCAGTGTGTGTTTGTTTTGTGCTCCTTGGCGAGTGATGAAGCACATGCAACAAGTTTTAACAATATGAAAATAAGGCACACAAGTATCATCTATATATTAATCATGAAATGATGAACCTTGACCTGTGAAAGAAAATAAAACTGTTGAGGAATTTCTTATCCTCTTCTTAAAGCACAAGACACAGAAAATATATCACTTGTTGTGCTGAAACAACCAAGTTTGTTTGCACCTGAACATTTCTGGTGACCTGACCTTGCCTTTGATGGCTGTGGTTCAGAGTTTGATCAACTATTAAAAGTGTTTATATGCAAACATTGCTTGAAGAAAGCCAGCAAACAAAGGTCTAATTGCCAGAATAATTCAAGCAAAAACAATATGGTGACTGATAGGAATAATAGACCAAAATTGTTCTGACACATTTAAAAAGTAAGCTATTCAATAAGAATATAATGAGGCAATGAACAATCACATGTATCGAGATGTTAACAGTTCCTCCTCTCTTCCTCCCATCAAAATTTTTTTCATCTTGATAAATCTACCTACCAATCACGTATATTTTACTGCTACTGACTTGTAAGATCTCTCAGTGATGCTTTCACAATGCAGATACCAAAAATAGTTTGTGCAGAATATCTTTTACAACCTTACAGAAAATGGTGTTAAAATTCAATATTTGTGAAGGGTAAAAAAAACCTGATGAAATAACAACAAAAGTAGTAAATGTATTAACAAGGATTTATAAACATTCATATTACAAAATAAATCCAAAGTAAAATATTTAATAAAAACATATTTGTGGAATATAAATGACAACATAATGTGTACATATGCTAGCTGTGAACACATCTGTACACATTCTTTAAACTCACAACCAACACCACCCTCTTATATGCAGGTTAAGCACATTACATACTAGCTAAAACATTCTTTTGTAATTTGAATTTCAGCTGTTCTAGATTTGTTAGTCTACATCACCATTCAACTTCTTCTTAGTGTAATGATTTGTGGAATTGGTGATCTTGTCTGTAAACAGTCTTCTGTCTCATGCACTAGCCAATCATTTCTGATACCAATGTTCCTCCATGCCATGAACCCAAACTGTCCAGCATATTCTCTCTTGGTTGCCCATTGCCTTTTTTCCCCTCCAACTGTTTCCTTCTCATGATGTACCTAAAGAATGCGGACTGTTTTCTTCTTATGTGAGTAACAAGATCTCTTTGTGAGTTAATTTCTTATATCTTCTTTTTTATCTGTCAAGTGTTCTCATCATTCTTCCATAAAACCACATCTCTGCAGCCTCCACATAATTTCTCACTAACCTGCTGACTGTCCATGATTCACTTCCATATAATGGCTTGATATAACTCTTAGAAACGGTCTTTCTCACCTCGATGGACAGCGATATATTAGATAAAATATGCTTTATCTTGTGAGATGTTGCTTTTGGTCAGACTATTCTACATTTAACTTCTTTAATACATCTTCCATGTCCTTGTAATCAAAGCACCCAAACACTTGAACACACTAACTTGAATGTTGCATTTGGGAAAACATTTCTTTCTTTGTAATTACTACTACTCCTCTGCTATTCAAATTAGGCCCTTTGTTTTGACTTTATGTAAACATTACATCTATCATTATTCACACTGCTATATGCTTGTGAAATCTGGACTGCTTATCAGTGATATGCTAGGAAATTAAACCATGTCCACACAGTCTGCCTTAGGAAGCTATTGAAGATTAAATGGCAAAACAAGATCCCAGACACTGAAGTTCTAGAAAGAGTGTCCATGCCCATTATCCACACTCTACTAACGAAGAATCAGATTCGCTGGGCTGGTCACTTAATTCACGTGCCAGATCACAGGCTCCCTAAACAAAATTTGTTACAGCAAGCTGCATTGTGGTAAACGCTCCCAAGGCGGCCAGAGGAAACACTTTAAAGACACTGAAAATCTCACTGAAAGCTTTTGGAATACATCTTGACACTTAGGAGACTGCTGCCAAAGACCAAAATTCGTGGCGCACATCATTACACAAGGGTGCAGTCACTTGTGAAGCAACCAGGACTGCAAGAGCTGTGAAGAAAAAGCTGGACAGAAAAACCACTGCAGGAGATCCTCCTCCTGGAATGTCAAGCATTATTTGCCCACATACTTTCAACCCCACTGGATGAAATGAATGGTCATCATCATTCTTGATGGACAAACAACACAACACATCTATCATTTCTTTAACTGTATGTTCAGCTATCAAAACTGAATCATCAACATAACAAAAATTGTTTACATTATGCCTACCAATTGATATCCTCAGTACATCAAAGGTTGTTTACATTATGCCTGCCAAATGATACCCCTGGCATATCTATTATGGGTCTCATTGTTCAACAGTGGCTTGTAATCACTGCCAGGTTTCCACACCAAATAATGGCAATTTCCTGCTACTAACACACCTACCAAAATCTTGTATGTACATTGCGATTCTAAGCGTTCAATCTGTTCATATATAACCAACTATTTTGAAATTTCTCAAGCAGATACACTAAAAGCCACCTCATGTGCCAGGTGAAGATGTTTATTGAGACATAAAGCAGCTCACTATTTAAAATAAAACAATAATCATACATATGGAATTTAACTAGAACTATACTAACTATTTGGATTATGAAGAGAACAAAAAGCACAGCACAGGTTTAAAAATTCACAGAGGAAAGACAAAGATAATGAGAATAAATCAAGCTAATGATATCCTGATCTCCCTTGGTGAAACATCACTCTGAGAGAAGTAATCATAGACCTGTTTAGGTAGCAATGCATTCAAAGATGAGAGAAGAAATAGAAATATCAAAATAAGAATATACAAGACAAGAGGAGATTTTATAGCACTAAGACATTTGTGGAAGTGAAAACAAATGAAGTCCTTGAGTAGGGGACATATTATTTCAAGTACTTCAGAAGTCGGAGTGGGTTTGCCAGAAGTCGGAGTGGGTTTGTCTGAAGGTGAGAGACACCGGTAATAGGGAAAGCTATTGAAGTGGGTTTGTCTGTAGGTGAGAGACACTAATAGGGAAAGCTAACCCACACACAAACATATGTCCAGTGCAGTCAGCAGTAGTAGCAACTACTAGTGGTAGCAGTATGGACTATGCTTGAGTTCAAAGCGAGCAATCGGGGTGGGGTGGGGGGGGGGGGGGGAAGGAAAGAACAGAAATGAAACTGAGCACCAAACATAGTCCATACACGTGCTGCCACCACTAGCTGTTGTTCAGTGCTTGGGGTCTGTGTAAAATACCAGGACTAAATGGTATGCCAGAATCACCAATGTGCAGCTCATGGAGACAAACACCAGTGAATCAACAGATGCTGGGATCAGATAGGACATACACTGAGAATAAAATAACTAGATAGGTCTGTATCTGGAGTCCACAAGTCAAAAAAAAATAGACAGTCCTAAAAACACACAGAGAAGAGAAATAGAAACAAAAAGGAATAATATGGGGAGGAAATGGATGAGAAGTGAGTTGGTGAGGGTCTATGTCCCAATGGAGGATAATGGGTGAAAAAAGAAAAGAGGAATATTAACTATCTATCATTGTTAGTGATGCTGAAACATTCTGTTGATTACATGATGCTTCATCACGTGCCCTGCCAACAGGTCATGCATCTCCATAGACCTCAGTCCTTGGCGTTCTGGATCAATTCTCTTGATGTTTCTCCCAGCCACGGTCTCAATCCATCCAGCATCATGTCTCTCAGTCTGCCTCTTCTACTGCTGATATTTCCAGTTGTCACAATGTTCTCCAAAGCCTCTCTTCTCATTACGTGACCAAAGAACACTATTTATCTCCCCCTGATATTTGTATATAATGTTCTACTTTCAGTACTTTTCTAGGCAATCGCTGGATACTTTGGCAATCCATGGTATTCTCAACATACCTCTCAGAAACCACATCTTTGTTGATTCCATATTCTTCCTAATTTATTCATTAATGTTCCATGGCTCACTCTACAGGCTAGATGTTATATTTCACATTTCTTACCCTGAATTGACCACTGCCTCTGAATATGACAGCCAGATAATCTACTAACAGCCCAACTCTTGCTTCTCATTGCCATTAAAAAAACACAAAAAAACTTACACAATGAACACTTCAGATTAAACATATTTATAACAATATATGACAATCCAGTCAACACATGCATTCCTCTACTGAACATTCAAATCTTGTCAAACACATCCCAGCATTCAGTTCGTCAGGGGAAGACAACCTCAGGACTGGACTTTGATGTGTATCAGGTTGTGCAGCATGTCAAATGAGTTCCCATCAGGCTGGACACTAATGATGCCATCTGAAGTGCGGACTGACAAAAATCCATAATTGTCTAGTCCCACAATCACGCCTTCCGTAGCTTTGTCTAACTGTATGCTGACCTTGCAGTTTCTGGTGTTAGAGAATATAGTGATTAGTGATGACAATATTATTTCAACAACAAAAACAAATGCCTTTTAGGTTATAAATTTGTCATCTAAATGCCTTATAGGTGAACAATTTCTCATGAAGTGTTATTCTCACTTTCCAGTTTCATTTGGAGCAGAAATATGGACAGAGCAGGTAGAGGATATATGTATACAAATGACGACGACGTGACCCGTTTATTCTTCGGAGACCCTGTTTAGTGTTTTACGCTGTTTAGTGTTTTACACTGTTTAGTGTTTTCCTGTGGATTATGTGGTGTCATTTCATATTTGTTAATTGGAAGTGTTCAAAAGAAGCCACGGACGACAGGTGGTGGATGAAACTTTGAGGGCAGCCGACAGATATTTGTTGGTTATGGTCTCAAGTTTCGGGACAGCAGGCAGAGAATCTCTTTCGAGAGACAATGGATGCGGTCATCTGGCCAGTATGGTCACTGCCACAGAGGAAAGCAACAGCAAACTACCTCTTTAAAAGTGCCTAGTACATTATGATTTGCCTAAAGACTGATCATCGCAAAACAAGGACAGAGACATTAAAATTAGCAACATACCTTCTGAATTATGTAACTCTGTATTTATTGCAATCCCAAAGAAATTAGGAGCCTTGGAATGTGATCAAATTAGAACAATTAGTATAATGAATCACATCACAAAGATTTTGCTACAAATTATCATGCAAAGAGTGAGGAAGAAATTACAACCTGAAATAGGGGAAGAACAATGTGGGTTTGTAGAAGAAAAGGGTACAGTAAATGCTGTGTATATGCTGTGAACAGTTATTGAACATGCTATAGAAGTAAACAAGGATATACATCTGTGCTTTATTGACTTCACAAAAGCTTTTGATAGAGTTAGACATGTCAACATGGTGGATATGCTTGCAGATCTACAAATTGATGGGAAAGACATTAGACTTATAAAAAACATATATTGGAAACAACAAGCTGCCATAAGGATTGATAATGAAGTGGGACAATATCAGCCTATTAAGAGAGGTGTTAGGCAGGGATGTGTAATGTCTCCAGATCTTTTTTCCCTAACAGTGAAAATATTTTCAGAAATGTATAAGATATAAATGGAATCAGCATTGGAGGACGAAACATCAATAACAGATATGCAGATGATACAGTATTGATTGCAGACAATGCGCAGGATCTGCAACAATTAGTAGATGCGGTTGTCGTACACAGTGAGCAGCTGGGGTTAGAATTAAATTGTAAAAAGACACAGGTTATGGTCGTCACTAGGAAGAACGAAGTACCACTATATAATATACAAGTAAATGGGAATATTCTTCAACAAGTGAATCGATACAATTATCTCGGAACAGTCATAACATCTGATGGGAGATGCCTTGAAGAGATTAGAACAAGAATCACCATGGCGAAAGTAGCCTTTAGCAAGATGAAAAACATTCTGACCAATAAAAAGATGTCAATTGAAATGAGAAAAAGAGTGTTGAGGGGATACATAAAGCCTGTTCTTTTGTATGGATGTGAAACTTGGACAATGTGCAGTCAAGCTGAAAAACATCTGATGGCTGCAGAAATGTGGTTTCTGAGGAAAATGCAAAGAAAGAGATAGAAAAACCAATGACCAAGTACTACAGGAGACAAATGAAAATCGTAAATTGATTAGACAAATTAGACGTAGACAGTCACAATTCTTTGGACATGTTATGAGAAGAAATGGATTGGAGAACTTAGTGACAATTGGCAAGATTCAGTCTCAGTATTTTCCTGGTAGATCAAGAATGGACTCAAGACAGAGTCTCAGTATTTTCCCGGTAGATCAATAAAGGACTGGATAGAATATGTCACATGGCGATGATTAATAATTATAAATAAGCATCACATTAACAACAAGTAAACATCTTTCTAAATTGAAATTAAAGATCTAGTTTTCATACCATGTGACATACTGGACATAAGGTGCTAGATTAGGATTTCTGGACCAATCAGCACTTGATGAGTTATGTAGTTTTGTCCTGGTCACTGTGACGTAATCGACAGTCTCCCCCTTTATTTTTGCTTAAATTACAGTGCAGATCATATTTTTCATTATAAATATATCTAGGAAAACGATCTTTTCCCTATTTTCCCATGTTTGTAGATATCTATAAATAGGCCTGTATTATTGGCGAGAATTTAATATATTTAATCTCCTGTAAACCTAGTGAATATTCTAGTGTTTTTAAAATATATATTATACAGTATATTATAGAACTATTAGTTGTGCATGCCTTCTGCCCCAGCGCAAGTTTGGCTGAATAACATATTCAGTTTTAGCCTGCGACCCGGGTGGCAACACGAGAATCTGCCTGGCCAGTTGTCGTCAGCCGGCAGATCGTCCTTTTTGGTCAACTAACTCGAAGCGGTAGGACACAGGCGCCGATACTAGCTGTAAAAAGACATATTGCAACAAAATAATCCAGGCTCTAGTTAGCCGATATTTGGGAATAGCAAATTGCGAGCCAAATTGATACCCAAAAGTAATATTTACACTGCTAGTGGCACTGTTCCCCCGTGGAGAGGTTTAATCACCACATTTTGGAAGTTCTGCACCTTCTTTGGTGGTACCATAAGCCAGCAACTTGCAGCAACGCATACTTACCAGTCGTGAACACCATGTCTATTGCCGGAGAGTGAATCCGCAACCTGAACTGGAACATCACCTGAGTTGACAAGCCGGACCCAATTCTTGAGCTGAGTGGCCAACCTCCTCGGCTGACACCTTTAGCCTGCCAACTTAGTCTAGGATTTGATTGCCTACACACTAGGGCAACAGACTTTTACATGCCACAGTATTTCATTAAATTAATAGTTATATGTGATACCAGAAACATACTTAGTCTGTTGCTGTTATACTCTAATTTAATATTAGGATACTGAGAGAGCGAGAAGGAATGCAAGTTGTAACTTTATATTTGTACTCTTCCTCCATGTTGTGAGAATGGATCAGTTAAAGGGGGCTCTTTAATTTTTGCAGGCATTCGTCGCCAGATTCATTAAGCCTACTGTCTAGAATTATTCCTAGTACGGTTGTTCGCTTTACCTATCTGTGCCTGAACACTGTCTGAAGACCTGGTCATTCCTGGGACAGTTCCGAATCGTACTTCCTAGTTCGAGCCATTTCGGCCTCTTCTTCGACAGTGATTAGTCTTTCGGAATCCTGAAAGTCTATTGGTTGCTATTTCTGATCCTTGTCTGTCAAAATAGTCAACATTACGCGACAGTCACCTTTAACCTCCCAGGAAATGATCTAGTACCTAGTTTGATGAGACTATAATAACCAGCTATCTTTTAGCAAAACAATAATACTGAGGATCAGGTACTCACCCATGCAACCAGTGTTTATAGTACTCATTGCAAAAACCCTGGTGGCCAACTTTCTCAAAATTCTGCAGCAGATTTTCTAAGCAGGTCACTGTCCGAGCAATCAACTGACTTGAGGTCAAAGGTGCAAGTTCAGGGAGGTGAGGATTGGAAATGTTTCTCAGTTTGATGATGTCATTGATACATATTGTAGGGTTGCTGTTGCTGACGTTAAACCCACATCCTGAATTCCAACACAAAATAAATGCCTGTTAAAAACCTTTAAACAGTTATATGGAAACAATTCACACCTGAAGCTACAGAGTGTGTGCCCTGTGCTCAATGTCATCTTCAACAGCCAGCAAAGAGAGAGTGAAGAGAAGAAGACGAGGGAATAGTGAAAGGCAGGGAGTGACCAGAGGATATCGCAGACACTCAAAACTCCATAGCCATAATCAGACTGCTACTGCTACCATTAGTTTTGGGACTCTTTGCTGGCTGTAGCAGATGAGAACGGAGTATGTATGTGAATGCCCTGAGTGTTGTGATGTTGGTTCTTGACTCAACTCAACCTTTAAACAAATCTAATCAACCCCATAATCTAACAGTTGGTCATACGGGTTTTGTTTTGTTTGTAAAGGATCACTTTCACTGCATACAGATACCACTGCACACAGATACCACTGCACACAGATACCACTGCACACAGATACCACTGCACACAGATACCACTGCATACAGATACCACTGCACACAGATACCACTGCACACAGATACCACTGCATACAGATAGCACTGCACACAGATAGCACTGCACTCAGATACCACTGCACACAGATACCACTGCACACAGATAGCACTGCACTCAGATACCACTGCACACAGATACCACTGCATACAGATATCACTGCATACAGATATCACTGCATACAGATACCACTGCATACAGATACCACTGCATACAGATAGCACTGCATACAGATATAACTGCATACAGATAGCACTGCATACAGATAGCACTGCATATAGATAGCACTGCATACAGATAGCACTGCATACAGATAGCACTGCATACAGATATCACTGCATACAGATAGCACTGCATACAGATATCACTGCATACAGATATCACTGCATTCAGATACCACTGCACACAGATACCACTGCATACAGATATCACTGCATACAGATACCACTGCATACAGATAGCACTGCATACAGATATCACTGCATACAAATAGCACTGCATACAGATATCACTGCATACAGATACCACTGCATACATATATCACTGCATACAGATACCACTGCATACAGATAGCACTGCATACAGATACCACTGCACACTGCAACAGGGGGTGGATTATTGTGACTATTAGCTGACTGGGAATGGAATGTCATCACTGTATTAGCTGTTAGGGAATGGAATATCACTGTATTAGTTGATAGGGAATGGAATGTCATCACTGTATTAGTTGATAGGGAATGGAATGTCATCACTGTATTAGCTGTTAGGGAATGGAATGTCATCACTGTATTAGTTGATAGGGAATGGAATGCCATCACTGTATTAGTTGACAGGGAATGGAATGTCATCACTGTATTAGCTGACTGGAAATGGAATGTCATCACTGTATTAGCTAATAGGGAATGAAATGTCATCACTGTATTAGCTGACTGGGAATGGAATGTCATCACTGTATTAGCTGACTTGGAATGGAATGTCATCACTGTAATAGCTAATAGGGAATGGAATGTCATCACTGCATTAGTTGATAGGGAATGGAATGTCATCACTGTATTAGTTGACAGGGAATGGAATGTCATCACTGTATTAGTTGATAGGGAATGGAATGTCATCACTGTATTAGCTGTTAGGGAATGGAATGTCATCACTGTATTAGCTGTTAGGGAATGGAATGTCATCACTGTATTAGTTGATAGGGAATGGAATGTCATCACTGTATTAACTGTTAGGGAATGGAATGTCATCACTGTATTAGTTGTTAGGGAATGGAATGTCATCACTGTATTAGTTGTTAGGGAATGGAATGTCATCACTGTATTAGTTGTTAGGGAATGGAATGTCATCACTGTATTAGATGTTAGGGAATGGAATGTCATCACTGTATTAGCTGTTAGGGAATGGAATGTCATCACTGTATTAGCTGTTAGGGAATGGAATGTCATCACTGTATTAGCTGTTAGGGAATGGAATATCACTGTATTAGTTGATAGGGAATGGAATGTCATCACTGTATTAGCTGTTAGGGAATGGTATGTCATCACTGTATTAGCTGTTAGGGAATGGAATGTCATCACTGTATTAGTTGATAGGGAATGGAATGCCATCACTGTATTAGTTGACAGGGAATGGAATGTCATCACTGTATTAGCTGACTGGAAATGGAATGTCATCACTGTATTAGCTAATAGGGAATGAAATGTCATCACTGTATTAGCTGACTGGGAATGGAATGTCATCACTGTATTAGCTGACTTGGAATGGAATGTCATCACTGTAATAGCTAATAGGGAATGGAATGTCATCACTGTATTAGTTGATAGGGAATGGAATGCCATCACTGTATTAGTTGACAGGGAATGGAATGTCATCACTGTATTAGCTGACTGGGAATGGAATGTCATCACTGTATTAGCTAATAGGGAATGAAATGTCATCACTGTATTAGCTGACTGGGAATGGAATGTCATCACTGTATTAGCTGACTGGGAATGGAATGTCATCACTGTAATAGCTAATAGGGAATGGAATGTCATCACTGTATTAGTTGACAGGGAATGGAATGTCATCACTGTATTAGTTGACAGGGAATGGAATGTCATCACTGTATTAGCTGACTGGGAATGGAATGTCATCACTGTATTAGCTAATAGGGAATGGAATGTCATCACTGTATTAGCTGACTGGGAATGGAATGTCATCACTGTATTAGCTAATAGGGAATGGAATGTCATTACTGTATTAGCTGATTGGGAATGGAATGTCATCACTGTATTAGCTAATAGAGAATGGAATGTCATCACTGTATTAGCTGACTGGGAATGGAATGTCATCACTGTATTAGCTAATAGGGAATGGAATGTCATCACTGTATTAGCTGTTAGGGAATGGAATGTCATCACTGTATTAGTTGATAGGGAATGGAATGTCATTACTGTATTAGTTGACAGGGAATGGAATGTCATCACTGTATTAGCTGACTGGGAATGGAATGTCATCACTGTATTAGCTGACTGGGAATGGAATGTCATCACTGTATTAGCTAATAGGGAATGGAATGTCATCAATGTATTAGCTGATTGGGAATGGAATGTCATCACTGTATTAGCTAATAGAGAATGGAATGTCATCACTGTATTAGCTGACTGGGAATGGAATGTCATCACTGTATTAGCTAATAGGGAATGGGAATGTCATCACTGTATTAGCTAATAGGGAATGGAATGTCATCACTGTATTAGCTAATAGGGAATAGAATGTCATCACCGTATTAGCTGATAGTTAGTCTTTCCTCTTGAACCTAATGCGGCACATAGGGCAGAAGTCATGGCTCTCCATGTCCGGCGGTTCGCTGCTACCTGTTGTAGATCCTGGATGTTCACTTGGCCTTTGAATGAGCCTTCTATGATGATGGTTCTAAGCAGGGTCTCTCTTGGTCTTCCCCGTTTTCTTTTCCCTACTGGTGACCATAAGAGGGCTTGGTTGGGGAGTCTTGTCCATTCTGAGCACATGGCCAATGTAGTTCCAACTGCGTTTTGTTATAAAATTGGATACAATATCTTGTTTAGTCTCTTGTCTTATTTGCGTATTGGTTCTGAAATCTGTCCAGTGGAGGTTTAGAATTCTTCTAAGACATTTATACTCAAAATTGTCTAATTTTTTATCTAAAGCTACCATTGATTTCCAACTCTCACATCCATATCTTAGCACTGGAATCACACAAGAGTTGAAGATTTTAAGTTTCATATGTTTGCTGAGTGTCTTTGACTTCCAGATGTTTGACAGTTTATTGAAGGCACCAGATGCCAGTGCGATTCTAGATATTTCTGGCATTGAGTCCCCAGTAGATGTCAATTTGCTTCCTAGGTACGTGAAGCTGTTGACTTTTTCAAGAACATGTTTAATTTGGTGTCGTCTGAACTGTTGGTAAGATCAATAATTTTTGTTTTTGCAGTGTTAATTTGGAGACCAATTTGTCCTGAAACATTTAGCTGATAGGGAATGAAATATCACTGTATTAGCTGTTAGGGAATGGAATATCACTGTTATATCTGTTAGGGGATGGAATATCACTGTTATATCTGTTAGGAGATGGAATGTCATCACTGAATTAGTTGATAGGGAATGGAATGTCATCACTGTATTAGTTGATAGAGAATGGAATGTCATGATGGAATAAGTGATTTGGGAATGGATTCTCATGACTACATCAGCTGTTAGAAAGCAAGGATTGTTAAGTTAGCTGCTGGATTTATGGATTATGACTATTTATTGCTTCCCCATAAAAAACAACACAAGCAAATAGAACTTAACTATTTTCACTTATCCAACACATTTCTGGAATGATTTCATTTGGATAAGTGCAAACAATGGTATATTATTTCCTATATATCTTATGGAAATAAGATATAAATATATATGATATAAGATATATAATGAATATAAATGCCTTGAAACATATGAAACATAGTTAACAAAGAGTGATGATAACATTTATATTATTTCTTAACACACCCCCCCCCCCCCCCTCCCCCACAGTGAGAGAGAGAGAGAGAGAGAGAGAGAGAGAGAGAGAGAGAGAGAGAGAGAGAGAGAGAGAGAGAGAGAGAGAGAGAGAGAGAGAGAGAGAGAGAGAGAGAGAGAGAGAGAGAGAGAGAGAGAATGAAAAAGAGCCAACAAAAGTCAAACACACATAATGAATGTGCAACATTTCTATCTTCAAAAAATTCAAACAAATTACATATCAAGCATCTGAATACAGAATTAGCTAAAATAAATGACAAATTATAACTAAGAGATCGCATATCTCTAAAATGTTCTGCTGGTTCAGCTATTAACTGACTACAGAAGTGCAACTCCATATTTCTCTATGACAAACTCCCCTAGGACATCAATGAAAAGAAAAGATGATGTAAAGATCCAAAAGAATGAATATTTGGCACAGAGTTAAAAGGGTTTAAAGGTGTAAAGGTAAGATGATTGGTTTCATTGCACTAGGTGTTTTTTAACCCTATCTGGCTCAGTCTCTCTGTCTGCACAGAACAGCAAGCTGACTGCTGAGATGAGAGCATCTACAAAGAATGAACTCTGTAGCTTCAGCAATGACCCCCCCCCCCCCCCCCCCCCCCCCCCCGCCCTCCTTTACATGCCTCCAGAAAAAATCAACTGCCTGAACAATGATCTGAACACACACCCACGACCTTCAGAGCAAGAGGCTGAATTAGACAAGAGTAGAACTGACGGCTTGTAAAGGAGGTCTCTGACAGGTAGGACAACACTAGACACAGCTTCCAGGTAGGACAACACTAGACACAGCTTCCAGGTAGGACAACACTAGACACAGCTTCCAGGTAGGACAACACTAGACACAGCTTCCAGGTAGGACAACCCTAGACACAGCTTCCAGGTAGGACAACCCTAGACACAGCTTCCAGGTAGGACAACACTAGACACAGCTTCCAGGTAGGACAACCCTAGACACAGCTTCCAGGTAGGACAACCGTAGACACAGCTTCCAGGTAGGACAACCGTAGACACAGCTTCCAGGTAGGACAACCCTAGACACAGCTTCCAGGTAGGACAACACTAGACACAGCTTCCAGGTAGGACAACACTAGACACAGCTTCCAGGTAGGACAACCCTAGACACAGCTTCCAGGTAGGACAACCCTAGACACAGCTTCCAGGTAGGACAACCCTAGACACAAGCTTCCAGGTAGGACAACCCTAGAAACAGCTTCCAGGTAGGACAACCCTAGACACAGCTTCCAGGTAGGACAACACTAGACACAGCTTCCAGGTAGGACAACCCTAGACACAGCTTCCAGGTAGGACAACCCTAGACACAGCTTCCAGGTAGGACAACCCTAGACACAGCTTCCAGGTAGGACAACCCTAGACACAGCTTCCAGGTAGGACAACCCTAGACACAGCTTCCAGGTAGGACAACCCTAGACACAGCTTCCAGGTAGGACAACACTAGACACAGCTTCCAGGTAGGACAACCCTAGACACAGCTTCCAGGTAGGACAACCCTAGACACAGCTTTCAGGTAGGACAACCCTAGACACAGCTTCCAGGTAGGACAACACTAGACACAGCTTCCAGGTAGGACAACCCTAGACACAGCTTCCAGGTAGGACAAACCCTAGACACAGCTTCCAGGTAGGACAACCCTAGACACAGCTTCCAGGTAGGACAACCCTAGACACAGCTTCCAGGTAGGACAACCCTAGACACAGCTTCCAGGTAGGACAACCCTAGACACAGCTTCCAGGTAGGACAACCCTAGACACAGCTTCCAGGTAGGACAACCCTAGACACAGCTTCCAGGTAGGACAACCCTAGACACAGCTTCCAGGTAGGACAACCCTAGACACAGCTTCCAGGTAGGACAACCCTAGACACAGCTTCCAGGTAGGACAACCCTAGACACAGCTTCCAGGTAGGACAACCCTAGACACAGCTTCCAGGTAGGACAACCCTAGACACAGCTTCCAGGTAGGACAACCCTAGACACAGCTTCCAGGTAGGACAACCCTAGACACAGCTTCCAGGTAGGACAACCCTAGACACAGCTCCAGGTAGGACAACCCTAGACACAGCTTCCAGGTAGGACAACCCTAGACACAGCTTCCAGGTAGGACAACCCTAGACACAGCTTCCAGGTAGGACAACCCTAGACACAGCTTCCAGGTAGGACAACCCTAGACACAGCTTCCAGGTAGGACAACCCTAGACACAGCTTCCAGGTAGGACAACCCTAGACACAGCTTCCAGGTAGGACAACCCTAGACACAGCTTCCAGGTAGGACAACCCTAGACACAGCTTCCAGGTAGGACAACCCTAGACACAGCTTCCAGGTAGGACAACCCTAGACACAGCTTCCAGGTAGGACAACCCTAGACACAGCTTCCAGGTAGGACAACCCTAGACACAGCTTCCAGGTAGGACAACCCTAGACACAGCTTCCAGGTAGGACAACCCTAGACACAGCTTCCAGGTAGGACAACCCTAGACACAGCTTCCAGGTAGGACAACCCTAGACACAGCTTCCAGGTAGGACAACCCTAGACACAGCTTCCAGGTAGGACAACCCTAGACACAGCTTCCAGGTAGGACAACCCTAGACACAGCTTCCAGGTAGGACAACCCTAGACACAGCTTCCAGGTAGGACAACCCTAGACACAGCTTCCAGGTAGGACAACCCTAGACACAGCTTCCAGGTAGGACAACCCTAGACACAGCTTCTATGTACATACCAATGGTGGCATAAATTCTGCTATCTAGCACGGTGGAGGTGACCAGAACACCCCCCAGCTTCATCTCTTTGCCATAGTAAATATCATTAGGCCACTTCAACTTGATGTCCAAATTCTGCAAAAGAACAATCTTTTAAGTTTCCCGCCTAATTCATTAATATAATTATTATTTTACTCTCTCTAAATAATATTCAGGCACAGAAAATCCCATGGTGATGAAAGACATTTGTCTAAGGAGATCACCAGAATATCATGCTCAAGATTATCATCATGTTTGCATTTTTTGGTATTTAGATAATAGATGCACTTACTACAAATGCTGCCTTGACATCTCTCATAGCCTAGGAGGTCACTAGGGGATGTATATTACCTCTAGACTCCAGGGTAAGTTACATCTACATCCACAGGGTAGGTTACCTCAATATCCCAGGATAGGCTGTTCTACACTCCAGGCTTTGTTATCTCTATACAGCAGGATAAGTTACCTTTATACAACAGTGTAAGTTATCTCTACACCCCAGGGTATCTTACATCTACACTTTAAGGTAAATAATCTCTACATGACACTCCAGGTTATTTATACACCCCAGGATAGGTTAATTCTACACTCCAGAGCTTGTTACCTCTACATTTCAGAGTAAATTACCTCTGCACCTCAGGATAAACTACCTTTACATCCCAGGGTATGCTGCCTCTACGTCACAAGGTATCTACATTCCCCCTACACAGATCTCTCAAACAATGACTAAGCAACTGTTACAACACTGGAATTTGGTATAAATATGCTACCAGGCAGAAAAAGCACAAAAGAGGGTGGTACATGTAGCATAAATACTCTTGTATATGTGTTGTGGTATTGAGAACTGATGTATGTGTCTTTAATGCAATGACATTATTTCTGAAAATAAATAAAAGTAAACCAACATTCTTCATCAATTTGTCCTTCATGTGGGCAGCATTAAAACCTTCACATGACAAATGCTAGAGTAAACTGTACCTATTGTAGCGAAATGCCAGTGGCCCATGTCCTTATGCATTCTTTTATTCTTGGTAAACAGGGGGAAACGGCTTTCGGAAGCCCTCAGTTCTCTTGTTCCCTCAATTCTCCATGAAAGATGGTTCTTTGGGTTATCTTCATACCACAATCTTTACATGGAGCGAGTATATATTTGTCTTTCCTTTCGGGTAGTCCCGAAGGAGCGCCTTGCGTCAAATGTGCACTGGTGCAGCGGCTGGTCAATTGATGGCCGTGCCAACACCTACCGTTTGATAGTTGCAGCCTGTCCAGTGAGTTAAAGATTACGACAGAGATGCAACATACTACTGAAGTGCTGTAAAGGTAAATTTGGGTTTTCGTTGGTCCAGGCAAAGCTTGGCCTATAAATATCTATTGTCTTAACGACTGAGAGGATATAGCAAAACAGCAGTCTTGCCATGTTGGGAGGGGGTGACCGTTAGCCGATCTGGCTACGCGTCTTGATCTTGGCATGACAAGGGAACACATCTGAAGAATAAGTGTTACCAAATGATATCGCTTGTTCTTGGCAGCTGATAGACGAGTGATATCTTGATTCCTACGGCTTACCGTTACTTAGTAGCATCTCTATTTTAAATATAGGCACATTAGATAGCTACGGGGATGGGGTCCACCAATCTATATTCTATCTTCTTGAGCCAGGGGATGCTAGCCACAGGACTATCTCTTTCGTCTGTCACTTGATAGGATGATGTCGGGAGGATAATGGACTCCTCTATCTCACTGAGAGAACCTGAACTTATCTACCCTATGGCTTGTGCAGGGCAATGCCGGTACATTGGGGCGACAGCTCAGTCGAGAGCGGCGGCCGGGAGGGGTAGTATCTTCTTTGAATGGGGAAATACACGGTGTGCCATATAACCCCACTTAGGGGGGAGAAACACACCGATTGCTGGGCGCACCACACCACAAGATCTTGGTTGCGAGAAAGGCATGGTTTGCAAGTGAGAGGAAAGCATGGAAATGAATGTGCCCAATAATAATAAAGGCTTGGTATGAGTGTGGAATGTGTGTCTTGTAGACAAAACGCTCCTAGGGTGGACAACCCGACATCAACCAGCTGGAGGTCGACTCAAGCCCGGACGTAGCCAATCCAGGGGCTACCTGACATGTCCGACGCATTCAGGCAAGCCACTGATAAACTGGTGTTGGTAAGCCGAAATGCATAACTAATATGTGGTGCTTGAGTCAGCTTGATCCCTCACTCGAATGTTTGTCCTTTCCAGGGTTCTTCTTTTGAAAGTATGAACAGAGCTGAAGGTCTCGACAGGGCTCTACGCAGAAAGCAGGTTATGACTATGCCATGGCAAGGTTTGGGCCATGCCTGTTTTAAGAATATGATCTCTACAAGATAGAGCCACTGCTGACCTTGAAAGAATGACCATCAGCTGTACTGACACATCACCAGTCATCTCGATACGTTTGGATTGAGTCCTTTTGTATTATTGGCTGGACCCCGCCAATCACTCAGACACACCCATTATTATATGAGAACTATTCTCCAGGACATTATTTTCTACCTGACATTATGCCACTTTCCTAGAACATTTGTTTACTAAAAGACTGTGGTCCATGGAAATTTGGAAGTTTTCGTCTACAGAAGGCTGTTGTACGTACAACCAATTACCTGGAAGGAAGGAGATTCTTGCACACTTGGTGAGCTGTGTTTGGACGGATCGGACAGTGTATGAAGCTGGGTCTGTGCATCTGGCTACCTGAGGCTCTGTGCCTGAACTTTATCAGTGTTGTGTCTGTTTAGAACTATCTGTGTTAACTGCCTTGATGTTTTCCTGTGCTGTCCTTTATTGATTTAATAAATCAAGTTTTAGTTTATTCCAACGATCACTGTGTTATATATATGGATCAGCCAGAAGAACATTGCAGGAAATAGCTCCTTAGGTCGAAAGAAAGAGTGACAGTGAGTCCGGGGAAAACGGAGGAGGGTTGGCAGGTAAAGACCTATCCCAGCCAGGGCTATAAAGAGAATAATTTTGAAACATTGTGACAGGGCTATTTGGGACCCTCCACGTAGCTTGTTACACCTATCTAGAATACTTCTCTACAACATTGGCTGATGTACAGGGTACGGATTACAGAGACAGATGCTAGTTAGAATACTTCTCTACAACAATGGCAGAAATACAGGGAATGAATTACACATGCCTATTATCATATCTAGTAAGAATACTTCTCCATAACAGTAGCCAAAGTATAGAGTGAATGTGTGCCCAACTACCTTTCCCTGCAGTATAGTTTTCAGCTGGGTTCTCACATGCTGAAAATATTCTATTTGTTAAATATTGAATCTTGCTAAGTAATTTTCATTTTATTTCTGGTCTGTTAAAGATTTCTTTATTTGGCAGCTCATCTTTCAATGATAGATTCCCCATTTTTCTACATATCCACAGTTTGATTGTATGGATCCTTTCTATCAATTACTTGTTCAAAGTCTACGACCTAACACCATATAACAATGTAGAGTATACACAGCAGATGGTGGCACAGTTGTATGCACTTTTAAGCAACCATGTAGCTTTTGTTCAGTAGAATATTTAACTGTTGTAGAATACAATCTAGGCCATTTTGATTCCGTTCTTGATGTCTGTTTCAACCTGCTATGTGAATAATTCAGGAGAAATGTTTTGACCTGTTTGTTTTTATGTTTGCACATTTGATGTTTTAAGTGCTTTGTCAATTATTATGTTAAAGGACCTTTTGTTTTCAAAACGGGCATATGGTGCTAGACACACATTTGTAAAGACCAACTGACACTGGGTGGGTAATGTAGACAGTATCACACCAGCCACTTTTACTTCCCCAGACATGTCCTGGTTCCCACTTAAGGCTGGGTCAACCAGGGAGCCCAGGACAATGTTACAGCTCCCCTTCGATGCAGATTCAAACTCATGATTACCGGGCCGGTAGGCGGGCATCTAGCCACTATTCTAATGTGGCTACCTGCCAATTATTACATTTCTTGTTTCAAAGACCCCCTCTGCCATACACCGCAAGGTACTATATTGGCAGTAAATGACAGTTTTCTTAAATATCAAATTAAAATGTATGCCATACGTTTGTTTCCATGTTTAACTAGTTCTAGGAGATCTTGTTTAGTTTCTGTTAGGAAGACTGTACAACATCTTAAGTTGTTAATGGATCTTTCAACAGAATAAAATCTTCCATCCGAACTATTCCAACAATGCTTCAAACTGTGTACGTAGGTTAAAAAAACAAACAATGAGATGAAACACATCCTTGCTAAGCTCCTATCTTTATAAAAAAAAGTTAGGTGCATGTCCTTTACAGGACGTAGCAGTCAACCCCAGCATGTTTTGGCTGTTTGTGATCTTTTGACAAGTTTACGTTCAGTAGTTTTCCATTGCTTTCTAAACGACGGGCACTCATACCAGTGTCTGTAACCTCTTCGTCAAGGAGCCGGTAGTATCCCCGGAGCCTATCTTTATACCTACACAATTATTGGTTGGTTGGTGAATCCTCCGGAAGACCGAGTTCTAACTCTAACACATTGTCATTCAGGTCATTTGAGCCCTGGAAAGCGCTTGCAAATGTCGGAGGCATATTGGTGCAGACTTGCCTCCCGACCCTGTACCAAAATGCTATCTTCTTGGGGACTGTGTTGTAAAACACTTCTCCCTCTCTCCAAACTCAGAAACTAGCGGGGTGTGCAGGAGTGGTACTGAAACTTCACATCTGTGGAGAGGCCTGTTATGATGTAACAAGGTCATGGTTCAACACAGCATAGACAGACTGGTTGGGACTAGGTCTGAGCTGGCCACGTTTCCTCCGTGGGTTTTGTGTGAGTTTACATTTCTATGTAATGCTGGCTAAAGTAAAGATTATAGATGACACCTGCCTCATATCCAGGCAGAGTTACAACACTCTGAACCACAGCGACGGACATGATGTGCTGCAAAAATGACACTCGCTGGCCCAGCTGACTGTCCAGATTTAGGCTCAAGGGAAGTGTAAACATCGCACATCCGGCAGGGCTGAGCCATGAATTACCTCCCCTACCTGAATTAAACATTTAAAAAAAAATTAATTTTAAAAAGTAATTACTTGACATTACAGTGTTACATGTCAATGTTTTATTACACATGTCATGTTCTGACATGTCTATCTTTAAATTACATAAAAACAATTTATAATTAGAATTCATTAATGACTTGATAATGTTACTGATACATTCCTGGTCAAGTTAACTGGCATACTTCATTATGTTTCTCTATTACCTACACCTCTAGTCTTCCCCCGACTTTAAGTCTTGTTAGTTTCACATTTGAATTTGGATGTCATTTTGAGTGTCTCGAGATACAATGAAGGTTGCTGAGTGCAAGAACTGTGCTAGGAGAGCTCTGCATGGATGATAATCCTATAAAAATCTGCCTTACCATGATCTCATGCATATTCATCATCTCATGGTTAAGCATGCATATTCTGGACCAGGTCAAGTGCTGAACTAATGACACAGGTGGCCTTGAAGCTTGCAATGCACCTCTAGTGATGTTAACCTTTTCAGCTGTCTGTATCCTTCTATGCCAGGATATCATAATAGTAACATCACTCTAGGTCCTTTCCCATTTGTCCTGCCATTTTTTGCAACCAATTGTGTATTTTTTTGTCTGATTGCTTAAAGAAGACATAGCTAATAGTTTCTGAGAACTAATTTCTGATTATTATGCACCTACATGTCCTGGTAGTGTGACACTAGTCACAAAGTGATGAAGCAGACATGAATTAAACCTTGAAATAAACAGACCCATAGACAGGTCAACTAACAACAAACAAATGAATTAAACCTTGAAATAAACAGACCCATAGACAGGTCAACTAACAAACAATGACAATGCTGGTAACCTCTGCCGCTGGTCTGTCTTCCAGCCACGGCAATGAGTCCCATGTTCTCTGGAATAGAGAACTGAAGCCCATCAAACACTGACATTGTGGATGTGATGACATCTGTGTAAAACAGCACCTGCCCCAGTGTGAGGGTGTTCAAGTGTCTCCAGTATGTCTGAGGGTTGAAGTACTCTGTGTGGGCATCGTACTCAAAGTCTGTGACTACAGGCAGAAGTGTTGAGGAAGCTTCTGTCTGAGTTGAGGACTCTACAAATTTCAGACTCATTTTCTGTGACCTTAATATGTTGTCTTTTAAACGGTGCTTGAATGATTCCAGGAAGGATTCTTTGAGACCCTAGAGGAGCAGAAATAACACAGGAAAGTGAAAGCTAAATAATAAAATGAACACCAAACGACTTTAAAATATGAGATACATGCAATGGTCATAATAAACAATTACTGCCCGTTAATGTAAATACAATACAAAAATTAGTTCAGTGAATGTTTGACTCTACTTCTGTTAACTTGTTTGTCTTATATAGGAGAATGAGTTTTGTTTTCAGTTTTCTATTTCCAAATGTTTTCTTACTGTTAAATTTGATTATGCTTTCATTTTTGACACAGCAACAAGCTTCTGTTCTCGGAGCAAGCTATTCATCACATTAACGACATGGCTAGGAGTAAAGATGAAGCAAGAAATGTGCCACCCCAATCAAAAAATAAAAACTAGGGGAAAATACAAAAGAAACAAAAAACAAGAGAGCACAGGCCACTTTTCTGAAAGTGGAACACAAGCGGCAGATAATAAACAAGTTATGATGGTACCAGTGGAGGGTGAATGTAGTTCAACATAGACACATAACAAGAAGACAGCTTTCATGAGGGAAAAAAAATCACCTGAAAGGCCAAAATTGAAACAACATGCATCAGAAATAGAGAAGGAACTATCAGCTAGCACTGCTACTGAAATCCAGCAAAGGATACTGCTACCACAGATAAAAGAGGGGCTCAACAGTGCTCAAATCAATGCCTAATGATAAAATACTACAAATGCTAGAGGACAAGTGGGGCAAGACTCAGCACTGGTAAGATAATAAAACACAATGATAGCATCACAGTTGTACTGCCAACATAGCAGTGCTGTCAACACAGAAGAGCTCACAAAACAGGAAAATAACCCAAAATGATCAGCTTCAACAATAGACAGTAGTCATAGCCAAATTTACCAACCTTTCTGAACTGCAGTCAAGATTTCACAAGTTGCAACTGAACAATATAAATGTACTCCAAACAATATACACTGATGATTTTCATGGTCAGTCAAAAAATAACTATCACAGAGGAAGTGATACAGAGGCATGCTGATGTATGTGACCTTGATTGTAATATTTTCTAATGTCACAGATATTGTATAGTATGTTCCTTCTTCATACACAAATAAATGAAAAAACCCCTGCGCACGTGCACACGCACGCCGCCCGCCCGCCCAGGTCCTTTACTCTACTTACTTTACCCCATCCTACACATACACACACGCTCGCACATATATAGATAGATTTACGAGATAGAGAGAGTGAGAGAGAGGGGGAAGATACAGTAAAATGTAATAGATCTATACCACACGCTGAGCAAGCAGGAAACACGGGGTAAGTGCAGGAGTGGTGCCTGAGCTGGTATCAATACCCAAGGAAGTCAAAATATCACGAAGGACTTCAAGCCTGTCAGCATTCGAGTTCTTGAGTGCTGTGAATGACTCCTGATCTTTGGCGTACTCTGTAGGGTCCCTCTCCAACAACAGCTGAAAGGAAACAAATGTCATTAATTTATGACAACTCTGTATTGTTTCTAGTGCAGGAACTAGATCTATATAGCAATCTGAAACAGACAATGGACTGTGCCTGTACAATTTCTTATGACTCACATTGCCACTGCGAAGGTTACATAAGCATAATCCATATTTGATTCATAATTACTAAATGTATGTAATATGAACTAACAGAAGACAGCTTACGCAAATACTATGGTTACTGTAGCTATGAACAGAACCACAACAATCACACAGAACTGTAGTTACATTCGCAAGAATTACAACTATTATTCAAAACAGCAGCTATCTATCACCAGAACTGTAATCATGCAACAAAACAGAAGCTATAATCAGAACTGTAATTGTGGATGAAAACAACAGCCATCATTGGAACTGTAACCATAGCTATCATTGGAACTGTAATCACGGATCAAAACAACAGCCATCATTGGAACTGTAATCATGGATCAAAACAACTATCATTGGAGCTGTAATCATGGATCAAAACAGCAGCAATCATTGGAGCTGTAATCATGGATCAAAACAACAGCCATCATTGGAACTGTAATCATGGATCAAAACAACAACTATCATTGGAGCTGTAATCATGGATCAAAACAACAGCCATCATTGGAGCTGTAATCATGGATCAAAACAGCTGTCATTGGAGCTGTAATCACGGATCAAAACAGCAGCATTCATTGGAACTGTAACCATAACTATCATTGGAACTGTAATCATGGATCAAAACAGCAGCATTCATTGGAACTGTAACCATAACTATCATTGGAACTGTAATCATGGATCAAAACAACAGCCATCATTGGAACTGTAATCATGGATCAAAACAACAACTATCATTGGAGCTGTAATCATGGATCAAAACAACAGCCATCATTGGAGCTGTAATCATGGATCAAAACAGCTGTCATTGGAGCTGTAATCACGGATCAAAACAGCAGCATTCATTGGAACTGTAACCATAACTATCATTGGAACTGTAATCATGGATCAAAACAGCAGCATTCATTGGAACTGTAACCATAACTATCATTGGAACTGTAATCATGGATCAAAACAACAGCCATCATTGGAACTGTAATCATGGATCAAAACAACAACTATCATTGTAGCTGTAATCATGGATCAAAACAACAGCCATCATTGGAGCTGTAATCATGGATCAAAACAGCTGTCATTGGAGCTGTAATCACGGATCAAAACAGCAGCATTCATTGGAACTGTAACCATAACTATCATTGGAACTGTAATCATGGATCAAAACAGCAGCATTCATTGGAACTGTAACCATAACTATCATTGGAACTGTAATCATGGATCAAAACAACAGCCGTCACTGGAACTGTAATCATAGATTAAAGATCAACTACCAGTCAGATTTGTAACGTGCACTACTCCTGTTTGTCATGAGAAGGCAAGGTATCTGATCTGGCTACCCAAAAGGTTCCAAATTGCTGTTATATAGCTGGGGGCGCAGAGTTGGGGTGAGCGCCCAACCTTGCAAAATACCCCATGGTTTCTGCATTCGTCACCTCTGGCAGCAAAGGTCTAACTCCTGGCCTTCATGTGGCAGAACTGTTTTAACTAACACGAGAAGGAGCGGCGGCGAGTCTCTGGTGCCATAAAAAAAAACAACAACCAAGAATTCTCTAGATATGTATGTACATACATACATGCGCAGACATGTGTGTATGTGCATACATATCTAAACTCAAGTAAGACCACTACTACTCTAGTAAAGGAAAGGTGCTGAAGACGGAGGCAACCAGCCAGGAGGTGCACCATAGAATTCAGGATGCCACGCAATTACGCCATGGAATATGTTGATTACAGCAAAACATTATGGTGCTAACCCTGCTTTGGACCCCCATGCAGGTGCAGTGCCGGGCCCTATGCCTTGAAAGAGTTCAACCAAAACAACTGGAGATCTTTCTCAGATGTCCTGTGGAGCCAGGGGGCCTGAGAATAGAGTCTCTGGCCATACCAAACAAAGACTGAAAATAATCCACTGGAATGTGGAGGGAGTCAGCAACAAAAAAAAAAAAACAGAGCTAGAAAATATCTTGAATCAAGAACAAGTAGGTATATGTTGCTTGCAAGAAACTCACCTCAATGAAAACATAGCCTTCAAAATCAGAGGCTACCAGTGTTACCGATCTGACAGAAAGGATAGATGAAAGGATGGCGTACTGACCGTTGTAAAAAATAACATTGCTGCTTCCCAAATTGAAGTTTACATGAAGAGGCCGAATATGATATATATTCATTCAGTAGCATGTCCTTTGCAGAACCTCGCTTCCATAACAATCTTCAGGAAAACTTCTCGATCATAAACAAGATGTCCCACATCCGATACACCCATTTGGAGATCATCCACCACATCCTGCACCCATCTTCTCTTTGGCCTTCCTCTTCCTCTCTTCATAGGCATAAAATCCTCCATTATTGTTCTCTCAAAATTTTCATGACATTTCAAGTGACTAAAATATTTCAATAGTCTTTATCGTCTTTAATAGCCAACCTTCTTCAATATTCAGCTCTTGAAGTATGGATGCATTTGTTCTCTTCTTTACCCAAGATATTCTTAGAACTTGTGTATAACATTTATATTCAAAGGTATTTATGCTGTGTTCAGCTCGTGTTCCGGGTCTCACAGGCGTTTGTTGCAGTGGGAAAGATGCATGCATGTAAAAATCTAATTTTTGTAGTTCTATCTGTTCTACTCCACAATTTCTTCAGTTGTTTTAGTCTTTGAAGAGCATTAGATATTCGTCTTTTAATGTCTTTCATTGTGTCACCATTGTTGGTAATCAATGACCCAGGATATTCAAAATTTTCTACCACCTCCAATTTTGCCTCATTAACATATTTCTTTCTCAATAGTAGTTTTATATGTATGCATTATCTTTGCTTTTGCTATGTAAAGATATAAGTTGTGATTTTCACTATTCCTTTGGGCTGAGGTTATTAGGTTTTCTATACCATTCTGTGATGTGGATAGCAATACTGTATCATCAGCATTTCAAATCTCTGGTATTTCATGACCACTGATAGTTAGGTCATCATATTGCTCTCTGGTTATATCATCTCTGACATTTCTCATAAAACTTTCGGCGTACAGGTTAAGCAAATAGAGGGACAGCACACAGCCCCGAAGGACTCCTTGCTTGATGTCAAACCAATCTGATGTCTCGCCATCAATTCTAACTGCTGCTTGTTAGTCTAGATAGAGCAGTTTTATGAGTTGTACTATATGTGAGCTTGGCTCTAGTCCGACTTTGTGGAGACAGCATGAAGTGTGTAGCATAGGTGGGAGCGCAAGCGCAATTGAAATACCACTACTATTATCGTTTCTTTACTTATTCAGTCTTCAAGGAGATTTGGTTGCAACAGACGAACAATATCTCTGGCGGGCCTATTCTCGCTGGTCGCGTGATCCGCAGTGTCAGGCAGGGAGTCTGACGGTAGTACACGCTTACATTGGTCCGGACACTTACGAATGAGATGTGCGTGCTCATACAGGTCCAGACACTTGCTTTAAGGCCTCTGCTGTGGTATATGGCTGAACGCCTCTAAGCCAAGTCCCACAGTTGTGAGGGTCTGGCCACCACTCACCTCCTGCTCTTGGAGATGAGACTCACCTCCTGTTGCTCTTGGAGGTTTGATGCTGAGTCGCCAACATCTGCAGCCTACCTTGTTCCAGACCTACTGGTTATCCTCTCCTCTGGAGTAAACAAGGCAAGGCCAAGAGAGGGAACATGCTGCATGGGCAACACATGTTCTCTGAATCCATGCCCAGGCATTGTGAGATGGAATTTAGGCCGAATTTCAATCCACATACTTTCGTCTGTCAAGACGGTAAGGTGCCACTCACTATATGTGATGGAAAGCCCATATTCCTCATGATTTCCCAAAGTTTCTGATGTTGTATACATATGCCGTATGTAAATCAAAAATCAAATCTTTGTTGGTATGGCTATTCCAGAACAGTTTGCATTTAAGGAACAAAATATGAAAAATAAAATATCAAAATAAAAAATCAAATGACCTTGATCTGATCGACAGTGAGTATTCCTTTGTTATGATTGTAATGTTTATGTTTGGGCTCAGATTGGTCCCATCACTCACTTCTGAACCTACTTTAGGACTGACAGATGTCAATATGGTTTTTGGCTATGACAGATACCAAAACAACACAATAAAATGATATATCTCAGACATTAATTTATGCTGCACAATTTATTGATTGGTATATTTTGGTTGAAAGGATTCATTATTCTTAGTCATTAGTATGCATGCACGTCACCAGATACTGCAAAATATGCCAGGCAATATTTTGTGCAACATACTACTTGTGTCCTCCTTATTCAAATACAAAAGTTAAAAATATAATTTTGAATTAATTTATATTACAACGCATACCTGAGAAAGCACTGTAATACCACCACCTTCACAGAACACTTTCACAACCAATGCTCTATCAGATACTAAGTTGCTGCTTCCTGCTCCAGAGCCGTCCACCTGCATACTCTCCTTCTCTGAAAGATTATTTTGTGGTTCACAGAAATTATACGGGACTATAACTTGAGTATTTCCCTTCAAACCACTGTAAACAAACCGGCCTCGGACAGAAGTGATGAACTGACCATCTTTAAAATTAAACTTGATGAGCCTTTCTCCATTAACCCCCTCTTCTTCCACTTTCTCAACAAATACAGATTCCACGGAGCTGTTGAAGCTCAGCAGTTTGCCATGATCTTTCAGGACAAAGTTTCTAATTTCATCTTCTACTTCTGGTCTTAAATGGGCGCAGGATGAAACCACCAACAGGGCTGCATTATTTCGCCATGGTGCAGACAACACCGTCTCATGATTCAGGTGGTATATAGTGTATGCTTCAGTGTTGATGCAAGTCTCCAAGCTAGATTTCACTTCTGAAAACTTCCGAGCAGAGTCTTTGATGCCACAGTAAATTAGAATATTTGGAGGCTTCAAACGAGAGCCTGATGAACTATCTTGTTCACTGTCCTCTGAATTGAATTCAGGTTTCAGTTGTGTGTCATCAGATACTGGGTTCTTATTTGGTTGCTGTTTGGCTGTTTTGGCACTGATTTTGGTTGCCTGTTCAACAACAAATGTTTCTGTGTGATCTAACTGACAGTTGCTGCTGGATGAGAACCCAGGCTGACTGGTGGAGGTGTGACTGCTGACTGTTGAGGAATGACTTTCTGTGGCATCATGTGATGGTTCTAACCGAGGCTCCTGCAGGCTGCTGACTGTTGAGGAATGACTTTCTGTGGCATCATGTGACTGAGGCTCCTGCAGGCTGCTGACTGTTGAGGAATGACTTTCTGTGGCATCATGTGACTGAGGCTCCTGCAGGCTGCTAACTGTTGAGGAATGACTTTCTGTGGCATCATGTGACTGAGGCTCCTGCAGGCTGCTGACTGTTGAGGAATGACTTTCTGTGGCATCATGTGATGGTTCTAACCGAGGCTCCTGCAGGCTGCTGACAGTCTGTGTATTATATGTCCCTACAAATAAAAAATATTATAATTATTTTTTTTTCACTTGAAATTACCAAACTTAAATTTGTGAATACACAGAAACAATACAAAGATTTAAAATAAAACTATTACCCTTTTCTTCAAACTAAACAAGACCACTAATTTACAGAAATCATTTCATTTTGGAAATTGAGACAGAGTCTGTTGACAATACCTAAAACCTGTGGAGGAACCATGACCCACCCAGGCTTACTCCCAGACAGTCAATATGTGCTGTGCTGAAACATGACCTAGTTGCATCTTTATGTGACTCTCCACAGATGTGAAATTCCACTACCAGCGCCGCACACCCTGCTGGTTTCTCAGATTGATGCAATGCAAGAGAGCTGGTGCAATGAAAGAGAGCTGGGCAATACTTGCTGTGAAGATGGTACTTTGGTACCAGGTTGGAAGAAATATCTACAACCAACCTCACTTCAATTGATGCAAGCCCTAACCAAGATGACCTAACATCAAGGCATTCTGACTTGAGAGTTAAAACTCAGTCTTCCAAAGGATTCATGAACCAACAGAGAACCAACATTCGTCAGTTAAAAATGATTAATTCTTCTTCTTTCGTTCACTTGAAATGTGTCTGTAACAGCAATTTTGTCTCATGTATGAAATAAAATATCTTTTTTAGCTCTCTAATCGGTCCATAGAGTTTATCTTCCACTGCTGTTTCTCTAGGCTAGAAGGTGTGCCTAGATATGTTGTATTTTGGGCAGTCTTGGAGTAAGTGACTTGCTATCTGAGGAGCCAATCTACATGTGCACATGTCTGATTCACCAATCTTCAATTTTGTATATATTTGGTGGTGTATTCTATTGTGTCCTGTTTTCAGGTGCAGAATAATGATTTGTTCTGGTCTATCCATAAGTTGGTAGTTGCCTTGAGCAAGTTCTGGTGGCTTTTTAACTGATTTGGTCATTATTTTCTTTTGGTGGTTCGCAATGCGTACATCAGGTTGTTCTTTTACAGCTCCTTCCTTAGCTAATCAATTAGCTCTCTCGTTGGTTGCAAAGTTCAGAAAGTAGTGTCTGTAGTACTGGCAATTTCCCAGCCATGAGCGCCTTAAGTACTGATTTTGTATCTGTCAATAGCACCACAGGTTTGTACCATGGTTGATATTGAGAAATTTCTATGTTGCTATCTTGTTTGCCTAGATTTCTGCATCAAACATATGGCAGTACTTTCCTGTTGGTACTCTGGCCGTGCCCCTAGTATTATTTGTGTATTTTATGTACACTTCTGCTTCTCCAATTCGAACAGCATTTTGTGCTGACCCATCTGTGTAGACTCAGATCTAGAGGTCCTGTGGGTATTCGTTGCCAAGAAAATTGAGAGTGGCTGTTCTGCATTGTACACTTTTCTGTTCTTCCTTGCCAAATATTCCTCTCACTTTTGTCTGGATTTGTAGTGATAGTCTACGTTCCTTTTTCCATGAAAGTTTATTCTGGAATAGTTTTCAGGGGGATACCCACTTTTGGCAGATCGGTGGTTTCTCTGCAGAGTCGTTTGGCCTGGTGGATAAAACTGCGTCTTTTCAATAGTAAATCTGTTCTTCATAGAATGGCCTAGCATGAGGAGGAACTTTTCTGCTCGCATTAGCGTTTTCTCAGTGCTTGTGTCCTCTCAATCTTTTCCATCTCCACTATAGGGGTTGATCTCATCCCTCCCATGGTGACTCTAAGTGCTTGATTTTGCACCATGTCCAGCTCTTGTAGTGTGGTTTTTGATGCTGAACACCATGCAGTTGATCCGTATTCCAAGGGTGGTCGTATCCTCTGTTGATAAACTTTGCTAAGTATTTTCTCACTCGTTCCCCATGTTGTTCCACTTAGTTTTCTTAGGATGTCTATTTTCCTTCTGGCTTTTTTCTATTGCTTTATTGATGTGCTTTCTCCATGTCAGCCTGTCATCAAATGTTACTTCAAGGTATATTGGTTCTTTATCTTCTCTTAGGGGTATTCCATTTATCTAGATTTCGCCTGTCTTTTGTTTTGGAGAGAGAGGGTAAATAGAAAAATGTGCTGCACTTGTTAGTATTTATGCTCTAACACCATCTATTTTACCTTGCAAATAATGCATCTACAGCTCTTTGTAGTGATCTGGTGGCCACTGATGCATGTTCATTTGTGCTCCATAGAACCAAGTCATCGGCGTACATTGCCGCTTTAATTCCATGCGTAGATTAGCAACAAGATCATTGATGAAGATTAGAAAAAGTGAAGGAGACAGGACTCCACCCTGGGAGTCATCGTGATGCAGTAGTACTTTCTTGCTCTTGAGGTCATCTATCTGTACTTGGGTGCTTCTGTTGTGCAACTATGCTTTGACCCATTTGTACATTTTTCTATTGACTTTATAGTTTCTCAGTTTCTTCATCAGACCTTCTAAATTGTGTACTTCAGGAAATATCCTGATATATACATGTTTCATCATAATGTCCTCAAATGTCAATGCAAAGTTCCTGGTGAAATGTTTAGACTTCAATCAAAGTTGTTATCCACAGTTATTATATAAATAATACGGATGCTAAGTAAATTGTGACTTGCTATCTGACAATGAACTAAAAACAAAGTCAATGTAAACATTAACTTTTAGTCAGCTTTTACATGCCAATTAACTAAACAACTAAGCCAAGGTAAATATTGACTTTTAGGCAATTCATATAAGACAACTAAACAATCAAGTCAATGTAAATATTAACTTTTAGTCAGCTTTTAAATGACAATTAACTAAACAACTAAGTCAAGGTAAATACTGACTTTTAGACAGTTTTTATATGACAAGCAAAATGGTATGAAACAGTTCTGCTAACAGAACACTGATTATGGAGAAAGAATAGAACAAAGACAAGATATAGATTGAATACCTGCAGGCCATAATTTCTCTTTTACATACAAAATAAATAACCAGAACAAACCTTCCATAAGCTTCAAATGTTCATTTCTTGGTTCATCCTGGATGTGGTCAGAAATAAGAGCATCCTCACTCACAACTCCAAAGTGAGGTAACAGCATCTGTGGAGTGCCATGTGTTTTCACTGCTGTAAAGACAGAAAACATCTGAATGATTGACTGATTCAACAGTCAACATCATAACAATCTGGGCAAACCCATAAGTGCTCCATCTCTCACAGTAAATGTCCCAAGGTGTAAAGAAAAGGGTGTTGTTCATGCGTGCACGTGTGCATGTATATGGGATGCAAAAGTTCTCAAAGGAGTTAATGAAAAGCAGTAATGAGAGAAGATGTAGAACACTGTAGTGATAACACTGCCTTGTGGCAAGCACACAGACAAGTAGTACCTATGACTAAGGTAAAGAAATATCTTCTCTAGAATAAAGTAAAACAGTAGTGATAACACTGCCTTGTGGCAAGCACACAGACAAGTTACTACCAATAATTATGGTACAGAAATTCACACATTCTATTCCAGAAAATAAAACCTGCCTCTGCTGAGCTTGAACCAGACCAATGTCTTAACACTAACTGCTGCTGTAAAAGGGGAATTCAAAATGTATGTCACTGTAGAATGAGAAATCTCTCATATAAGCATGCTGCATCATGTGGCTAAGTGGAAGTAATACTGCATCCATCATGATTTTGTGCGACTCATTCACCAGCATTGTACCATTAAGGTAATGTTTGCCTGGATATGAACCAGTTTATGATGACTTGATACTTGGAGAAGAAAATTACACACAGCGATGCTTTGTAATCAGGTTGTAATTATCAATGTTGCCTGCAGCACCAAGTCTAGCCTAGTCCATTGCTTTGTCTGCTCCACACACCAGTAGAGTCCACAAGCCTATATGCTGGCTCGTTTCCTCTTACACGTGTGTGCCCTGGCACTGGTTAGTGCTCTTCAATGGCCCAGAACAGGATTCCCAGTGATGGCAAGATGTGTCCTTGCCTAACTTGACTATGAGGAGAACAGTTAGCTACAGCTACCTGCAATGGTAACAGAACATGCTCATGCTTGTTACTGTCTGATGAACTCAATCTACCTGAACTTACTTGCAAGTCCAACAAGCTCTAGGTCCTCACCCAGAGTATACCTGCTCTGGCCAAAAGCATCAGCAATGGAAACTAAACCAGAGAAGGTGCAGTGCAGGATCATTCCAAAGGGTTCTGCTGTCTTCCAAGCCACCGGACATCCAAGGGACAACACCTGAAACATTAGCTCTCCTGTAAGTCAAAGGTCATCCCATGGGAGATATAAACTTAGAGGTGTGAAGTAATGGGGCTTCACAGACACCAAATCATACTTTTTTGAAGTAAGGTAGTCTGTTCCCTTCCTTGATACCATTCTACCCCAGAAAAATTGACCCTAGAATCATATACGGGCAGAAAAAAAAAATACTTCCACTATAGGGCCTACCTGTGGATTGATCCAATGAAGCTGAGATACCAAAAGAAAGTAGAAAGGGGTATGGAGTTAGAGAACATGCAACAATCCCTCCTATAGTTAGACAGAATACAGTAAACTACCATTTCCAGACTAAGCACGGGACAGTAGACCACACGCCCATCTCTACAAAATAAAAATTGCCCAAATTGACATGAGCACATGCCAAACAGGCCTCTTCTAAAGAATATATTCTACAAATGTGTGCTCTTTTCAGTGCCTTGAGAGTTCAAACCTGGTCCTAGAAGAAACAAGCAAGGAAGAAATTGTGGGGTATTTAGGAGGACAATCTGCTGATGGATGGATCTGTGGCAGGAACTCATCTCTTTGTTTAGCTCTTTGACCCCGAGTTCTTGATGTGTTGGCTCCAAGTGGTTATTTCTTTAGACACTGTAAGCCTGCTTTTGCAGCTGTGGGGTATTTATGTTATTTATTCATAACAGAAGACTTATAATATCAACCAGTCTTTTTTTTTCTTCCAATGGAATGATGGTATAACTGTATACAAAGATGCCTGTGCTTGATAGTGAAATAAAACACATAATTCATTTTGTTGTCAATGTCACAATAGTTGAGACCAAGAGAAAGAAAAAAAACCCTTATAGCTTCAGATACTAGTCTCAGAAAATGTCATAGATCTAATCTGTTTAGTGCAGGAAAAGTGGTAAAGTATTTGATTTCTTAGTAATGGATTTTTCTTTCTTGAAGTTTTAGTTTAGTTAATTTCAACCGCAAGTACTAGTCTCTTGACCTTTAAAAGTTAAGATGCTGGAAAATACTGAAGACTTTTAAAACCATAATTATTCATTTGAATAAAATCCCAAATGACAGAAATGATGGAATGGGGAAGTAAGGTGATGCAAAATTTGAGGTTAATACAGGTGGGAAGATATCAAGAAATGGACAAACAGCAGTCTGTCAGAGTATATAATAAATGTGAGAGAAAATAATACTGAAGATCAATTGCAGTTAACTGTAATTGTGGCACTTGACTGATGGATTTAAATGAGGTCTGTTAAAAAAATGTCGGACCTTTGGCCAGAAAACATATAATTACTCACCTGGAGGTCTGAACAATAATCCCTTTAAAGTGCTCTGATTGTGACCCAGGAGGTGTGTGGAATGGACCCACTACCATTAAGTCATCATCATCATCAAGTGCATTGCCAGCTGGCATAGGCGTTCATGTCGCTCCACATATCTCGGTCATTGGTGATCTGAATCAACTCTTCTGATGATATTCCTCCCTGCTACACCATCTCAGTCCACCCAGCATCATTTCTCTTGGTCTGCCTCTCTTCCCCTTGATCTTTCCAGTCACCATGATGTTCTCCAAAGCCTCTCTTCTCATCACGTGAACAAGGAAAGCATGTTTGCCTTATTCTTATTGTTGAATATAATATTCTAGTTTCATTAGCCTCTTTCAGGCAGTCATACGCTACAATAATTACAATTCATGGGAGCCGCAGTAGCGCAGTGGGTAGCACACTTGCCTGCCAGCCTGACGGCCATGTGTTTAAACCACAATTGAGGTGACGAATTAAAATAAAACTGACTTCGAATAACAGATGTACCCAGCTTAAAATGGCTGCCAGAATATATTCTGGGAAGTAAAGGCGGCCAGTGTCTTACAGACTATACTATAATTGGGTGCTCATTGTTCTACAAAACAGGTGGCTAGCACTATATACACCACACACCTCAATGTGCGTAATCAGGTCAGTTAATTGTTTGTTGTTTGTTTTAACCATACACCAGCCCTGGCATGAACCTGGGTCCTCTTATCACAACTGTATGTTTATATTGCTGCACACACACTTACATGCACTCTTTGAGTTGGAGGTATTCTAAGACTGTTGTCAACAAATTTATTGAGGTCAGTTGGCCTCCTTGCTTCCATCAGTATAAAGATGTCCTGGTTGGCCTTTGTCACAGAACTGTGAACTTGTAAATATGAAGTGTATGCAGTCCATGAACTAAGATCCACCTCCTGCTGCAATAAATCAAATACAATAAATGCTATTAAACAATATACAAAATTAAAATAAAAACATCATAAATGGAAATCAACGTTATATAATTATGAGGTTTGAAAAATCCACTAATAAAATTTACTTCCACACCTTTTTGTTTAACCCATTAATACACATTTAAAGAAGGGATTTTGACTGACTGTCTTTTCTTTCCAGAGAAATCTATTACTAAGACTAGCTAACTAACTAACTAACTATTAAGGCCTGTCAGGGTGTTGGGAATGTGGATACAGGACATAGAGAGGACAAGGGACAGAATAGAGGTAGGACTACTTAGATAATGACATATAGGACAGGTAAAGACATCTATAGTATAGTCAATAGATTAGAGAGATGACATAAGTCAGGACACAGAGTGGTCATAAGACAGGACATCTACAGGACAGTAGATAGAGTGGAGACAGGACTCAGGTGGGGACACAGATGTGTCATAGACAGGACACCGGTAGGACAAGACCGAGTGATAGGAGGGGACATAAGTTCACAGGACACTGCCCTGAACGGACTAGACGTCAGTACACTGAATAACCTAACCTAACACGGACGGACTGCAGTATGACGTGACAGCACGGGGATCACGAACGGCACGGGGGTCCAAGGACCACAAGTCCAGCCGACCAGCTTGACCACGTCAGACGGGACCCAGACAGTTTCAGGGGAGGACGTTGTGTTTTTCTGAGCGAGTGAAATAGCTTTTGCGAGAGTGCTAGGTTGAAGATAGCGAGTGTAGGACTTATGTAATTGATTGTGTGTTACGAGCGTATGTAAGGCGGCATTTGTATGTATATATATATATATATTGAAGTTATCGCCTGTGTGCGAATTGCAACTGTGATCAGGTTCGCCTGAATAAATATCCAGTGTGGACAGAACCATATGCACGACTGACGTTTTTCCTTGAGTGCGAATGAAGAAGTTAGAATGCTTGTGTGCGTGTAAGATGCTGACAAGCACAACTTAAAGTGGTGTCAGAAGTTAACAATCGAATGAATGAATGAATCCAAAAGCCAGAATGTATGCATAATAACAACGTAAAGGAGTTGCCAAAAGCCGGAATTTAAAGTGATGAGTGGATTGTGAAAGTTACAACTTAAAATAGTTAACATCCTGAATGTAAAAGTGAGTGAAGATACTGACTGAAAATAAAAACATATGTACATTTGATGAATTAATATGAAATTAATGTGCATCATGTTTTCAGGTTGACGTTTCAGTTGATGTTCCACGGGCGGTAAAGACTATAATGCATAACTAAACACGACAGAAGACGAGACGACTGACAAAATTCACAAACATATATACCACATTTATTTCCCCTCCTCTGAATTATCTACTTGACAGACAAAATTTTGTTTTTTTCCCTAAATTTCTGTTACTAATTGTTGTTGTTCTGCAAAACAGAAGTATGGCTAGAAAATAGAGTAGATGTCAACAACCCAGAATATATACAAGCTCGAGCAGTAAATCATCTGAGTAACACAGAGTGAAACAGCTGAAATTGATTGAATTCAGATAAGTACCCTGTTTTTTGTCATAGTGCATTTAAAGAAGCACGCTAATTTTTTGTGATGTCAGCTGAATTATTGCACAAATTATTTAGCAGAATTTGGGAGATTAAAGAAATACCAGCAGACTGGACAGAAGAATATCTGATGAAGCTGCCAAATAGAAATATTAAATGGGCGAAGGGGTTATTGTAAAAACTGAATGAAACAAACTGAAAATAGCAATGTGGAATAGAGGGGATTAATTTAAGCAATGGATGAAACAGAAGAAGATAAGACAAGTGGATAATGCGTGGAGTAACTAAGATATGTATGGAGAGATGTTTGGTATAAAAAGAGTTAAAGATAGTTTAAAATTACCATTGGTCGAATGCTAGAGATCTGAATGTAGTCATCCTCATACTCCACACGCTCACAGGATTCTGCCAGATCCAACAGTGATTTGTGTGCTTTATTACTGGCTTCTTTAGTACACTTCACACGAATACTTCCAGTAGGCAGCAGACGCTGCATTACACGCCAATAGCATCTGTACCGAATGATCTCACTTATGAACTGAATGCTAAACATTACAAAGTTCCCAAAAGTTAAGAACAGCATGACTTAAATTCCTTGTCTGTACCTTAGTATGGCTGTTTTGTCACTTCACATCTATGAATAAAGAAAATAAAGGATTTGATATTTTCATTGTTAATAAATCATGTCAATCTCATATGTAAGGACAGATGAATTGAGTTGAGCCAAGAACCAATATCACAGCACTTGGGGCATTCCCACATGTTGTTGAGCCTATACACTAGGCTATAATCACAACAAACATTTCAACTAAGCGATATTTCAAGAGATTTCCTACTCTGATTTGTATGCTCTAAGAAGTTTAGACAAACTTTTTGGGATGAAATTATTCAACCTACGGGTATTAAACTGGCCAATGTTCTGTTCTTGCCATCTTTTCAGATAACTTATCAGGGCTATCTGGGTGAAAAAAGTCAAGCTCTCTGACATTTGTGCTCAATAATGTCAATTTATTTCTCATCTGAACAAGTGTCCAGCTCTCTGATGTCTGAGCTAAAGCCAAGGTCTTTGACATCTGAGCCAAAGCAGAACTCTCTGATGTCTGAACTAAAGTTCTCTCTGAGCCAGTGCCAAACTCTCTGATGCCTGAGTTAAAACCAAGGTCTTTGATATCTGACCAGGATAAACTCTTCTAATGATCCCTTAGCACTGTTTGGGGGAAGGACCATATCATTTGCATATCTGAGTTGTGGAATTTCTGCCAATTATGAATAGATCAAATATGTGCCTGATCTCAACATTTTTGATGTTTCTCATTATAATTTTGTAATTTCTGCACAGATGCAGAACCAATATATTGAGAGAGAATGCAACTCTGTCTGACTCTCCATTGCACCTCAAATCAGTTCAGAGTTTGATGTTTCAACTACCCTGACAGCAGCTTATTATTCATGATATTATGGTTCATTTGAAAACAAAAATCTCATAGCAATTTAAAGCAAATGTTTAGTCTTTCAGCTTCCAATTTTACTGGATCACAAGTAATCATGTTCAGTTGGTTATATTCCTGTATATATTTCTTTATTATAGTTACTGACATTAAAATTGAAATAGGCTTAGAATTGACATAAAGTACAGGCACAAGTGAGTGGGGTACTATTGGCATTGCTTTCTCAAGGCCTATCAAACTGTGTTAGTCTTGTAACTAAAAACTCAATTTTTACCAGTTGCTACTTTAAGGTGGCGTCATTTTAGAGGTGACATTTGACATATTAATAAAAGTTTCCGTCTGTTGCTTACTGTACTCTTAGTTTTTCCCGTTGTCCAATGTGTTCCCTACTTCTTTCTCCCTGTCATTTACGCGTGCTAATCAACGCCAGTATATTTTACCATCTTTATTTACAAGTGATCGAGTACATATTCATATAGTTATAGCAGCAGAACGTGACTTCCCGTATGACAGCGTTAACGCCGTTAACGGTAACACTGTTAGTGTTACTGTTTGTTAGTCTGCTGGTCATGTGCGAACAATCCCAGGACTTTGTCACAGGTCACACTACATCACTGACACAATCGTTAACCAATGGACTTCTGTTCATATGTTGATACAGATGACCACTTTATAAATCTATTTTGCTGAAACACCGACAACGAATAACGATCACGGCAGAACGGTAATTAAGCATTCATACACCAAGAAAATGGGTACTTTCTATTTAGGAAGTTTTATGTGTATAATTTACCGTAGTGAAGTGTAATTCTAGAGTTACTGTTCTTGGATTTGGTGAGAGTTACTGTTCATATATCGAATTTTCCAGTAATAATATGGTCGCAAGCAGCCGTCGCCATGACTAGGGGCAGTGGATGCGTCTCACAATTCTCCGGCATGCGATTCCACTAATTCCAGGAGGGTTCGAAATCAGCTGCGTCGATTTCGATGTTATGAGCGTCGGTCATGCAGAAAGCAAAGGCAAACTGCTGAACGTAGATATTGCCTAGTAAATGACAAACATCCAAACATGCTGGGGTTGATTGCGACGTCGTGTAAAGGACATGCAACACATGTTGCATTCATTACGGACTCAAGGAGCATGCTTAGTTACTAATAAGAAAGGTGGAGAAATGTATGCTTCATGTGGAATGGCTCACCTCGCTTCAGAGGTCACAGATTGTGAGAATTGTATGGACGTTTTGCCTTGGCCATGCGGGAATGCGGGGGGGGGGGGGGGGGGGGGAATTAACAGTCTGATAGGCTCACAGGGAATGCACCTCTTGATGGTAGATTACCTATGGACAAGAGAGAGGTGGCCGAGCGCTGTGGGACCAGGTGGACAAGGCGGGGAAACAGATTGAGAGCCCGTATGTGGAATGAATGAGATTGCCGGGGATTGGCAGGGGCTCTAAAAGAATCTAAAAACTGCGAGGAAGAGAAGAACTTTCAATCAGATAGCCTTGGGAACGACTAGTAGTATAACTCCTCGCTGGCTGTTGAAAGAGAAGACGGAGCACTTATGGAAATGCCCTGAGTGCAGTGATGTCGGTTCTTAGATGCAGGTACCATGTTTAGAGGCTGTGGTAAAATTGTTAGGAAAGAAAACCTACGCACAAGTAGATAGAGCCCGTGGCCTTGGATAGAATCTGCCTGGAGGACGTAAACCTGACACAAACACACGCCCAAGTCGGACACACTGATTTCAGTCATATAAAACTATATGTGACGTACACCCCTCGCAAGAGGAGTGAAGAAGGGGAGATGGTGGGGGAGAAATAGGAGAGGAATGTTGATAACATTGTACAGTAAGAAGAAGTCAAATATAAAAGTATTAATTAATTAATGGGGTATGTCAACGGTTAACAGAAGAAGTAGGATAAATAACTAAAATAACTTTATGTTATGCAGATAAATATAGGCAAGAATAAAATGAAAACAGAGAAATGTACATCAACATACAATACGATCAACATACAATTCGTTAAGATATCAGATAACTAACTGATCCCGAGGCTTTAGGGGTAGTGAGACGCGTAGTTTCATAATTCCCCGACATACAGAGTCGACGGTTCGACATCAGCTGCGGGCAGCTGGATGCAGAACTCTTTGCGTTGATTTCGGTGGCATGAGGCGTTGGCCACCCAGAAAGCAGTTGGAAACTATGGAACTAACATTGCCTAGTAAATCACAAACAGTCAAGAAATGTAGGGTTTGATTGCAAGGTCCTGTTAAGGACACGTAAATAGCTTTATCAAATAACAGAAGCCAGTGTAAAACCCAGATTATAGACATCAGACGCTAGTGGCGGACAGGCTGGGGCGTTAGCTTGCCTAGTGACGGACTGCCAGAGTGTTAGCTTGCCTAGTGACGGACTGCCAGGGTGTCAGCTTGCCTAGTGACGGACTGCCAGGGTGTCAGCTTGCCTAGTGACGGACTGCCAGGGTGTCAGCTTGCCTAGTGACGGACTGCCAGGGTGTCAGCTTGCCAAGTGACGGACTGCTAGGGCTATCAGCTTGCCCAGTGACAGGCTACCAGGAATGTCAGCCTACCAAATGGTGGACTGTCAGGGGTGTCAGCTTGCCCAGTGATGGATTGCCTATAGTGTTAACTTGCCCAGTGGCAAGTGGGTACTGTTGGGCCCTGATGAAGTGGGCTACCTTAAAAATTAGACAATATGTTAAAAATGTGAATGCCCAATTAGTAGCTCTGTCTCCTGCCAAACAATAGTGTTAAAGCCAGCCCGCCACAGCCAGGAAACAAAGAAGAATGGTGGTAGACAATTTATATTACTGTGCGAATATGTGTATATTCCATCTTGAAGGATTTATCTAGTTATTTTATGTTGTGTGATTTCTGCAGTATATATTATACCTGACGAGATGTAGCGAAATCATGCAATTTATTGTTTGTGTCTTCGTTTTGAAAATTAACTACGGGAAAATATTGTCTTGAACTAACATTGTCTACTCAATCACAAACAGCCACTAAATGCTGGAATTGATTCGTAACGTCCTGTAAATGTCAATTAAGATCTTCTAACTACAATGTCTGCTTTGTATACAGGGCTTCTCCTGGTCATACAGAGTAGCAAAAGCTGAAGTGCTCTTACACGCTTGTCAAACGACCATATGGTTAAACAGTGCAGAATTCGTTGCCATGGTGAAGTATACTGACACCCAAACGGAATATTCAATTGCAAAGGGCAATCTCTATGCGCATCAGTCAAATACAGGGCGTATTTTTAATGACTGTAAGGTTTTTGAAAATATTGCCGTTCCAAGTTTTGTATTCACGCTCTGTAGAGTTCACGCAACACAACAAGTAAATACAAAACTTGGAACAGCAATATTTTCAAACACCCCACAGTCATTAAAAACACACCTGCAGTAAGTAAAGGACCACTGTACACGCCTTAATGCGCATCGGACATACGGTTCTAGACCCAAATGTTGAAAACCAATCGGCACTTGTTCAGTGATGTGGGTCAGTATCACAATGACCGCATTTACCTCCCAACATTTCTAGACATTTCTTGGTAGCCATTTTCTGTTATTTTCAGGTCAGTACTACAAACCTAAATCCGCTCCAAAGCGACTCAAACCCATGACCACCGGGCCGACAGCCGAGCGTTAATGCTGAAGCCAAAATTTAAATTCAATGATAATTCTATTGAAACTTGTGGTTGGGAGTGACTATTTGGTTTCTGGATCCTGACTATGGAGAATGCGATTATATATTGTATTTGGTCGCCGTTTTGGTCTAACTACTAATAGACACCAGATAATCAATCTACGCCATCTAATGAATGCCTGCAGACCGGCATGAGAGCTCAACCGTCGAGTAAATATAGCGGGATAATTTGGTCTGCTAAACGCCTGTGTGATATACACCTAAAGAAAATTAGCTGCCTGCGTGTCCTAAACTATATTTTTATCAGCAGTAGAAGTTATTATTTTAAGCAGACACAGATAATAAGATGAATTAAACATTGAAATTTACAGACTGGTAATACATATCAATGTTCGTAAGTATACTAGTTAAGTCTAAATATACAGCGATGTCACACTTACGACTTGTGAGAACATAACCTACGCTGGATCTATTTTAAAACCACCTGGAATACAATTTTCCCAGACAGTTGGGCACATTTCTGAAACAACGATTTACCCTAACGATTAACGAGTTAATTGCGAGGCATAAGTAAGCATAGCTTGTTTCTAGTGAACAATCACAACTACAGTAGAAGTAACAGAATTATTAGTTGACCGCCGGGCCCACTGGCCGAGTGGCTAAAATTCCAGGTTCTCCTACAGGAGACCAGTGTTCGAATCCTCGGTAACGTGTGGATTTCTTTTTGTCAGGGGTAAAAATAAAAACAACCTGCACAGTTCGCGGCGACTGCAACAACGAGCCCGCCTTAATCCCTCAGGCTCAAGACCCACCCCCCTCATTTTTACACCGCAAGTTACTATAGACAGCAGATAACAGTTTTAAAAAATGACAGACAGTTCAAATGCATAAAAACCAAACAGTCAATGTTTTTCAGTCAACAATCAAAAGACCCGTTTACACATCTGAAGGCGCATCGGGCTTACGGCGCTAGCCCCATGTTTTCATAGACCAGTGGCCACACGGCGGGTGATGTGGGCAGTGTCTTGTTGGTCGCCTTTACTTCACACGATGTCCTTGGTACCCATGCTAGGCCGCGTAGATATGGGAGCCCTGGCCAATTTTAACAATGCATTAAGCTTTTCAGACGAATTTAAAAAGAAAGAAGAAGAAATAATAATATTAGCATTGTAACGCATACTGTCACCACTTAGATGAAAAGAAAAAGAATACGCTAATTCATAAATTAAGTTAAATTCAATGGGATCAATGTGGACTTTCTGATTGTTTCTCTCAAAGAGGATATACGTCATTTCCTTCGCTTCTATGCGTGCCTATCAAAACTTGAAAATGTTTTTCTCGCGTATTCTTCTAGATGCTGGGTTGGAGTCCTGTTGTCTATGAATTTACCTAAACTGTGAATGAATTACCTAAACTGTGAATGAATTACCGAAACTGTCAGTGAATTACCCAAACTGTCAATGAATTACATAATCTGTCAATGAATCACATAATCTGTCAATGAATTACCTAAATTGTCAATGAATTACTTAAACTGTGAACGAATTACCTAAACTGTCAGAGAATTACCTACACTGTCAATGAATTACCTAAGCTGTCAAAGAATTACCTAAACTATCGATGAATTACCTAAATTGTCAATAAATTACCTAAACTGTCAATAAATTACCTAAACTGTCAATGAATTGCTTAATCTATCAATGAATTACATAAACTGTCAATGGATTGCATACAACTAATGGACACGGCCGGCTCACAGCCAGTCAGTACGTGCTGTGCTGAGTCATGTGATGGTCACATTCTAATACGCGGAAGGTCCGATACATACCCCAGTGGTTTTGGAGCTTGGAAAGAACAAGGAGGGCCATGCAGTAGTCACGTGGAGATGGTACTTTGATGCCGGATCGGGGGACAAGTCTCGACACCAACCTCACTCCAATAGTTGCAAGCCCTTTTTGGGGATCAGACCACTTGAACGTCTGGGTACTGGACTATACTGGAACTGGAGAATACGACACACACACACACACATCGTGATTGTAACAGACCCAGAAAGCATGCTGAGGAAGGTGAGGACAGCCAAGCTTCGGACAGAGTGGCTTGCTTCGCTTCGGAGTTCACGGGTGGTAAGCGTCGCCTGGATCTTTTCTCTGGGGCATGCCGGTGTGCTGGGGAATGAACAGGCGGACAGGTTGGCTGGCTCTTCAAAACTTGGTGGAGTATTGATGCATGATAAGGCAGACCTCGGAGGAGCAAATGGATCACCATGGTCTGGCAAGAAAGAGACAGCGAGGAGTGACGAGGGGATCTGGCAGACGCTCGACGCTCAGGGGAAAGGCGAGACGGATATATAATCAGATTGCTACTGGTACTATTAGTGTTGGAACTCTTCGCTGGCTGCTGGGGATGGAGACCGAGAGCTTATGGGAATGCCCCGAATGCTGTGATGCTGGTTCTTAAATCAATCAAAATAATCAATCAATCTTATGGTACTGACTTGAAAGCATAAAACCACAGAATTCCTGAGGTTTTACAACAAACCACCAAGGTAAGCAAGCATCCATCCATCCATCCATCCATCCATCCATCCATCCACCCATCCATCCATCCAGCCAGCCAGCCAGCCAGCCAGCCAGCCTGCTATCCATCCATCCATCCATCCATCCATCCATCCATCCACCCATCCACCCATCCACCCATCCAGCCAGCCAGCCAGCCAGCCAGCCAGCCTACTATCCATCCATCCATCCATCCATCCATCCATCCATCCATCCATCCATCCATCCAAGAAAGTAAGGTACAACACACGATATAAATAACAAATCATCCATCCATCCATCCATCCATCCATCCATCTATCCATTAATCCATCCACCCATCCAACCAATCAACCAACCAACCAACCAAGCTACTCATGTTATTGCAGTGTTCGAAGGTTTCCTCAGCGATTGATATATATGTTTACTTGTATCAAAGAGTTTCGATGCTCTAACTTCATGTTATAAAAAGCACTTTTGCCCACAAACACATGCGTGCTTGCAAATATTGAGCTCATCTACATACTATAATCTGTTTATTGTCGGAGAATGTCGCCTGTAAGACGCTTGACAAAGTATTTTTTATTTTTAAATGCCTCTTCTGATTTGAAAGAAAGGGGTCACTTTAGAAAATCACGTGGTGTAAACTGAAACTTGCTCCTCGAATTTACTTTAAAGCAGTGTTTCTCAACATTTTCTGTGCTATGTCCCACCTAAGCATTTCTAAAATTCTTATGCCCTCCCCCCTAAACATATACATAATTTCTCATATTCAAAAATTGAAATGTTAACTAAAGAAACTTGAATATTATGTTTTAGGAAGAAATCACTAGGAAATTATTGAGCAAACACACACAGTAAGTAACTTTTCAAAACATATAATGCAGAACTGACATTCGATTACAAAATAATTTTAATGAAAGATGTTTTAATATTATTTTAATTATTAGTAATTATTTATTATTTAAATTTAGTGAGATCCTTGCGCTTGATGCTACCTGCAGAGAGATTTTATGTCAGGTTCCAATTTAGCTAACTTCAGTCTCAAGTCTCCCCGGTTTGTTATATCCAGCCGATTCCTTTTTTTTTTTTTTTTTTAGCAGCAAATCAAAAACAAAAAAAAAATGGTTTTTTAGCAGCAAATCTAGCAATGAAACCGGGGGACCCTGACACGGCCATCGACCTGGCGCTTGTATCCCAAGAGGCGGCATCAGATATAAAATGCAGCGTCCTTGGAGACCATGGAAGTGACCACCTCCTCTGCTCTATGCTGATACCTAAGTCCAGCACAGTTAGGACTATAAGAGCTCGCAGGGCATTCAGTTATGGTCGCGACCACTCTTCGCTCTTGGGGCGTCTTAGATCACAGGGAAGATCTAAACCAACAAGAAGAATCTTTACCCAACCACCATGGTGGACATCAGAGGTCGAGAATTCATGGAGGGAAAAGAGGGCGGCCATAAAGAATTGGTAGAGGGTGCGGAGAGCAACCAATTCAATTGACACAGCATTGGAAGAGGCTGAAAGGTATAAAAAAGTAAAGGTGCAGGATTTTAAACTCCAGGCAGCTGAGGCAAAGAGGATTAAGTGGGAACAGTTTTTCAATGAAGTAGGTGGGGATGTGACATTGGGAAAATTATGGAGGCTGCACCGGCAGATGAAGAGACAGGTGATGCCTGGTACACATAGCACTGTTTATGATGATAACAACCGACCTATGACAACTGACAAGGATAAAGGGGAGGCTTTTCTTGCGCGATTTTTAAAACAGACGGATCAGCAAGATAGGGCTATTAGAGATAACGTCAGAGAAGCCTTGTCACGGGTAACTATAGTGTGTTTTTTTGTTTGTTGCCTCAATATAAAATTCAACATCTCAGTAACCAATTGAGGGAAAATGATGAGATGTAGTATATAACCTTATAATTATGTCCACCCAACAAAAAATTTTTTGTTCTGGAGATTGTACAGCAGATTTCAATGTTTGGTTATACGCGGTATATATTTTATCCCCCCCCCCCCCCCCGCATTCATTCCATCATTTTAAGAGTATTACCGTTTCAACAAAACACACCCCCAAATTTTTGAAATTTGTCTGCGCGGTTTTGCTTTTGGCAGACTGAGGGAATTTATATGGAGTAGGTTCAGAGGTGTCGTCAAACTGTGGGTTCTCTCATCAAACGTGATTATATAAATAAACTAGCTGGCTCGGCCCGGCTCCTGGCGGGGATCTATCTATCTATCTATCTATCTATCTATCTATCTATCTATCTATCTATCTATCTATCTATCTATCTATCTATCTATCTATCTATCTATCTATCTATCTATCTATCTATCTATCTATCTGTCTGTCTGTCTGTCTGTCTGTCTGTCTAATCTACCTACCTGCCTGCCTGCCTGCCTGCCGGCCCACCGACCGACCGACCGACCGACCCACCGACTCACCCACCCACCCACCCAGTCAGCCAGCCAGCCAGCCTTCCACCCACCCACCCACCTACCTTTCTGCCTACCTACCTACCTACCTACCTACCTGTCTGTCTGTCTGTCTGTCTGTCTGTCTGTCCGCGCTATTAAATATTGATAAAAGTTACTGGAAAAAACGTCAGGACCATGTGTTGGAAGAGGACTATTGGAGAAAGGATGGATTGACTTTTATGCAACCGAGAGCAATCATCAACCTACTGGAATCGTCCGACACAGATTAAGGTATGAGCAGATCGCAGACCTTAATCTACGTACACACTTACTGGGATATTTTGCTCCAACTATTCAGACGAATTGCAGGCCCTAAACATTACAGCATCAGCATCAGCTGAAGAAACAAGAAGGAAATGAAAAATAAGGTAAGAAATATATTCCTTCTACTTTCCTGTTAATTTACAAATTATTTACCCTGTCCCTCTGTAAATTCTCTGTCTTTACTAATATTACACATTGCACCCCTCTCGGGATTCTCCGTGGTGAAGTGGTCAAGCCGTCTGACTCGGGCTCCGAAGGTTGTATGTTCGATTCCGGGCCGCGTCCTTCATTTCATGAGTGCATTTTTTCGGAGACTCCCGAGGGTCGTCGCTGGAGTTACGGAGTTCGAGCTTTGTGCGACGCTTTCCGCGCTGCGGAAAGAAACTGAGCCATATGGGATAAGCACCCGGTGCAATGCAGCCGACCCTGTCGATTTTAAGCTAATTCTTTCATTGCACCCACTCTCATACGAATCCGGACACGCCTTTGTGCGTCAACAGAATTGACATGTCTCACATTACCGTAAAAATAACTTCGTTAGCGAGAAATCACCAGTTGTTCAGCAAAAGATCAAAGGAATGTCGCTGCTTTCAATGATTTAAGTTGTTTTTGGACCTATCAAAGACATATTCCTCGGGTGGGGGTAAATATAAGACGGCTGGAAAAATTTCATAACGATGCAACAGTTTTCAAAATAATTGATCGCGAATGACGGCATTCGTTTGTGGACATACTATAGGAAGGAGGACTGTGAGATTAAAGTGGAGGACATTAGACGGGTACTGAAGCGGGCTAAAGACACAGCGCCAGGTCCGGATGGGGTGAGGTACTCCCATATGAGGAACATAAATGATGGGGACTTGGAGAAGATGGCTCTTTGTTTCAACCTAAGCATCAATACGGCGGAATTACCCCATGATTGGCTGCTTAGCTACCTGGTCCCCCTCCAAAAGCCAGGTAAGGACCACTCCAGACTTAATTGATACCGAATCATAACCCTGCAAAACACGTATGGCAAAGTCCTCGAAAAAATAGTAGCACGCAGGCTCCAGCAACATTTGGAAAGTCGGAATCTGCTTCCCCAAGGACTCGGGAGCTACCGGCCGGGAAAGGACACCTGGGCCAATGCTGCAACTTTTGCATTTGATGTCTACGAGGGCTTCCAGGATAAACAGGAGACAGTGGCGGTAGCTCTTGACCTGGAAGATGCGTATAACAGGGTTAGGGATTATCGGTTAATACACACACTGTTGGACATGGAGGTCTGCCCTTGCCTTGTTAGATGGGTTGCGGCAGTCCTTTATGAGCGTAAGGTTGCACTGCGCATGGGTTCCTGGACTTCTGACCCCTGTACTATTAGACCTGGGTTGCCACAGGGATCTGCCTTGTCCCCAGTGCTCTTTAATGTCTACACCAGCAAAATCGCAGCTATTGAGACACCAGGTGTGGGTAGAATCTTGACATTTGCAAATGATGTGCTGGTGTACAGACAGGGCAGAGACAGGGCCAGTTTGGCGAAAGACTTACAGGTGGCGGTAAAAAGGGTGGCGGAGTGGTGCAGGGTCGCAGGGGCCATTATAAACCCAGACAAGGCATCGGTTGTGTGGTACTCCTTGGACAACCGGATAGTCAAGGCAGACGTCCCAGGTATTATGTTGAATGGATGTCCTCTTAGTCGAGAGAGTAAATTGAAGTACTTAGGTATCACCTTTGACAGGTGTTTGTCTTTTAAGGGTCATGTGGAGGCTTTGGTGGTAAAGGCTGGTAGGGGACTTAATGCATTGAGGGCTATGGCAGCAACCGGGGTAGATCAGAGGATGTTGTACAGGCTCTTTCAGCAGTTAATAATTTCTGTCATTGAGTATGGTTTGGGGCTGCTGACAGTATAAAAATGCCAGCTTGAAAGGTTGGAGCGCATACAGAATGCTGCCATGCGGTTAATCCTGGGGTGCACAAAGGACACACCAATTATATGCATGAGGCATATCCTGCCGCTACTAACAATGACGGATAGGCATAGGGTCCTTCAGGCCAAATGGTACCTGAGAATTCCATGGTCTAGGTGTTAGACGACTTTCTCCGTAATCCGGTATACTCTGGTGAGTAACGTTACGTTTGCGAGAATGTGTAGCGGTTCTTTCCGCGTCGGTAACTTAAGAGGTATGTGAGCCGGTCGCTCAGAAAGTAATGGCAAACTATTGAGCTAAATCTTGCCAAAAAATCAACAATCAGCTGAAAGATGCTGATGTTGACAGCGATGTCCTGTAAAGGATATGCAGAAAAAAATAAATATTATTTTAGCTTACTATATATATATCTTTGGAGGTAGTGGTGCTTTCTAATGATTTACAGAACAACATTTCTTCAGCAAAATTACCTTTATCAGAATATTTTACATAAGTTACAAGTACGGCCTCACTGTCTCTCAAAGTTGATTCATCCATTTGCACCGAGAATTTTCTTGTTGTCAGCTTTTCAACAAGTTGTATTTCAATATCCTCTCTCATTTCGTCTCTTCTTCTGCTAACAGTATTGTTACTTAGTGGCATGGCTTTAACGTCTTTGTCATCTTTTTCCAGAACCGTTTTAAGAAATGCTGATATTGATGGGTTGATTAAACTCTCCCCTATAGTATGACCTTTCCCAGATTTAGCGATGAGTAATGAAATTTGATAACTAGCCTCAAGAGTACGGTTGATAGTTGCATTATGAGCAGTAAATAGAGACTTAAATGTTACTCTTTTTTGAAAATGTTTCTTTAAAGTTTGAAAATAATTCAAATCTGAATTAATATGAGCATTATGTTTATCCTTCAAATGTGCCCCAAGACGACCTCGTTTCATTGATTCGTTGGTCAAACATTGTTGGTATAAAAGACAAAAAGGTGGCCGTTCATCGTGGACAGCGGGAATGAAACCAAATTTTAAATATTCCTCCGAATACTGTTGAACTTTTTTTCTTGCTTGCAGCAGTCATTTCACTATGGGCTGAAAGAAGTAAATATAAGATCAATTAAAAAAAAATTATATGTATGGCATATTTATCCCACCTCCAAAAAATCATACTTTTTCATTTGACAAATGTTTCTGGAAAATGATGCTTCTAAATCTGAAATTAATACAGGATCTCTGGATCCGAGTCTACACAGATGGGTCAGCACAAAATACTGTTCGAAATGGAGGAGCGGGAGTGTACATAGAATACCAAGATAACACTAGGGACACGGCCAGAGTTCCAACAGGAAAGTACTGCCATAACTATGATGCTGAAATTGAGGCAATCAAGATAGCAACAGAGAAATTACAAAACCCCAGCCATGGTACACAACCTGTGGTGATATTGACAGATGCAAAATCAGTAATAGAGGCGCTCCTGTCTGGGAAATTGCCAGTACTAAGGACACTACTTTCTTAACTTAGCAGTCAGCATAGGGTCACCATACAGTGGATACCATCACACTGTGGAATACCCGGAAACAACAGAGCTGGTCGATTGGTTAGGGAAGGAGCAAAAGAAGAACAACCTGGTGTGCCCATTACATACCACCAAAAGAAAAGAATGATCAAATCAGCCAGAAGGCTAAAAAACCCTACTCAAGACGACTACCACGTTATGGAAAGACCAGAACAGGTCATCATTCCGCGCCTCAGAACAGGACACAATAGATTAGGCAACCACATGTATCCAGAATTCAAGATTGGTGACTCCGCCATGTGCACATGTGGTTTGGCGTTGCAGACTGCAGAGCACATACTCCAGGACTGCCCAAACTCTAACATATCCAGGCGAACCTTCTGGCCTAGAGAGACAACAGTGGAATATAAACTCTATGGACCGCTGAGTGAACTAAAAAAGACTGTTGGATTCATATAAGAGACAACATTGCAGTTATAGATATATTTCGTGCGAACGAAAGAAGAAGAAGAAGAAGAAGAAGAAGAAGAAGAAGAAGAAGAAGAAGAAGTAAGAAGAAGAAGAAGAAGAAGAAGAAGAAGAAGAAGAAGAAGAAGAAGAAGAAGAAATTAATAAAAATTACCAATTGAATTTACATACCAGTTATATATCACTTATATTTATACAATGTATATATTTTTTTTAAACAACGAGGCTTTTACAACAATTTAACGGACGCTTATTTCAAATTACTGGCTCCGTGGCTAAAGGCTTGCGAACGCTGTCCTGTAAAGGATATGCAAAAAAAATATATATATATATATTATTTTAGCTTACTATATATATATATCTTTGGAGGTAGTGGTGCTTTCTAATGATTTACAGAACAACATTTCTTCAACAAAATTACCTTTATCAGAATATTTTACGTAAGTTATAAGTACGGCCTCACTGTCTCTCAAAGTTGATTCATCCATGTGCACCGAGCATTTTCTTGTTGTCAGCTTTTCAACAAGTTGTATTTCAATATCCTCTCTCATTCTTCTGCTAACAGTATTGTTACTTAGTGGCATGGCTTTAACGTCTTTGTCATCTTTATCCAGAACCGTTTTCGCTGTTCGCTGTTCGTATTATAAAGCGCTGGTATGGGAGCCAGTCGTTCAGAAAGCAATGGCAAACTGACCGAGGATCCAGAAGGTGATGTCTCATTTTGTAATCCACACTTTTCGTTACGAGTAGAGTTGAAATTGAGACGGGGGAGGGGGTGGTGGGAGGTTGTTAAGCTAGAGTTCCAATGCGAGATGTATTGCCTTGGTTACGTGGTGTTTGTCGATCCAGTTTTGTTGTTGTTGTTGTTGTTGTTGTTGTTGTTGTTGTTGTTGTTGTGAGCGGCGAGGAGTGGTCATCCTCTGACTTTATGCCGAGCTCTGTGTGGATGTAATCTGTGCATACTTGTTGGCTGGGTTTCATTCTGGTATTTCAGAAATACATTATCTGGATGTATTATTTCGTTGCAGTCTTATGCACATCATGTTCTTGATACCGTCGTTTCGCATTCTGTTTCTGTTTAAAACTCCATCAGTCTTCTCAAGTATTTCATCTTAAACGTGAAGAATTTTCACTGGAAAAGAATAGTTACACTGTAACTTATCATGCATGCCGTAAAAGGCGACAAAAGAGTATTTGGCGTGAGACTGCCTAAGTATGGAGCTACAGGAGTTTGGATCACCGACTGACCTCTTGTGATCTCAGAAAATCTCCAGAATTGGCACCTGGAATGTTAGAACAAATTTGAATTGGTGAGAAGAGAGCAATTAGTAAAGTAAATGAAATGTTATAAGATTAGCATTATAGGTAATGAGAAACAAGATGGCAGGAAGCATGCCAAAAACTTCTAAAACAGGTGAAACAGTGCTGTTCTTGGGTGATACACATGAAAAAAGCACCTCACAGTGAAGGGGCAGCCCTAATGCTAGCCGATGTGATAACAGAAGGAGAAGAGAGAGAGAGAGAGAGAGAGAGAGAGAGAGAGAGAGAGAGAGAGAGAGAGAGAGAGAGAGAGAGATTGAGCGGGGGGGGGGGAAGAGAAAGAGAGGAAGGAAGAACAAGAGATGGGTAGCGTTGCGCACAGTAGAGACATATGAGTGAAAGGAAGAGTACGCTTATCAGACATGCAGAACTAGATGATGGTTATAGAGAATAATGATGAGGACTTGTAAATAGCAGCGTGCCCTCAACAACATTCATGAACGAAATACGATATTTATTTTTCTGTAATCGTACTTGTACGGTTAGAATGAACATGACAGATCGGAAGAATGACATGATAAAAGCTACAAAAACTCCGCCGCGGAGCAAATCCAACAGGAGTAGTCTGATAATCAGAAATGGTCTCCCTGACCCACGCATCTCGTGGCACACATTTTGATATTTAGGGTTTGATAATTACATTCTCCATAACCTAACCTTTGTACCCTCTGGATTAAAATGTCTCCAGGACCCACCCTTCACAGCTAAGTGGTATTCTTTGTAGCTTTTGTTTAAATGTAATTGTTTTGGTGTCTTTTTGTCTCTGTGTGATGACGAAAGCTTTCTATTGGCAATGTCAATTATGTCGCTTGAATAGGTGTTCTATAAAATCTGACCAATTCCACTTACCGTTTTCATTCATCTTCTTCTTCAGAGATCAACGTTTGCTATGCAGTCAGTTCCGGTATGGGTAAGAAACAGAAAGGTTCACACGAGGTCTTCAGAGGTTTTCTAGAAACCGGCCAGATTTCCTTCCCCAATTCGGCGAAGCCAGGAGAGTCTTGTTGGACATGTTTTTGGTGTTTGCTTGAGCTCTCCACATTTGCATGAGGCAGAATCAGCGAGACCTAGTTGGTATAGGTGTGTAAACAATGATTTGCTCATTGTACTTTTTGCAACTTTATTGCAGGTTGTCTCATTTAATCTTAGGGCTCTAAATAATACTTTTAGAAATTTTTTCTCTCTGCAGTTAACATGGTCAAAGGAGTACCAGAGAATTATATGAGAAAGAGAACTGAGGACTTTCGGTCCAATATGGCGGGAGGGCGAGCGGCCTGAGTGTTGTTTGCCTCTGAACACGTTTGCTTATGCATTTCCTCATTTGGACTTGTAGCACATGGCCCCTTCGCCTAGTAGTGACCCGTTGCTGTGAAGTTGGAACCGCGACTAAAATATTTGAGAAAGAAAGGTTGTAAGTTAGTGAGATGGTTATATGTTAGCTAGTATATGCGAAACTCGATCACCTTACACATGAACATTTCTTACACTATGTCTGCCATAGGATAACAATTACAGACGTCTCCAACATCCTTGTAAATTCCATATCATGTTGTCTCAGTTCATCTTTCAACTCTAGTGGCATTTTCTTGTGGACACAGGTTGGGGTATTGTTTTAAAGGATCACTTTCACTGTCCATGGACACCCCCAATCCCCTCTTAATTGCTCAAGGCTCCTCCTATAGATTACACAGGGAGGAGGTGAGCACGGACTCCGAAGCACCGACGAGGATCCAGCTCAGTGTATACCGGGACCACAAATGGTCCCTGGAGAGAATGATGGGTCAGTGGTATGTGGGACCATCACATTTTGAAGGGTTATGCACAGAGGATTAGATGGCCTGTCCTTCCGGCACTCAGCAGAGGCTGTGTCTGCTTGGCAATCCACAAGGAATTAAAAAGGGTTTAAACGAAATGAAACGATAGGAGGATCGACTTCATTCCACCGGGTTTTATCCCATATGGCTTGGTATCTTTCTGCAGGGCGGGCTGCCGACAGAGTCACAGAATGCCCGAATTCCGTAGCTTCAGCGACGATCCCCACGAGTTTCCGAGACAATTTCACTCGTGAACGGAACGACGTGACCAGGAATCGAACTCACAACTTTTCCAGCGCGAGGCAAGCGGGGTAACCACTTCGCTACGTAGACTCCCGGAAATGCAGAATTTGTGCTTTAAATTAATCTCATGTATGCTTACTCGGACATTCGCAAGGTTTACTTATATAAACGTGCTGCTACAAGCCGGACGAGCTCGATGAAGTACAGGTCAGGATCGACTGTTGGCTTACGCCCGACCAGCAGTGATGGGCCAGGAGGTGGCTATGTCACTGCTGGATGTCACCCTGGCTTGACCTCCTGGTGTTTGGCAATAAGACCTGACCAGTCCCAGGATGGGGAGAAATGTAGCTGGACGACTACCTTTCTTCTGGCAGGTCGTAAGCCGGCACTAAAGATGGAGAGCTCCAACACTAGGACTAGCAGGAGTCCTTAAGTGGCACTGACTTAAGTAATAACCAATCAGGCTGGTCTCCGTGGTCTAGGTGTTAGCAGCTTTCTCCGTAACCCCGAATACTCTCGTGGTTGACGTGAGCGCACGAGAATTGGAAGCGGTTCGAGTCGCGCCAGTGACTTTTGAGAGTATGGAGCCAGTCGCTCAGAAAGTCGTAGATGAGCGTAATCTAGCCTAGGAATCAACATATAGCTGAAAGATACTGATGTTGACCGCAATATCCAGAAACAGGATGGAAACGCGGGGAAAAAAATAACCAATTAGGGAGGGTACTTGTCCCCCCCCCCCCCCACCCCGGGGGTCCCCACTTGTTAGAAGACGTGGATCCATACGTACCTGCTCATCATCATCATCATCATCATCATCATCATCATCATCATCATCATCATCATCATCATCATCATCATCAATATCATCGTTTTCATCAGCACCATCAACAACATAATGATCAACAACTTTATCAACAATAAAATTATCATCAACAACATCATCAACATCAACATAATTAGCAACATCATCATCATTAACATCTTCATTATCAGCATCAACAACATCATCATAAACAATATCAACAACATCATCATCAACAACATCATCATCATCAAGATCATCATCATCATCATCATCATCATCATCATCATCATCATCATCATCATCATCATCATCATCATCATCATCATCATCATCATCAGCATCATCATCATCATCATCATCATCATCATCATCATCATCATCATCATCATCATCAAGCGTATCATCATCATCATCATCATCATCATCATCATCATCATCATCATCATCATCATCATCATCATCATCATCATCATCATCATCATCATCATCAATCATCATCATCATCATCATCATCATCATCATCATCATCATCATCATCATCATCAACTACATCATCATTCACGGGCAGGTGACATGCTGGATCCTGAAATTTCTTATGTCGCAGCCTAAGGGGAGATTATTATTTCCGCATTTTCTTAGGTGCATCATTACTTCCGGTTTTAACAATTTAAAATAAATAAAATAAAAATATAAATGATGACGGTTATTATTATTGTCTTTAGTGCTCTTCTTCCTCCTCGTTGGGATGTGACCATGGGGGAACGCGGTGGGCCATTGTTCTTTCTCCGCGTTTTGTGACTTTTTCTTTTTCTTCTTTGGTCGTGTTCAGTAATGAGGGTGTGGGGAGTGGAGGGAAAGACATTTCCAGCGCTAAGAGGACGTTACTATATTAGGTCTATAAAAATTTAAAAAAGTTAAAAGATGGCGGTTCTTATTGTCTACCGGTTTGAAGCAGTGCATATCTGTAGTGGAGTATCGTGGGTGTGGGATGGGGTGTCAGTTATTGCGATCCGATGGTGAGATAAAGCGTCTAGTGGGTTAGAGTTAGGGTTAAGGAGAAGCTTTATCTCCCGTCGCGCGGGAAATTTGAATTTTGTGGATCACGGATGTGACTTTATCAAGAGATTATTCGTGTTAACTGGTGAAACGATGAAAGTCGGATAGAAGATGTGGTAGATGGTATTCAAGAGATCACTAATTCAGACGTTGTTTTAAGAAAGTTCGACATAACAGCCGACTGCATTGTAATAAATGTTGTTAACCGTCATGAATGATTTATTGGAGATAATGCACAATGAAGGCTTAGAGATCTTGCTGATGTGACATTTAAAAGTCGTGAAGTTACATATGGAGGACAGAGAAACTTTATGACAGAAAGAAACCAAGAGTGTAGAGACATGCCCGAGTAGTCTGTAGAAGTACTTCTTTAGCAAATACTTATGAATGGTAAGTTGAAGAATTTGTTAATGTAAAATTAGAAACTGATGACAAACAGTCAGATGATATCGAAGCTGTGACAGATGGAAAAGCCGATGAAAATGTAACTGATAATGCTGAATGAAGATTTGAAGATATTCTCGGTGTCACGTGGGGAAGTGATGACGAAATCGCAGTGCAGGCAGAAGACATGGCAGACAGAATTACAGTGTTCAGTGACATGACAAATGTTTGCAGAAAGTATGACTTTCTTGGAGATCATGTGGAATACGAAGTTAATATACAAAGTCAAATTGAAAAATGATGATAAAATTGAGTTGATTCGACATTCAAATTACAGCAGATACATAACAGACCTTTAAGGGTCACAACTGAAGAACGGCTCCAGTCAAATGTGATCCCCAGATACTTCAGTTAAGGAGCCTATCCTTCAAGGACCATGTGGAGACGGTTGTGACAAGATCTCAAAAGGGACTCAATGCACTTAAAACTATGGCTGCAATGGACACAGAGCAGAGAATGCTTTTCACACTATACCAGCACTTGATCCTCTCAGTAATTGATTATGGATTAAGACTGCTCACTGTCTCAGAGAGTCAGCTGGTGAAGTTAGAGCGCATACAGAACGAAGCTACGCGGGTCATTCTGGGATGCACCAGAGACACCCCAGTAGTGTGTATGCATTACATCCTTGGTCTGCCGACTGTTGCTGGTAGGCTCAAGGTGATGCAGGCGAAGGCATACCTCAAAGTAGCTGCAGACACAGACTACCCACTGCATGAGGCGCTAGACACAGTTAAGGGTCAGCGACTGATAAGAGGGAAATCATGGATGGCTCAGGCGGAGGATACGATCAGACAGGTGTGCCCCTTGGAGAACATTATTCGAGAAGAGGAGTGGGTCAGAGTGCTAGCGGAGCAGTCAGAGTTATGCAGAGTTATAATCACATTAAGCCGGGAGTGCAGGGAGTGGCCAGCGGGCGCCACAGAAGTGGAAATCCAGTAACTAATTCAGGACAATGCTCACCACCGGTGATGTGATTATCTACACAGATGGTTTGGTGTCAATAGTTGAGAGAAGTGGCTGGGGGTTCATAGCAAAGCTAATGGTCGACGTTTGGTGCAGGAGAGCCTGGCATATGATACCACAACATCCAGCTTAAGAATGGAAGTGGAGGCAGTCACTGCGGCCTCTCCGCTGGATGGAGAATACGACACACACACACACACACACACACACACACACACACACACACACACACACACACACACACATCGTGATTGTAACTGACTCAGAAAGCATGCTGACGAGGGTGAGGACGGGCAGGCTTCGTGCGGAGTGGCTTGCTTCGCTTCGGAGGTCACGGGTGACAAGCATCACCTGAATCTTTTCTCCGGGGCATGCCGGTGTGCTGGACAGATAGGCTGGCTCTGTAGAACTTGGTGGAGTATTGATGCATGACAAGGCAGATGTGGTTGCGGCCTTGTGGGAGCACGTGTACACCTCGGAGGAGCAAATGGATCACCATAGTCTGGTAAGAATGAGACAGCGAGGTGTGACGAGGGGATCTGGCCGACGCTCGACGCTCAGAGGAAAGGCGAGACGGACATATAATTAGATTGCTACTGGTACTATTAGTGTTGGAACTCTTCGCTGGCTGCTGAGGATGGGGACGGAGCGCTTATGGGAATTCCCCGAATGCTGTGATCTCGAATCCTAAATCGATCAATCAATCAATCAATCAACTGAAGAACGGAGGGAAGGGGTGGGTAAAGGTTTTGACTATTTAAAATGCAAAAGCGACAACCCTGAATAATGACGAAGTCACAAAAATGAACCGATGAAGACATTAACTTACTAAAAAAACTGATGATGACGCAGACATGAACTTATCAAAACTACACAACTAACCTAGACGAAGAAATGAACTTAAAAGAAAACTTAAAAAAACTAACAATGACGAATATATGAACCGACGAAAACACGGACTTACAATAAACTGAATAATGATGAGAAACAATGACATGACGAATATATGAACCGACGGAGACGTGGACCTACAATAAACTGAATAACGATGAAAAACAATGACATGACGATAATATGAACCGACGAAGACGTGAACTTACACACCGACGAAGACATAAATTTACAAAAACAGCTGATAAAGACATGAATTTACAAGAACTGACGATGATGAAAAAATGCACTTACCAAAACTACAACACTAACATTGACGAAGAAATGGACTTACATACAACTACAAAACCAACAATGACGATAAAACGAACTGACGAAGACACAAACTTATAATAATCTGAACAATGATGAAAAAATGACGTGACGAAAACATGAACTGAAAAGACATGAAATTACCAAAATTGAAAAAAAAGTGGACAAATTGTGATAGAAAATGACAAGTTGTAAGAGCAAGTGGACAAGTGAGAGGAAGTGGGCAAGATATGACAGGCCATCTTTATTTGTTGTGTACACTATCTTTATTTGTTGTTTGTGTCATCTTTATTTGGTGTTCACGGCATCTTTATTTGTTATTTAGGTAATCTATATGTGTTGTTCATGTTGATTCGGTCATCAAAGTTCAGATGATACAATGCAGACTTTGAAGAGGCAGAATTGAAGAAAGTATGGTAGGGCTGGTTGATGGTTTTTGCCGATATGAAATGCAAAAATACTGACGCGAACAATGAAACTGCAGTTTACAGATTTGGATAAATGCCCCTAGACAATAATCTTGGGAGAGTTGGGGAATTCGGTGATGAGACGTGGTAAATGGTTAACACAAATGTATATCAATGAACAGCTATGGAATACAGACTCCAAGAAAATGTAGTTAACAGAGTACGATATGCAGAGAGTTGTCGATAGTTTTGTGTGATACAGGTATTGCTGACAAGGAGGATGACTCCTGGAGAAAAATTATCAGGTAGATGGAATCCTACAGAAGAGAGTCCTAACCATTATACACCATCAAGGGTATGATGCTAGTTGCTTGCTTGTGTTCGTTGGCTTCCAACGCGAAGTCCTGCATGTCGGATGAAGGCATCCTGTTGTCCAACATCAGTGTGATGTCATACAGGACCTGAGGTTTGCGTGAGTATCCGTTGTCCCATGTCATGATGCTAGTGTTTAAGACACTAAGCCATACCCACTGCAAATACGCGTCGAAAATACCATTATGCTCTTCGTGGAATCCGATGCCATATTTCAAGGCCACTACCAAAATAAAAATTTAAATTATCCACAATTAACCAGCAAGCTCGGTCAGCACCGGATCGCCATAGCTGACATCCCACCCTATAATCACTCCACTCCACTACAATTACACACTGCTGCTACCTCACAGACAATAATAACCGCATCTTTTAAATTAAAAACAAAATTGAAACCGGAAATAGTAACGTCCCCTTAGCGCGGGAAGTATCTCACCCTCCCCTCCCTACAACTGGACAAGATCAAATAAGAAAAATAACTAAACTCGGGAAAAGAAAAATCACCCGGCACGCTCCCCCATGATCACATACCAACGAGGATGAAGAAGATCACCACAGACACTAATAATAACCACCATCTTTTAATTAAAAAAAAATTACAACCGGAAATAGTAATGGAGATAACCGGAAGTGATGATCTCCTCCTAGCCTGCGAAATATGAAATTTAATTATCCAACACGTGACCTACCCTTGATTGATGATGCGGTTGATGATGATAATATTGTATATGAGTATGCTGCTGAGGATGATATTGTTGTTAATGATGATGATGGTGTAGTTGATGACGATGATGTGGTTGATGATGATCATGTTATTGTTGATGATTATGTTGTTGATTATGATGAAGATGGCGATAATGTTAATAATGTTGTTGATAATGATGATGGTGTTGCTGATGATGATGATTTTTACTGACCATGATGAAGTGGGTGCCGATTATGATAGCGTTGTTAATGATAATGTTGTTGATGGCGATGATAATGTTGTTGATAATGCATTTATTGATGATGATGATGGTTTTGTTGATGATGATGTTGCCGTTGATGATGGTGATGTTGATGTGGTGATGTGGAAATGGTTTTTCTGAGGAAAAAATGCAAAGAATAACAGGGACTGACACACTAGACACCCACCAAACAATATTGACAAACCTTGTAGCTTAATTACCCGGTTTATCTCTAGGTCAGTTCACTCTACAAGCTATTAAACAATGACCTATCACTCTGTTACTCACTTATCATACTTATTGTAGCACGCTTTCACGCGTTTCGTTCTAACAGCTTATCACTGCTATGACCACTAATGCTTATTAGAAAGAGAGAGAGAGAGAGAGAGAGAGAGAGAGAGAGAGAGAGAGAGAGAAGAGATCGTTGAGGGGAGAGAGATAGAGAGAGAGAAAGAGAGAGAGAGAAAGAGAGAGAGAGAGAGAGAGAGAGAGAGAGAGAGAGAGAGAGAGAGAGAGAGAGAGAGAGAGAGAGAGAGGAGTAGGAGAATAAGAAAACACATCGGTTGGTGGCCTAATGATCCTGTATTCATTTACCCCATCGATGTAATATTTTAAAGTGGTCACGAGGTCTTAAATTAGAGTCAGTTTTCTTAAAAGGGTTCCACAAATTCGTATGAACGGTAAGAAGACCGGTGTTATACTAACGACATTAACCATATAGTATAATTTGGGGCACCCTTTGAGGTCACTAAGACAGTTAATAAATAAACACACATAGTAATGCGTGGTAATAAAAGACGTGAGAAGAAGGAGGTAGAGATTAGAGGACGCACTAGGCAACCTAAACATTGAAAGCAACAGTTACTGACCGGGATTGGAACCAGTCATCTCCAAATAATGACGACTCGCTGCAGGAACAAGTATACTTCAATGCATGGCCAACTAGACACCCGGCTTCCCATACCCACGCTTTCCACCACAGTTACACACTGCTGACACCCTACACCTCGACCACCCCACATTCCTAGCCTCTTCTCCACCATACTCCATAACACAACCCGACCACCCCACCCCGCAGCTGAAATAGACGTCACCCAAGCAAACCCGCTTACTTCATAATTCACATATCACCTTTTATGAAGTCCTCAAACTCGACCACCTCCACGCCACCCCATCATATATATATATATATATATATATATATATATATATATATATATATATATATATATATATATATATATATATATATATATATTGTTTTGAGGGTTTCATTTGAAGATATGTAACCCATAATCATAAACCGTACCCCTAAACATGTGTATGATGATAGTGTATAAGCCAAAACCCCTACAACCAATAATAACTGACATCATTGTGTTAATTTAAATAAAATAATTTTTTAGACCGGAAGTAGTAACGTCTCTGTGGCAATGTCACTGGGGTGAGGGGAGCCATTGCTACACTTTATACCGTGGGTTCAGTTCTGGGTACTGGGTACTTGGGTGTTAGTCTACCAATTTCGTCAATCTCTGGACACCTCCCCCCCCCCCCCCCCCCCCCCCCCCCCCCCCCTTTCAATCTTTTTCAATGGACGTTACCACTAGACCTCCATCCCGATCAGTTGACTCAACTCTGGTTTGAAACAAACATAAGCTAGACATTTATCATACAACAGGATGTCAACATAGATAGATACAGATAGAGGCAGGCAGTAGACTAATTTAGAGTCTAGATCAGCAGGATAGGTGTACAGCTCTCATCATAGAGCCGTCCATGTTCAGTCGCTTCAGTCTGCTCTAGAAGGTCTCTCACCCAGCTGATGCAAATCCACCTCACGAATGAGACAGACTGACGTAGTAACTGATCAAGGTTGGTACACCGAGGAATGGTTTGGTATCTCTCGGCACTATGCTCCTGGGTGGCCCTCAGACTGGGTCTAGGCTACATACCCACCAATCCACCCCTCCCCCTCCCGCACATCCCCCACCCACACACTCTGTCCTCACCTGTTCCCCCAACCCAAACACACTCGCCACCCACACAAACATCCCCCACCAACCCACACATCCCGCACCCACCCACACACACATATCCTCACCCACCCACTACAAACATACCCCCACCCACACATCATGCACACATCCACCATCAACACACCACACACATACCCCAAACCCACACACCATACACTTCTCTCCTCCTGCCCTTACATCCCCAATCCACCCACACACATCCCCTACCCACACAACCCCGCCACCCACACATACTTCCACAAACCATCCACACATCTCCACTCACCCACACATATCACCCACCCATAAACACACCTCCCGCACCCGTCCCATACACACATCCTCCACCCATACACACATCCACCACACCCATTCCCACACCCCTACTTTCACCCCCAAACATACTTCCACACATTCCACCAACACCAACAACTATCACTACCCACCAACACCCACAGACCCCAACCCATCGAAACGCATACCCCACCCACACACCCACACATCCCCTCACACACATATCCCCATACTCACACACATCCTCCACACACACATCCTCACATCTAGACACATACATAATGCCTCACGTGAGCATTGAAAGTAGTATGAACAAACTCCCACACTTTACTCACACACATACACTGACAATTGTCGTGAGAAGTCTCATAAAAATGTTAAACATGGAGAAAAATGTGTACACATACAGTGTGTGACGTAAAAAATAGTGATGCTCCCAAACACAGAGACAGGACAGACACACACACACACACACACACACACACACACACACACACACACACACACACACACACACACACACACACACACACTACACACACGCAACGCACGTACGCACGCACTGCACACACACACATTCACTCTCACGATCACTCATTCTGTCTCTCATTTACACTCACTGACTCTTTCACTCAAACTACAGTAATGTACATAAGTTTATATTATACATGAAAAACAAATGGTATTCAACTGATAATATGACAGATGAGAATACACAAACATATGGATTCGCGTGTTACATGACATGCGTGTTACATGACATGCATCTGCTCAGCTCTCTCTCTCTCTCTCTCACACACATTCTCTCTCTCTCTCTCTCTCTCTCTCTCTCTCTCTCTCTCTCTCTCTCTCTCTCTCTCTCTCTCTCTCTATTCTTTCATATACACACACACTTACACGCTGTGGGATATGGATTTTACTATATGAGAATATTTTGTTAAAATGTGTCTAGGGGATTTAGTTAGATTCTCTTTTCATCTTCTGGAATGCACGGTGATCATGGAATTCTACCGCAAGCACAAGAAGGAAAATACTTCACTTCTGTTTACAACTGTATTTATGTGTATGTTTCCATTCCCACTTATCACCATGTTAACTTGTATATAGTGTTAGAGGACATTGATTGTTTACAACATATATAAAAACCACTGTTGAACAAATATCAACACGTAATTTACGTAAACATCAACTTTTTTTTGGACAAACAGTTCAAGCATTAAATCCAGATCTGATTAGACATATAGATAATTGTAATGACCTGTCGTATTATTTCTATATGTCGTCCCTGGGGTGAGGGGGATCAACACCAACATCCTTTTAGCCCCATATCAATATCTTGAGGATCTCCCAGCTTTCTGTCCACAACACCCCGTCAGTCCCTGGATCTCTCTCTCTCTCTCTCTCTCTCTCTCTCTCTCTCTCTCTCTCTCTCTCTCTCTCTCTCTCTCTCTCTTACTACTAAACCAAGCCCCCTCTCATTCTTTTCCCTAAACACACTACACAACACTGGCTCTAACAAAAACAACAATTTAGTTTAATATAGAAAAGTGTCATGTATGTGCAAAGTATATGTGTAGAATGTCTGTCATATCATCTAGCGTGTATGTAGAGTCAGACCGAATAGCTCAGGAGCAAAGTCTGTTTCTTCACTGTAATGGCCACACAACAGCACCATATATGATGGACAGAAAACCTCACACAAATGATGTGTCTCTCAGGCCAAGTGTCGACTTTCTCCGATAGCTCTTGGACAATCCAGATGCTTGGTCATCAATAGTGGAAACAGTCCAATATTGATCATCACTCTAACACACACAGTGTAACTACTCTGTTCATAAATGTTCTGTGATCAGAGAATCCTAAAATAATGTTACTGTCACTTTGAAAACTAAATGTTAGTATTTCACTTTTTGTAGGAATTCCCCAATTGTAATACACACTGGTACTTGGTAATGATAGGAATGCCCCAATGTTAACACACAATGTTAATGTTCCAGGTAGCTATATCTACTAATGTTCCTGGTACAGGTGTTATTGTCAGTGTCTTTATTTTACTGTGATGTAAACTATCACTTAGGAAACACACTATATATACTCCTCGTTTCCTGCTCAGCAGAGGCCAGGTTCCTGCAGACCCTCTGGGTTATGGGCCCAGTGCAAAAGCCTCTCAGTAAACTCTGCCTTCAATACTCGAGTCATGACTTTTCTTCTAGTTGGTGTTACAATCTAGTGGAACCTGTTGAAGAGAGAACACACCTGGTGAGAGCAACCCGATTCCAACCTTTATTAGGTGAGTGTAGGCCACCGGCCGCACTCAGAAATATAACAGAGAACCAAACTCTGTCATAAGGCCGAGGAGCTCATCACATCGGTCTGAGTCATGGTAAGACAAGGAAAGACTAAAGGAAAAGGGCAGAAATCCAGCAGATGCCCTACTGGAAGATCCTACCATTTGCCATTTCCTTCATCCCCCAACCATCCTCAATCTCCCTAAATATTATCCCACTACATTGTCCTTAACTCACTGAGTTAAATGATATCCCACACCAGCTAGTTTAAGCTACGCGATAGGCTACTGTTGCCGACGCTCTTATAATACGTTCTATCAACGCACATTACTACATTCGATTCCTAAGAATAATCTAATGTAGGTTTATTTAATTAATTAAATACCATATAGTTATTCCTGTTTGAGATGGAGACTATGAAATCACACACTGGATAGATGTCCGCCGATAGAAATCAACAATAGACACTATAGTCTCTCTCTAGAAACAAACTAGGAATATTGCACACGTCCGTAGCGCTTCACAACTTTTGGTCGACTACCCCAAAGTTGTTTATCCCCAACTGTTTTAATACGGTGTCTGAGTGACGTCACAAAACTGTCTAGACACTAGACATTCTAGAAGCTATTTTTCTCTCTCCTTTTTAGACTGGATGGAAACAACCCGCCGTCTATTCCGCTTTCATCTGGGGACCGGTTTCCCGTACAACAAAAAGTCTTGCCCGCCTGTGAACTAGAGAATTCTTGTCCCCACAACAAAAGATCTGGCCGCCTTACATCCAGACAGAGTGTCTCCAACTTCAAAGGATGGCTGCCGCCTTGCAGACGTATGGCGCTATAGTCCTTCCTCGATCTACAACACATTAAAGAAATGCCGGCTGTTTGTAGACGTTTGGTGCGACTTTCTGTCATCGATCGACCTCCAAGATTTATTGTGACATAGGCCCCCTCTTAAGAGAGTAGTCCACATCAACTCTTTCTCATTGGAAGTTCGATCCAAATGATCTATTCCTCTTCTTCAGGAGCTGGGTGTCTAGACAGGAAGTCAGCTCCAACATTTTCCTTCCCAGGTATATACTCCACTGTGAAGTGGTAGGGCTGAAGCAGCAACGACCACCGCATCAAACGGGCGTTGAGCTTCTGAGAAGTGGCCAGGAACATCAAAGGTTGATGATTCGACTGGACCCGAAACTGAACTCCATACAAATAGGGCTGGAATTTTTTCACGGCCCATACGAGAGACAAACACTCCCTCTCGACGGTCGAATAATTCCTTTCAGCCGGGAGAAGTTTCTTGCTTGCGTATGCCACTGGTTTCAAAACCGAAGCATCGTCTTTCCCTTCCTGCAACAAGGCTGCCCCAATTCCAATCCCACTCGCATCCGTTCTCAACACAAATGGCTTGGAAAGGTCGGGGAGCTGTAAAACAGGTTTGCTGACCAAGGCCTCCTTCAACTGACTGTATGCACTCTCGCACTCGGGTGTCCATACGATTGGATCCGGAAATCCCCTTTTCAAGGTTTCCGTTAATGGAGCTCCCAGTTCAGTGAAATGCGGGATGAATTTTGGTAGAACCCACACAACGAGAGAAAGGATCGCACATCCTTCTTCGTTTTTGGCCTTGGAGCACGTCTGATCTTTTCTAGGTTCTTCTCCTCTGGGACAATTTGTCCTGGAGTGATGGTGTGACCTAGAAATTCCAGAGTCTGGTAACCAATCATGCACTTGGTTGGGCGAGCGGTAAGCCCTGCTTCCCTGAGCCTATTGAAAACTCTCTCCAAGGATTGCAAATGGTCATCCATGCTGTCACTAGCAATCAGTATATCATCCATGAACGAGATGATGGACGGATCCTGTAAGGGATCTAGCAAGGTCCTCATCATGCGAGTAAACACACTAGGTGCAATGCTGAGTCCAAAGGGCATGACCTTGAATTCATAGTGTCCACTGGGAGTACTGAAAGCTAGCAGGTGTCGAACCTCTGGTTTGACCGGGATCTGATAATAACCCCGACTCAGATCCACTTTTGAGAAGTACCTAGCCTTATGGAGCCTAGCGAATAACTGAGTTGGATTCGGCAAAGGTTCCACCTGAAATTGAGTGTGACTGTTAAAGAGGCGATAGTCTATACACAACCGGTGTTCTCCACTTGGTTTGCGTAACAACACCACCCCCGCATTGTATGGGGATGTGGATGGCGCAATCACGTCATCCTTCAGCAGTTTCTGTATTTCCTCCTCCAGGGCCTTTTCTTTAGAGAATGGCACTGGGTAACCCTTTTGGCGAACAGGCTCTTGGGTGGTTAAGGTCATCTCGAATTCAACCAACCTCGTTCGTCCTGGTTTATCAGTCAGTATCTGCTTATGAGACTCGAGAACCTGGGTAATCTTTTCCCTCTCCTGGGAAGTCAGATCAGGGTTCACTTGCACATCCCTATAGGTTTCCTGGTGTACCAGGGGATATTCCCTGCCCTCTTGGGTTCCCGTTTCAGTCTCCACAGCAACTGCCATTGCTATGAGGTGGGCTGCTTTGTCTCCGGGTCTATTCTCGTACTTTCGCAGGAGATTAATATGGAAAATCTTCGACTTTCCCCGGATCCGGATCTGATAGTTGGTTCTGGAGACCACCCTTTCCACGGCAAATGGTCCTTGCCAACCTATCTCCAGTTTGTTGGTTCCCGTTGGGAGTAGCAACAAGACTTTGTCTCCCACCTCAAGAGATCTGTCTTTAGACCTACGGTTGTAATAAGCCGCATGTCTTTTTCTGGCCTTTCTCAAGTTCTGAGTTGCCAGAGTCCATCCCTTGTGAAGTTTTTCTTTCAGTTCCTCCATATATTTATAATAGGAGATCACTTCTTCTGACGTCCTCTCCTCAGTCCAACTCTTCAACATGGCTTCCAATGGTTCTTTAATTGGACGACCAAACAAAAAAATAGCGGGTGGTAGTCCTGTTGAGCCATGAGGTACTTCCCGATAGACATAAAGTGCTGCTGGGATATATTCATCCCACCTATCATGTTTTTCTTGTGCCAGTTTCCGGAGCATTGTCATCAACGTGCCGTTGAAACGCTCTACTTGTCCTTTGGCTTGAGGGTGGTAAGGGCTGGTATGTATATGGTTAGAGTGGAACACCCTAAACACCTCCTCCATGAGTTTCCCACAAAACTGGGACCCATTGTCCGTAAGAATTTGATTAGGGAAGCCCAATCTGGTAAAGGCCTCCATCAGTGCATCATCCACTCGTTTCGAGTCAATTGTGGTCAATGGTATGGCTTCATCTCACATTGTACAGCAATCCACCATTGTGAGTATCTACATGTTCGTCTTCCTAGTCCTAGGAAGTGGACCCACGATATCGATGTCTACCCTCTCGAAAGGAGAGTTCATGATAGGCATTTCACCCAAGACCACCGGCGCTGTCCAGTGTTTCGGTGCCACCCTCTGGCACTCAGGGCATGACTTCACATACCGACGCACATCACCGGTCATTTCCGGCCAATAGTAATGGCAGGAAATTCGCTGCATGGTGGCGACAATACCCATATGCCAACTAAATGAGATGGTATGCCCCATCTGAAGAATTTGGGAACGGTAGGCCTTCGGGACCACCAACTGACCGTGTAGGTTTTCTCCCCTTCCGGCTCTCCTGTAGAGTATCATATTCTTCATATAGTACTGCCCCCGTTTTAGTGGATCGGCACTTCTCTGCAGCTTCTTGTAGCAAGGACGTAAGGTTGCATCCTCACTCTGGGCAGTTCGCAACTTCCCCGGCAGTAGGTTAGTGACAATTGCTTCTGCCTGATCAGTTCTTGTCTGAGAGCGAGTCTGAATTTCTCCCATATAGATTGGCTCCCTGTGAATTCCCAGAAAGACATACCGGCAACCGAGGATGACGGGAAAAATGGGAGCGGTCAATACCGCGGCCTTGATTGTGCTGGTGACATATCTTGACCGAATCTCCACTTTGGCGATTGGCAACTTCATGGCTACAGCACTCTTCTGTGCAGGCTGTATCTCCATGGTCTCACCTGTGAATTGTTCTGGTTGTACCAGATCCGCAGAAATCACGGCCTCCCCGTCCAGTGTCATACAAACACTCCACTTGACGGCCGTTAACCTCTATCAATTCCACTACAGGTGGCTTGTCCTGGTCTGGAGTCTCTTCCTCGGCCTCGACCTGTTCGGTGGCCTCCACCTTAGGTTCTACTGGGCACACGACGAAATGAGAATCTCCTGACTTAACCCTGCAGTATTTAGCATTATGCGTGTTCGACCTGCAGTGTTTACACCATTTCCCTGTCCCAGAGATTCTAGTTCCGGACTTCGGTGAGCTCTCCTGGTTGTGAGCTTCCTTGTCGACCTCAGCATTTTCAGTGGCAACCTCCTTTGGAGCCACTTTACACGCCGCGAAGTGAGGGCTCTTAGCCTTCGATATGCATTCCCTCGTATTGTGAGAGGGCGACTTACAAATAGAACACCACTTCTCCGACCACCGACGTTTTGGTGAAGAGCTCGAGGTGCTCTTGCTTCCCTCCTCTCCTCTGAAGTTTTAACATATGGTTTCACTTTCTTGGTTCCGGTGCTTTTGGATGTCTTCCGGTCATGTTTCTCCTGACTTTTGGTGTTTGTGGAAAGGTTTTCTCCCGCCTCCCCATGTACCTCGACGAACCGTTCTGCCCATTTCGTCACGATGTCAATACGTTCCGCCCCTTGTTCTCCCAAGAATGTCCTGAGAGGTTTCGACATTTGCTTTCGCATCTGGTCCACTATCATGAGCTCTTCCAGACTCTCATAGTCATGCGCGAACTCAGCCAAATCCATCCACTTATGGAGATAGGATTTCAGACGCAGACTGTAGGCGGCAAACAACTCTCCCGGTTCTCGTTTCGCTGTTCGAAATTGTTACCGGTAGATAGTGTGACGTAACTTCGAAACGTTTCAGCAGAGCCTTTTTAAATTCGTCGTAATTGTTCTCGTGTCCTGGCGGTAGGCGAGAATAGACCTCGTAACCTGTCCCGCGTAATCCCTGGGACAACTTAAGACACCATTTGTCACGATCCAGACCCATAGCAACAGACATGGCCTCGAGGCGTTGTAAGTACTGGTCGATCTTCTCTTTGTCTTCTTCGTAGACAGCCAAAGGAAACTTCATAGCATGGTAGCTATGTCCACCCACTGGGGTTGAGTCAGGGAGAGAGGAACCTCCCACTGCTCCCTCAGTTTCCCCACCAGATTGTCTCTTAAGCTCGAGTTCCCGCATTCGGTAATCATGCTCCCTTTTCTGAGCTTCTTTTTCAGCTTCCAGTCTCGTAGCAGCTTGCTCCGCTTCAAGATTCTTAGCAGCTTGCCCAGCTTCAAGTTTCTTAGCAGCTTGCTCAGCTTCAAGTTTCTTAACAGCTTGTTCAACTTCAAGTTTCTTAACAACTTTTTCAGCTTCAAGTTTCTTAGCAGCTTGTTCAGCTTCAAGTTTCTTAACAGCTTGTTCAGCTTCAAGTTTCTTAGCAGCTTGTTCAGCTTCAAGTTCTAACCTTTTAGTGGCTTGCTCAGCTTCTATTCTCTTAGTCTCTAACTCCATCTTTCTTAATTCCATCTCAGCCTTCCGATCTTCCCTTTTTGCTTGACGAAAATCTCTCTCCACCTCCTGTATGTAATCTGTTAGTGCAGAACCCGACAAGCCCATTCCTTCCCCCCTTGACTTTAGTTCTGCCAAATCTAATTTAGGAGTGGCCATATTTCAGAGAGGTGAGTCAGCAGGCTGAGTGTAAATTTCTCTAAACAATATATAGATATCTACTGGTTAAATTTTATCTATATATTTAACACCACACAGCACAACACTAAACAATCTGTCAATGACAAGAGTAGAATTAGGACCAAAGACCTATGTAGATGTGTGAAGTGTGAACAGGTAAGATATGTATCTTAACTCCTATCCACATTCACCCTAGCTGGATCCTCATTAATCTGATATCACCGTCCCGTGTCGAGATATCCAGTGTCAGGCGATCCCGTGTCAAGATATCCAGTGTCGAGCTCCCAGTAATGTCGTATTATTTCTATGTGTCGCCCCTGGGGTGAGGGGAATCAACACCAACATCCTTTTAACCCCATATCAATATCTTGAGGATCTCCCAGCTTTCTGTCCACAACACCCCGTCGGTCCCTGGATCACTCTCTCTCTCTCTCTCTCTCTCTCTCTCTCTCTCTCTCTCTCTCTCTCTCTCTCTCTCTCTCTCTCTCTCTCTCTCTCTTACTACTAAACCAAGCCCCCTCTCATTCTTTTCCCAAAACACACTACACAACACTGGCTCTAACAAAAACAACAATTTAGTTTAATATAGAAAAGTGTCATGTATGTGCAAAGTGTATGTGTAGAATGTCTGTCGTATCATCTAGCGTGTATGTAGAGTCAGACCGAATAGCTCAGGAGCAAAGTCTGTTTCCTCACTGTACTGGCCACACAACAGCACCATATATGATGGACAGAAAACCTCACCCAAATGATGTGTCTCTCAGGCCAAGTGTCGACTTTCTCCGATAGCTCTTGGACAATCCAGATGCTTGGTCATCAATAGTGGAAACAGTCCAATATTGATCATCACTCTAACACACACAGTGTAACTACTCTGTTCATAAATGTTCTGTGATCAGAGAATCCTAAAATAATGTTACTGTCACTTTGAAAACTAAATGTTAGTATTTCACTTTTTGTAGGAATTCCCCAATTGTAATACACACTGGTACTTGGTAATGATAGGAATTCCCCAATGTTAACACACAATGTTAATGTTCCAGGTAGCTATATCTACTAATGTTCCTGGTACAGGTGTTATTGTCAGTGTCTTTATTTTACTGTGATGTAAACTATCACTTAGGAAACACACTATATATACTCCTCGTTTCCTGCTCAGCAGAGGCCAGGTTCCCACAGACCCTCTGGGTTATAGGCCCAGTGCAAAAGCCTCTCAGTAAACTCTGCCTTCAATACTCGAGTCATGACTTTTCTTCTAGTTGGTGTTACCATCTAGTGGAACCTGTTGAAGAGAGAACACACCTGGTGAGAGCAACCCGATTCCAACCTTTATTAGGTGAGTGTAGGCCACCGGCCGCACTCAGAAATATAACAGAGAACCAAACTCTGTCATAAGGCCGAGGAGCTCATCACATCGGTCTGAGTCATGGTAAGACAAGGAAAGACTAAAGGAAAAGGGCAGAAATTCAGCAGATGCCCTACTAGAAGATCCTACCATTTGACATTCCTTCATCCCTCAACCATCCTCAATCTCCCTAAATATTATCCCAATACATTGTCCTTAACTCACTGAGTTAAATGATATCTCACACCAGCTAGTTTAATCTACGCGATAGGCTACTGTTGCCGACGCTCTTATGATACGTTCTATCAACGCACATTACTACATTCAATTCCTAAGAATAATCTAATGTAGGTTTATTTAATTAATTAAATACCATATAGTTATTCCTGTTTAAGATGGAGACTATGAAATCACACACTGGATAGATGTCCGCCGATAGAAATCAACAATAGACACTATAGTCTCTCTCTAGAAACAAACTAGGAATATTGCACACGTCCGTAGCGCTTCACAACTTTTGGTCGACTACCCCAAAGTTGTTTATCCCCAACTGTTTTAATACGAAATCTGAGTGACGTCACAAAACGTTTTAGACACTAGACATTCTAGAAGCTATTTTTCTCTCTCCTTTTAGACTGGATGGAAACAACACGCCGTCTA